>CATKSN020000630.1:0-518109 GCA_949782905.1 Rangifer tarandus platyrhynchus
GGCTGTCCCTGTGTACCATTGTCACAGGAGGGGTGTCCTTGGTTACCATGGTCACAGGTGGGTTTCCCTGGTTAACATGGACTGCCAGAGATGCGTGTCCCGAGTAACCACGGTCACAGGAGAGGTGTCCTTGGTTACCAGTAACTGTGGTTAGGGGTGTCCTTGGTTACCATGGTCACAGGTGGGTTTCCCTGGTTACCATCGACTGTCACAGGAGGGCTGTCCCTGTGTTCCATTGTCACAGGACGGGTGTCTTTGGTTACCATGGTCACAGGTGGGTTTCCCTGGTTACTACCGACGGTCAGAGATGCGTGTCCCGAGTAACCACGGTCACAGGAGAGATGTCCTTTGTTACCAGTGAGTGTGGGTAGGGGTGTCCTTGGTTACCATGGTCACAGGTGTGTTTCCCTGGTTACCACCGACTGTCACAGGAGGGCTGTCCCTGGGTACCATTGTCACAGAAGGGGTGTCCTTGGTTACCATGGTCAGAGGTGGGTTTCCCTGGTTACCACCGACTGTCAGAGATGCTTGTACCTGGTAACCACGGTCACAGGAGGGGTGTCCTTCGTTACCGGTGACGGTGGCTAGGGGTGTCCTTGGTTACCATGGTCACAGGTTGGTTCCCCTGGTTACCACCGACTGTCACAGGAGGGCTGTCCCTGGGTACCATTGTCACAGAAGGGGTGTCCTTGGTTACCATGGTCACAGGTGGGTTTCCCTGTTTACCACCGACTGTCAGAGATGCATGTCCCTGGTAACCACGGTCACAGGAGAGGTGTCCTTGGTTACCAGTGACTGTGGGTAGGGGTGTCCTTGGTTACCATGGTCACAGGTTGGTTCCCCTGTTTACCACCGACTGTCACAGGAGGGCTGTCCCTGGGTACCATTGTCACAGAAGTGGTGTCCTTGCTTACCACTGGCACAGGAGGTGTGTCCCTGGATCCCACTGACTGTCACAGGAGTGGTGTCCTTGGTTACCATGGTCGCAGGTGGGTTTCCCTTGTTACCACTGACTGTCAGAGATGCGTGTCCCTGGTTACCACCGACTGTCATATGTGCGTGTCCTGGTAACCGCGGTCACAGGAGAGGTGTCCTTGGTTACCAGTGACTGTGGGTAGGGATGTCCTTGGTTACCATGGTCACAGGTGGGTTTCCCTGGTTACCATCGACTGTCACAGGAGGGCTGTCCCTGTGTACCATTGTCACAGGAGGGGTGTCCTTGGTTACCATGGTCACAGGTGGGTTTCCCTGGTTACCACCGACTGCCAGAGATGCGTGTCCCGAGTAACCACGGTCACAGGAGAGGTGTCCTTGGTTACCAGTAACCGTGGTTAGGGGTGTCCTTGGTTACCATGGTCACAGGTGGGTTTCCCTGGTTACCATCGACTGTCACAGGAGGGCTGTCCCTGTGTACCATTGTCACAGGACGGGTGTCTTTGGTTACCATGGTCAAAGGTGGGTTTCCCTGGTTACTACCGACGGTCAGAGATGCGTGTCCCTGGTAACCATGGTCACAGGAGAGGTGTCCTTGGTTTCCAGTGACTGTGGGTAGGGGTGTCCTTGGTTACCATGGTCACAGGTGGGTTTCCCTGGTTACCACCGACTGTCAGACATGCGTGTCCCGAGTAACCACGGTCACAGGAGAGGTGTCCTTTGTTACCAGTAACTGTGGGTAGGGGTGTCCTTGGTTACCATGGTCACAGGTTGGTTTCCCTGGTTACCACAGACTGTCACAGGAGGGCTGTCCCTGGGTACCATTGTCACAGGAGGGGTGTCCTTGGTTACCATGGTCACAGGTGGGTTTCCCTGGTAACCACAGACTTTCAAAGATGCGTGTCCGTGGTAACCACGGTCACAGTAGAGGTGTCATTGGTTACCAATGACTGTGGGTAGGGGTGTCTTTGGTTACCATGGTCACAGGTGGGTTTCCCTGGATACCACCGACTCTCACCAGAAGGCTGTCCCTGTGTACCATTGTCACAGGAGGTGTGTCCTTGGTTACCATGGTCACAGGTGGGTTTCCCTGGTTACCATCGACTGTCAGAAATGCGTGTCCCTGGTAACCACGGTCACAGGAGAGGTGTCCTTGGTTACCAGTGACTGTGGGTAGGGGTGTCCTTGGTTACCATGGTCACAGGTGGGTTTCCCTGGTTACCACCGACTTTCACAGGAGGGCTGTCCCTGGGTACCATTGTCACAGGAGGGGTGTCCTTGGTTACCATGGTCACAGGTTGGTTTCCCTGGTTACCTCCGACTGTCACAGGAGGGCTGTCCCTGGGTACCATTGTCACAGGAGGCGTGTCCCTGGTTACCATGGTCACAGGTGGGTTTCCCTGGTTATCACCGAATGTCAGAAATGCGTGTCCCTGGTTACCACCGACTGTCACAGGCAGGTGTCCCTGGGCACTGTGAATGTCACAGGTGGGTTTCCCTGTTTACCACCGACTGTCACAGTTGAGTGTACATGGTTAACACTGACTGTCATAGGAGGGCTGTCCCTGGGTACCATTGTCACAGGAGGGGTGTCCTTGCTTACCACTGGCACAGGAGGTGTGTCCCTGGTTACCACTGACTGTCACAGGAGGGGTGTCCTTGGTTACCATGGTCGCAGGTGGGTTTCGCTTGTTACCACTGACTGTCAGAGATGCGTGTCCCTGGTTACCACCGACTGTCATATGTGTGTGTCCTGGTAACCACGGTCACAGGAGAGGTGTCCTTGGTTACCAGTGAGTGTGGGTAGGGGTGTCCTTGGTTACCATGGTCACAGGTGTGTTTCCCTGGTTACCACCGACTGTCACAGGAGGGCTGTCCCTGGGTACCATTGTCACAGAAGGGGTGTCCTTGGTTACCATGGTCAGAGGTGGGTTTCCCTGGTTACCACCGACTGTCAGAGATGCTTGTCCCTGGTAACCACGGTCACAGGAGGGGTGTCCTTCGTTACCGGTGACGGTGGGTAGGGGTGTCCTTGGTTACCATGGTCACAGGTTGGTTCCCCTGGTTACCACCGACTTTCACAGGAGGGCTGTCCCTGGGTACCATTGTCACAGAAGGGGTGTCCTTGGTTACCATGGTCACAGGTGGGTTTCCCTGGTTACCACCGACTGTCAGAGATGCGTGTCCCTGGTAACCACGGTCACAGGAGAGGTGTCCTTGGTTACCAGTGACTGTGGGTAGGGGTGCCCTTAGTTACCATGGTCACAGGTTGGTTCCACTGTTTACCACCGACTGTCACAGGAGGGCTGTCCCTGGGTACCATTGTCACAGAAGTGGTGTCCTTGCTTACCACTGGCACAGGAGGTGTGTCCCTGGTTCCCACTGACTGTCACAGGAGTGGTGTCCTTGGTTACCATGGTCGCAGGTGCGTTTCCCTTGTTACCACTGACTGTCAGAGATGCGTGTCCCTGGTTACCACCGACTGTCATATGTGCGTGTCCTGGTAACCGCGGTCACAGGAGAGGTGTCCTTGGTTACCAGTGACTGTGGGTAGGGGTGTCCTTGGTTACCATGGTCACAGGTCGGTTTCCCTGGTTACCATCGACTGTCACAGGAGGGCTGTCCCTGTGTACCATTGTCACAGGAGGGGTGTCCTTGGTTACCATGGTCACAGGTGGGTTTCCCTGGTTACCACCGACTGCCAGAGATGCGTGTCCCGAGTAACCACGGTCACAGGAGAGGTGTCCTTGGTTACCAGTAACCGTGGTTAGGGGTGTCCTTGGGTACCATGGTCACAGGTGGGTTTCCCTGGTTACCATCGACTGTCACAGGAGGGCTGTCCCTGTGTACCATTGTCACAGGACGGGTGTCTTTGGTTACCATGGTCAAAGGTGGGTTTCCCTGGTTACTACCGACGGTCAGAGATGCGTGTCCCTGGTAACCATGGTCACAGGAGAGGTGTCCTTGGTTTCCAGTGACTGTGGGTAGGGGTGTCCTTGGTTACCATGGTCACAGGTTGGTTTCCCTGGTTACCACCGACTGTCAGACATGCGTGTCCCGAGTAACCACGGTCACAGGAGAGGTGTCCTTTGTTACCAGTAACTGTGGGTAGTGGTGTCCTTGGTTACCATGGTCACAGGTTGGTTTCCCTGGTTACCACAGACTGTCACAGGAGGGCTGTCCCTGTGTACCATTGTCACAGGAGGGGTGTCCTTGGTTACCATGGTCACAGGTGGGTTTCCCTGGTAACCACAGACTTTCAAAGATGCGTGTCCGTGGTAACCACGGTCACAGTAGAGGTGTCATTGGTTACCAATGACTGTGGGTAGGGGTGTCTTTGGTTACCATGGTCACAGGTGGGTTTCCCTGGATACCACCGACTCTCACAGGAAGGCTGTCCCTGTGTACCATTGTCACAGGAGGTGTGTCCTTGGTTACCATGGTCACAGGTGGGTTTCCCTGGTTACCATCGACTGTCAGAAATGCGTGTCCCTGGTAACCACGGTCACAGGAGAGGTGTCCTTGGTTACCAGTGACTGTGGGTAGGGGTGTCCTTGGTTACCATGGTCACAGGTGGGTTTCTCTGGTTACCACCGACTTTCACAGGAGGGCTGTCCCTGGGTAACATTGTCACAGGAGGGGTGTCCTTGGATACCATGGTCACAGGTGGGTTTCCCTGGTTACCACCGAATGTCAGAAATGCGTGTCCTTGGTTACCACTGACTGTCACAGGCAGGTGTCCCTGGGCACTGTGAATGTCACAGGTGGGTTTCCCTGGTTACCACCGACTGTCACAGTTGAGTGTACATGGTTACCACTGACTGTCATAGGAGGGCTCTCCCTGGGTACCATTGTCACAGGAGGGGTGTCCTTGCTTACCACTGGCACAGGAGGTGTGTCCCTGGTTACCACTGACTGTCACAGGAGTGGTGTCCTTGGTTACCAAGGTCGCAGGTGGGTTTCCCTTGTTACCACTGACTGTCAGAGATGTGTGTCCCTGGTTACCACCGACTGTCATATGTGCGTGTCCTGGTAACCACGGTCACAGGAGAGGTGTCCTTGTTTACCAGTGATTGTGGGTAGGGGTGTCCTTGGTTACCATGTTGACAGGTGGGTTTCCCTGGTTACTACCGACTGTCAGAGATGCGTGTCCCTGGTAAACATGGTCACAGGAGAGGTGTCCTTGGTTTCCAGTGACTGTGGGTAGGGGTGTCCTTGGTTACCATGGTCACAGGTGGGTTTCCCTGGTTACCACCGACTGTCAGAGATGCGTGTCCCTGGTAACCACGGTCACAGGAGAGGTGTCCTTGGTTACCAGTGATTGTGGGTAGGGGGGTCCTTGGTTACCATGGTCACAGGTGGGTTACCCTGGTTACCACCGACTGTCACAGGAGGGCTATCCCTGGGTAGCATTGTCACAGGAGGGGTGTCCTTGGTTACCATGGTCACAGGTGGGTTTCCCTGGTTACCAGCGACTGTCAGAAATGCGTGTCCCTGGTTACCACCAACTGTCACAGGCAGGTGTCCCTGGTCACTGTGAATGTCCCAGGTGGGTTTCCCAGGTTACCACCGACTGTCACAGTTGAGTGTACATGGTTACCACTGACTGTCACAGGAGGGCTGTCCCTGGGTTCCATTGTCACAGGAGGGGTGTCCTTGGTTACAACTGGCACAGGAGGTGTGTCCCTGGATACCACTGACTGTCACAGAGGGGTGTCCTTGGTTACCATGGTCGCAGTTGGGTTTCCCTGGTTACCACTGACTGTCAGAACTGCGTGTACCTGGTTACCACCGACTGTCATATGTGCATGTCCTGGTAACCACGGTCACAGGAGAGGTGTCCTTGGTTACCATGGTCACAGGTGGCTTTCCCTGGTTACCACCGACTGTCAGAAATGGGTGTCCCTGGTTACCACCGACTGTCACAGGCTGGTGTCCCTGGGCACTGTGAATGTCACAGGTGGATTTCCCTGGTTACCACCGACTGTCACAGTTGAGTGTACATGGTTACCACTGACTGTCAGGGGAGGGCTGTCCCTGGGTACCATTGTCACAGGAGGGGTGTCCTTGGTTACCACTGGCACAGGAGGTGTGTCCCTGGCTACCACTGACTGTCACAGGAGGGGTGTCCTTGGTTACCATGGTCGCAGGTGGGTTTCCCTGGTTACCACCGACTGTCATATGTGGGTGTCCTGGTAACCACGGTCACAGGAGAGGTGTCCTTGGTTACCAGTGACTGTGGGTAGGGGTGTCCTTGGTTACCATGGTCACAGGTGGGTTTCCCTGGTTACCATCGACTGTCACAGGAGGGCTGTCCCTGTGTACCATTGTCACAGGAGGGGTGTCCTTGGTTACCATGGTCACAGGTGGGTTTCCCTGGTTAACATGGACTGCCAGAGATGCGTGTCCCGAGTAACCACGGTCACAGGAGAGGTGTCCTTGGTTACCAGTAACTGTGGTTAGGGGTGTCCTTGGTTACCATGGTCACAGGTGGGTTTCCCTGGTTACCATCGACTGTCACAGGAGGGCTGTCCCTGTGTTCCATTGTCACAGGACGGGTGTCTTTGGTTACCATGGTCACAGGTGGGTTTCCCTGGTTACTACCGACGGTCAGAGATGCGTGTCCCGAGTAACCACGGTCACAGGAGAGATGTCCTTTGTTACCAGTGAGTGTGGGTAGGGGTGTCCTTGGTTACCATGGTCACAGGTGTGTTTCCCTGGTTACCACCGACTGTCACAGGAGGGCTGTCCCTGGGTACCATTGTCACAGAAGGGGTGTCCTTGGTTACCATGGTCAGAGGTGGGTTTCCCTGGTTACCACCGACTGTCAGAGATGCTTGTACCTGGTAACCACGGTCACAGGAGGGGTGTCCTTCGTTACCGGTGACGGTGGCTAGGGGTGTCCTTGGTTACCATGGTCACAGGTTGGTTCCCCTGGTTACCACCGACTGTCACAGGAGGGCTGTCCCTGGGTACCATTGTCACAGAAGGGGTGTCCTTGGTTACCATGGTCACAGGTGGGTTTCCCTGTTTACCACCGACTGTCAGAGATGCATGTCCCTGGTAACCACGGTCACAGGAGGGGTGTCCTTGGTTACCAGTGACTGTGGGTAGGGGTGTCCTTGGTTACCATGGTCACAGGTTGGTTCCCCTGTTTACCACCGACTGTCACAGGAGGGCTGTCCCTGGGTACCATTGTCACAGAAGTGGTGTCCTTGCTTACCACTGGCACAGGAGGTGTGTCCCTGGATCCCACTGACTGTCACAGGAGTGGTGTCCTTGGTTACCATGGTCGCAGGTGGGTTTCCCTTGTTACCACTGACTGTCAGAGATGCGTGTCCCTGGTTACCACCGACTGTCATATGTGCGTGTCCTGGTAACCGCGGTCACAGGAGAGGTGTCCTTGGTTACCAGTGACTGTGGGTAGGGATGTCCTTGGTTACCATGGTCACAGGTGGGTTTCCCTGGTTACCATCGACTGTCACAGGAGGGCTGTCCCTGTGTACCATTGTCACAGGAGGGGTGTCCTTGGTTACCATGGTCACAGGTGGGTTTCCCTGGTTACCACCGACTGCCAGAGATGCGTGTCCCGAGTAACCACGGTCACAGGAGAGGTGTCCTTGGTTACCAGTAACCGTGGTTAGGGGTGTCCTTGGTTACCATGGTCACAGGTGGGTTTCCCTGGTTACCATCGACTGTCACAGGAGGGCTGTCCCTGTGTACCATTGTCACAGGACGGGTGTCTTTGGTTACCATGGTCAAAGGTGGGTTTCCCTGGTTACTACCGACGGTCAGAGATGCGTGTCCCTGGTAACCATGGTCACAGGAGAGGTGTCCTTGTTTTCCAGTGACTGTGGGTAGGGGTGTCCTTGGTTACCATGGTCACAGGTGGGTTTCCCTGGTTACCACCGACTGTCAGACATGCGTGTCCCGAGTAACCACGGTCACAGGAGAGGTGTCCTTTGTTACCAGTAACTGTGGGTAGGGGTGTCCTTGGTTACCATGGTCACAGGTTGGTTTCCCTGGTTACCACAGACTGTCACAGGAGGGCTGTCCCTGGGTACCATTGTCACAGGAGGGGTGTCCTTGGTTACCATGGTCACAGGTGGGTTTCCCTGGTAACCACAGACTTTCAAAGATGCGTGTCCGTGGTAACCACGGTCACAGTAGAGGTGTCATTGGTTACCAATGACTGTGGGTAGGGGTGTCTTTGGTTACCATGGTCACAGGTGGGTTTCCCTGGATACCACCGACTCTCACCAGAAGGCTGTCCCTGTGTACCATTGTCACAGGAGGTGTGTCCTTGGTTACCATGGTCACAGGTGGGTTTCCCTGGTTACCATCGACTGTCAGAAATGCGTGTCCCTGGTAACCACGGTCACAGGAGAGGTGTCCTTGGTTACCAGTGACTGTGGGTAGGGGTGTCCTTGGTTACCATGGTCACAGGTGGGTTTCCCTGGTTACCACCGACTTTCACAGGAGGGCTGTCCCTGGGTACCATTGTCACAGGAGGGGTGTCCTTGGTTACCATGGTCACAGGTTGGTTTCCCTGGTTACCTCCGACTGTCACAGGAGGGCTGTCCCTGGGTACCATTGTCACAGGAGGCGTGTCCCTGGTTACCATGGTCACAGGTGGGTTTCCCTGGTTATCACCGAATGTCAGAAATGCGTGTCCCTGGTTACCACCGACTGTCACAGGCAGGTGTCCCTGGGCACTGTGAATGTCACAGGTGGGTTTCCCTGTTTACCACCGACTGTCACAGTTGAGTGTACATGGTTAACACTGACTGTCATAGGAGGGCTGTCCCTGGGTACCATTGTCACAGGAGGGGTGTCCTTGCTTACCACTGGCACAGGAGGTGTGTCCCTGGTTACCACTGACTGTCACAGGAGGGGTGTCCTTGGTTACCATGGTCGCAGGTGGGTTTCGCTTGTTACCACTGACTGTCAGAGATGCGTGTCCCTGGTTACCACCGACTGTCATATGTGTGTGTCCTGGTAACCACGGTCACAGGAGAGGTGTCCTTGGTTACCAGTGAGTGTGGGTAGGGGTGTCCTTGGTTACCATGGTCACAGGTGTGTTTCCCTGGTTACCACCGACTGTCACAGGAGGGCTGTCCCTGGGTACCATTGTCACAGAAGGGGTGTCCTTGGTTACCATGGTCAGAGGTGGGTTTCCCTGGTTACCACCGACTGTCAGAGATGCTTGTCCCTGGTAACCACGGTCACAGGAGGGGTGTCCTTCGTTACCGGTGACGGTGGGTAGGGGTGTCCTTGGTTACCATGGTCACAGGTTGGTTCCCCTGGTTACCACCGACTTTCACAGGAGGGCTGTCCCTGGGTACCATTGTCACAGAAGGGGTGTCCTTGGTTACCATGGTCACAGGTGGGTTTCCCTGGTTACCACCGACTGTCAGAGATGCGTGTCCCTGGTAACCACGGTCACAGGAGAGGTGTCCTTGGTTACCAGTGACTGTGGGTAGGGGTGTCCTTAGTTACCATGGTCACAGGTTGGTTCCACTGTTTACCACCGACTGTCACAGGAGGGCTGTCCCTGGGTACCATTGTCACAGAAGTGGTGTCCTTGCTTACCACTGGCACAGGAGGTGTGTCCCTGGTTCCCACTGACTGTCACAGGAGTGGTGTCCTTGGTTACCATGGTCGCAGGTGCGTTTCCCTTGTTACCACTGACTGTCAGAGATGCGTGTCCCTGGTTACCACCGACTGTCATATGTGCGTGTCCTGGTAACCGCGGTCACAGGAGAGGTGTCCTTGGTTACCAGTGACTGTGGGTAGGGGTGTCCTTGGTTACCATGGTCACAGGTCGGTTTCCCTGGTTACCATCGACTGTCACAGGAGGGCTGTCCCTGTGTACCATTGTCACAGGAGGGGTGTCCTTGGTTACCATGGTCACAGGTGGGTTTCCCTGGTTACCACCGACTGCCAGAGATGCGTGTCCCGAGTAACCACGGTCACAGGAGAGGTGTCCTTGGTTACCAGTAACCGTGGTTAGGGGTGTCCTTGGGTACCATGGTCACAGGTGGGTTTCCCTGGTTACCATCGACTGTCACAGGAGGGCTGTCCCTGTGTACCATTGTCACAGGACGGGTGTCTTTGGTTACCATGGTCAAAGGTGGGTTTCCCTGGTTACTACCGACGGTCAGAGATGCGTGTCCCTGGTAACCATGGTCACAGGAGAGGTGTCCTTGGTTTCCAGTGACTGTGGGTAGGGGTGTCCTTGGTTACCATGGTCACAGGTTGGTTTCCCTGGTTACCACCGACTGTCAGACATGCGTGTCCCGAGTAACCACGGTCACAGGAGAGGTGTCCTTTGTTACCAGTAACTGTGGGTAGTGGTGTCCTTGGTTACCATGGTCACAGGTTGGTTTCCCTGGTTACCACAGACTGTCACAGGAGGGCTGTCCCTGTGTACCATTGTCACAGGAGGGGTGTCCTTGGTTACCATGGTCACAGGTGGGTTTCCCTGGTAACCACAGACTTTCAAAGATGCGTGTCCGTGGTAACCACGGTCACAGTAGAGGTGTCATTGGTTACCAATGACTGTGGGTAGGGGTGTCTTTGGTTACCATGGTCACAGGTGGGTTTCCCTGGATACCACCGACTCTCACAGGAAGGCTGTCCCTGTGTACCATTGTCACAGGAGGTGTGTCCTTGGTTACCATGGTCACAGGTGGGTTTCCCTGGTTACCATCGACTGTCAGAAATGCGTGTCCCTGGTAACCACGGTCACAGGAGAGGTGTCCTTGGTTACCAGTGACTGTGGGTAGGGGTGTCCTTGGTTACCATGGTCACAGGTGGGTTTCTCTGGTTACCACCGACTTTCACAGGAGGGCTGTCCCTGGGTACCATTGTCACAGGAGGGGTGTCCTTGGATACCATGGTCACAGGTGGGTTTCCCTGGTTACCACCGAATGTCAGAAATGCGTGTCCTTGGTTACCACTGACTGTCACAGGCAGGTGTCCCTGGGCACTGTGAATGTCACAGGTGGGTTTCCCTGGTTACCACCGACTGTCACAGTTGAGTGTACATGGTTACCACTGACTGTCATAGGAGGGCTCTCCCTGGGTACCATTGTCACAGGAGGGGTGTCCTTGCTTACCACTGGCACAGGAGGTGTGTCCCTGGTTACCACTGACTGTCACAGGAGTTGTGTCCTTGGTTACCATGGTCGCAGGTGGGTTTCCCTTGTTACCACTGACTGTCAGAGATGTGTGTCCCTGGTTACCACCGACTGTCATATGTGCGTGTCCTGGTAACCACGGTCACAGGAGAGGTGTCCTTGTTTACCAGTGATTGTGGGTAGGGGTGTCCTTGGTTACCATGTTGACAGGTGGGTTTCCCTGGTTACTACCGACTGTCAGAGATGCGTGTCCCTGGTAAACATGGTCACAGGAGAGGTGTCCTTGGTTTCCAGTGACTGTGGGTAGGGGTGTCCTTGGTTACCATGGTCACAGGTGGGTTTCCCTGGTTACCACCGACTGTCAGAGATGCGTGTCCCTGGTAACCACGGTCACAGGAGAGGTGTCCTTGGTTACCAGTGATTGTGGGTAGGGGGGTCCTTGGTTACCATGGTCACAGGTGGGTTACCCTGGTTACCACCGACTGTCACAGGAGGGCTATCCCTGGGTAGCATTGTCACAGGAGGGGTGTCCTTGGTTACCATGGTCACAGGTGGGTTTCCCTGGTTACCAGCGACTGTCAGAAATGCGTGTCCCTGGTTACCACCAACTGTCACAGGCAGGTGTCCCTGGTCACTGTGAATGTCCCAGGTGGGTTTCCCAGGTTACCACCGACTGTCACAGTTGAGTGTACATGGTTACCACTGACTGTCACAGGAGGGCTGTCCCTGGGTTCCATTGTCACAGGAGGGGTGTCCTTGGTTACAACTGGCACAGGAGGTGTGTCCCTGGATACCACTGACTGTCACAGAGGGGTGTCCTTGGTTACCATGGTCGCAGTTGGGTTTCCCTGGTTACCACTGACTGTCAGAACTGCGTGTACCTGGTTACCACCGACTGTCATATGTGCATGTCCTGGTAACCACGGTCACAGGAGAGGTGTCCTTGGTTACCATGGTCACAGGTGGCTTTCCCTGGTTACCACCGACTGTCAGAAATGGGTGTCCCTGGTTACCACCGACTGTCACAGGCTGGTGTCCCTGGGCACTGTGAATGTCACAGGTGGATTTCCCTGGTTACCACCGACTGTCACAGTTGAGTGTACATGGTTACCACTGACTGTCAGGGGAGGGCTGTCCCTGGGTACCATTGTCACAGGAGGGGTGTCCTTGGTTACCACTGGCACAGGAGGTGTGTCCCTGGCTACCACTGACTGTCACAGGAGGGGTGTCCTTGGTTACCATGGTCGCAGGTGGGTTTCCCTGGTTACCACCGACTGTCATATGTGGGTGTCCTGGTAACCACGGTCACAGGAGAGGTGTCCTTGGTTACCAGTGACTGTGGGTAGGGGTGTCCTTGGTTACCATGGTCACAGGTGGGTTTCCCTGGTTACCATCGACTGTCACAGGAGGGCTGTCCCTGTGTACCATTGTCACAGGAGGGGTGTCCTTGGTTACCATGGTCACAGGTGGGTTTCCCTGGTTAACATGGACTGCCAGAGATGCGTGTCCCGAGTAACCACGGTCACAGGAGAGGTGTCCTTGGTTACCAGTAACTGTGGTTAGGGGTGTCCTTGGTTACCATGGTCACAGGTGGGTTTCCCTGGTTACCATCGACTGTCACAGGAGGGCTGTCCCTGTGTTCCATTGTCACAGGACGGGTGTCTTTGGTTACCATGGTCACAGGTGGGTTTCCCTGGTTACTACCGACGGTCAGAGATGCGTGTCCCGAGTAACCACGGTCACAGGAGAGATGTCCTTTGTTACCAGTGAGTGTGGGTAGGGGTGTCCTTGGTTACCATGGTCACAGGTGTGTTTCCCTGGTTACCACCGACTGTCACAGGAGGGCTGTCCCTGGGTACCATTGTCACAGAAGGGGTGTCCTTGGTTACCATGGTCAGAGGTGGGTTTCCCTGGTTACCACCGACTGTCAGAGATGCTTGTACCTGGTAACCACGGTCACAGGAGGGGTGTCCTTCGTTACCGGTGACGGTGGCTAGGGGTGTCCTTGGTTACCATGGTCACAGGTTGGTTCCCCTGGTTACCACCGACTGTCACAGGAGGGCTGTCCCTGGGTACCATTGTCACAGAAGGGGTGTCCTTGGTTACCATGGTCACAGGTGGGTTTCCCTGTTTACCACCGACTGTCAGAGATGCATGTCCCTGGTAACCACGGTCACAGGAGGGGTGTCCTTGGTTACCAGTGACTGTGGGTAGGGGTGTCCTTGGTTACCATGGTCACAGGTTGGTTCCCCTGTTTACCACCGACTGTCACAGGAGGGCTGTCCCTGGGTACCATTGTCACAGAAGTGGTGTCCTTGCTTACCACTGGCACAGGAGGTGTGTCCCTGGATCCCACTGACTGTCACAGGAGTGGTGTCCTTGGTTACCATGGTCGCAGGTGGGTTTCCCTTGTTACCACTGACTGTCAGAGATGCGTGTCCCTGGTTACCACCGACTGTCATATGTGCGTGTCCTGGTAACCGCGGTCACAGGAGAGGTGTCCTTGGTTACCAGTGACTGTGGGTAGGGATGTCCTTGGTTACCATGGTCACAGGTGGGTTTCCCTGGTTACCATCGACTGTCACAGGAGGGCTGTCCCTGTGTACCATTGTCACAGGAGGGGTGTCCTTGGTTACCATGGTCACAGGTGGGTTTCCCTGGTTACCACCGACTGCCAGAGATGCGTGTCCCGAGTAACCACGGTCACAGGAGAGGTGTCCTTGGTTACCAGTAACCGTGGTTAGGGGTGTCCTTGGTTACCATGGTCACAGGTGGGTTTCCCTGGTTACCATCGACTGTCACAGGAGGGCTGTCCCTGTGTACCATTGTCACAGGACGGGTGTCTTTGGTTACCATGGTCAAAGGTGGGTTTCCCTGGTTACTACCGACGGTCAGAGATGCGTGTCCCTGGTAACCATGGTCACAGGAGAGGTGTCCTTGGTTTCCAGTGACTGTGGGTAGGGGTGTCCTTGGTTACCATGGTCACAGGTGGGTTTCCCTGGTTACCACCGACTGTCAGACATGCGTGTCCCGAGTAACCACGGTCACAGGAGAGGTGTCCTTTGTTACCAGTAACTGTGGGTAGGGGTGTCCTTGGTTACCATGGTCACAGGTTGGTTTCCCTGGTTACCACAGACTGTCACAGGAGGGCTGTCCCTGGGTACCATTGTCACAGGAGGGGTGTCCTTGGTTACCATGGTCACAGGTGGGTTTCCCTGGTAACCACAGACTTTCAAAGATGCGTGTCCGTGGTAACCACGGTCACAGTAGAGGTGTCATTGGTTACCAATGACTGTGGGTAGGGGTGTCTTTGGTTACCATGGTCACAGGTGGGTTTCCCTGGATACCACCGACTCTCACCAGAAGGCTGTCCCTGTGTACCATTGTCACAGGAGGTGTGTCCTTGGTTACCATGGTCACAGGTGGGTTTCCCTGGTTACCATCGACTGTCAGAAATGCGTGTCCCTGGTAACCACGGTCACAGGAGAGGTGTCCTTGGTTACCAGTGACTGTGGGTAGGGGTGTCCTTGGTTACCATGGTCACAGGTGGGTTTCCCTGGTTACCACCGACTTTCACAGGAGGGCTGTCCCTGGGTACCATTGTCACAGGAGGGGTGTCCTTGGTTACCATGGTCACAGGTTGGTTTCCCTGGTTACCTCCGACTGTCACAGGAGGGCTGTCCCTGGGTACCATTGTCACAGGAGGCGTGTCCCTGGTTACCATGGTCACAGGTGGGTTTCCCTGGTTATCACCGAATGTCAGAAATGCGTGTCCCTGGTTACCACCGACTGTCACAGGCAGGTGTCCCTGGGCACTGTGAATGTCACAGGTGGGTTTCCCTGTTTACCACCGACTGTCACAGTTGAGTGTACATGGTTAACACTGACTGTCATAGGAGGGCTGTCCCTGGGTACCATTGTCACAGGAGGGGTGTCCTTGCTTACCACTGGCACAGGAGGTGTGTCCCTGGTTACCACTGACTGTCACAGGAGGGGTGTCCTTGGTTACCATGGTCGCAGGTGGGTTTCGCTTGTTACCACTGACTGTCAGAGATGCGTGTCCCTGGTTACCACCGACTGTCATATGTGTGTGTCCTGGTAACCACGGTCACAGGAGAGGTGTCCTTGGTTACCAGTGAGTGTGGGTAGGGGTGTCCTTGGTTACCATGGTCACAGGTGTGTTTCCCTGGTTACCACCGACTGTCACAGGAGGGCTGTCCCTGGGTACCATTGTCACAGAAGGGGTGTCCTTGGTTACCATGGTCAGAGGTGGGTTTCCCTGGTTACCACCGACTGTCAGAGATGCTTGTCCCTGGTAACCACGGTCACAGGAGGGGTGTCCTTCGTTACCGGTGACGGTGGGTAGGGGTGTCCTTGGTTACCATGGTCACAGGTTGGTTCCCCTGGTTACCACCGACTTTCACAGGAGGGCTGTCCCTGGGTACCATTGTCACAGAAGGGGTGTCCTTGGTTACCATGGTCACAGGTGGGTTTCCCTGGTTACCACCGACTGTCAGAGATGCGTGTCCCTGGTAACCACGGTCACAGGAGAGGTGTCCTTGGTTACCAGTGACTGTGGGTAGGGGTGTCCTTAGTTACCATGGTCACAGGTTGGTTCCACTGTTTACCACCGACTGTCACAGGAGGGCTGTCCCTGGGTACCATTGTCACAGAAGTGGTGTCCTTGCTTACCACTGGCACAGGAGGTGTGTCCCTGGTTCCCACTGACTGTCACAGGAGTGGTGTCCTTGGTTACCATGGTCGCAGGTGCGTTTCCCTTGTTACCACTGACTGTCAGAGATGCGTGTCCCTGGTTACCACCGACTGTCATATGTGCGTGTCCTGGTAACCGCGGTCACAGGAGAGGTGTCCTTGGTTACCAGTGACTGTGGGTAGGGGTGTCCTTGGTTACCATGGTCACAGGTCGGTTTCCCTGGTTACCATCGACTGTCACAGGAGGGCTGTCCCTGTGTACCATTGTCACAGGAGGGGTGTCCTTGGTTACCATGGTCACAGGTGGGTTTCCCTGGTTACCACCGACTGCCAGAGATGCGTGTCCCGAGTAACCACGGTCACAGGAGAGGTGTCCTTGGTTACCAGTAACCGTGGTTAGGGGTGTCCTTGGGTACCATGGTCACAGGTGGGTTTCCCTGGTTACCATCGACTGTCACAGGAGGGCTGTCCCTGTGTACCATTGTCACAGGACGGGTGTCTTTGGTTACCATGGTCAAAGGTGGGTTTCCCTGGTTACTACCGACGGTCAGAGATGCGTGTCCCTGGTAACCATGGTCACAGGAGAGGTGTCCTTGGTTTCCAGTGACTGTGGGTAGGGGTGTCCTTGGTTACCATGGTCACAGGTTGGTTTCCCTGGTTACCACCGACTGTCAGACATGCGTGTCCCGAGTAACCACGGTCACAGGAGAGGTGTCCTTTGTTACCAGTAACTGTGGGTAGTGGTGTCCTTGGTTACCATGGTCACAGGTTGGTTTCCCTGGTTACCACAGACTGTCACAGGAGGGCTGTCCCTGTGTACCATTGTCACAGGAGGGGTGTCCTTGGTTACCATGGTCACAGGTGGGTTTCCCTGGTAACCACAGACTTTCAAAGATGCGTGTCCGTGGTAACCACGGTCACAGTAGAGGTGTCATTGGTTACCAATGACTGTGGGTAGGGGTGTCTTTGGTTACCATGGTCACAGGTGGGTTTCCCTGGATACCACCGACTCTCACAGGAAGGCTGTCCCTGTGTACCATTGTCACAGGAGGTGTGTCCTTGGTTACCATGGTCACAGGTGGGTTTCCCTGGTTACCATCGACTGTCAGAAATGCGTGTCCCTGGTAACCACGGTCACAGGAGAGGTGTCCTTGGTTACCAGTGACTGTGGGTAGGGGTGTCCTTGGTTACCATGGTCACAGGTGGGTTTCTCTGGTTACCACCGACTTTCACAGGAGGGCTGTCCCTGGGTACCATTGTCACAGGAGGGGTGTCCTTGGATACCATGGTCACAGGTGGGTTTCCCTGGTTACCACCGAATGTCAGAAATGCGTGTCCTTGGTTACCACTGACTGTCACAGGCAGGTGTCCCTGGGCACTGTGAATGTCACAGGTGGGTTTCCCTGGTTACCACCGACTGTCACAGTTGAGTGTACATGGTTACCACTGACTGTCATAGGAGGGCTCTCCCTGGGTACCATTGTCACAGGAGGGGTGTCCTTGCTTACCACTGGCACAGGAGGTGTGTCCCTGGTTACCACTGACTGTCACAGGAGTTGTGTCCTTGGTTACCATGGTCGCAGGTGGGTTTCCCTTGTTACCACTGACTGTCAGAGATGTGTGTCCCTGGTTACCACCGACTGTCATATGTGCGTGTCCTGGTAACCACGGTCACAGGAGAGGTGTCCTTGTTTACCAGTGATTGTGGGTAGGGGTGTCCTTGGTTACCATGTTGACAGGTGGGTTTCCCTGGTTACTACCGACTGTCAGAGATGCGTGTCCCTGGTAAACATGGTCACAGGAGAGGTGTCCTTGGTTTCCAGTGACTGTGGGTAGGGGTGTCCTTGGTTACCATGGTCACAGGTGGGTTTCCCTGGTTACCACCGACTGTCAGAGATGCGTGTCCCTGGTAACCACGGTCACAGGAGAGGTGTCCTTGGTTACCAGTGATTGTGGGTAGGGGGGTCCTTGGTTACCATGGTCACAGGTGGGTTACCCTGGTTACCACCGACTGTCACAGGAGGGCTATCCCTGGGTAGCATTGTCACAGGAGGGGTGTCCTTGGTTACCATGGTCACAGGTGGGTTTCCCTGGTTACCAGCGACTGTCAGAAATGCGTGTCCCTGGTTACCACCAACTGTCACAGGCAGGTGTCCCTGGTCACTGTGAATGTCCCAGGTGGGTTTCCCAGGTTACCACCGACTGTCACAGTTGAGTGTACATGGTTACCACTGACTGTCACAGGAGGGCTGTCCCTGGGTTCCATTGTCACAGGAGGGGTGTCCTTGGTTACAACTGGCACAGGAGGTGTGTCCCTGGATACCACTGACTGTCACAGAGGGGTGTCCTTGGTTACCATGGTCGCAGTTGGGTTTCCCTGGTTACCACTGACTGTCAGAACTGCGTGTACCTGGTTACCACCGACTGTCATATGTGCATGTCCTGGTAACCACGGTCACAGGAGAGGTGTCCTTGGTTACCATGGTCACAGGTGGCTTTCCCTGGTTACCACCGACTGTCAGAAATGGGTGTCCCTGGTTACCACCGACTGTCACAGGCTGGTGTCCCTGGGCACTGTGAATGTCACAGGTGGATTTCCCTGGTTACCACCGACTGTCACAGTTGAGTGTACATGGTTACCACTGACTGTCAGGGGAGGGCTGTCCCTGGGTACCATTGTCACAGGAGGGGTGTCCTTGGTTACCACTGGCACAGGAGGTGTGTCCCTGGCTACCACTGACTGTCACAGGAGGGGTGTCCTTGGTTACCATGGTCGCAGGTGGGTTTCCCTGGTTACCACCGACTGTCATATGTGGGTGTCCTGGTAACCACGGTCACAGGAGAGGTGTCCTTGGTTACCAGTGACTGTGGGTAGGGGTGTCCTTGGTTACCATGGTCACAGGTGGGTTTCCCTGGTTACCATCGACTGTCACAGGAGGGCTGTCCCTGTGTACCATTGTCACAGGAGGGGTGTCCTTGGTTACCATGGTCACAGGTGGGTTTCCCTGGTTAACATGGACTGCCAGAGATGCGTGTCCCGAGTAACCACGGTCACAGGAGAGGTGTCCTTGGTTACCAGTAACTGTGGTTAGGGGTGTCCTTGGTTACCATGGTCACAGGTGGGTTTCCCTGGTTACCATTGACTGTCACAGGAGGGCTGTCCCTGTGTTCCATTGTCACAGGACGGGTGTCTTTGGTTACCATGGTCACAGGTGGGTTTCCCTGGTTACTACCGACGGTCAGAGATGCGTGTCCCGAGTAACCACGGTCACAGGAGAGATGTCCTTTGTTACCAGTGAGTGTGGGTAGGGGTGTCCTTGGTTACCATGGTCACAGGTGTGTTTCCCTGGTTACCACCGACTGTCACAGGAGGGCTGTCCCTGGGTACCATTGTCACAGAAGGGGTGTCCTTGGTTACCATGGTCAGAGGTGGGTTTCCCTGCTTACCACCGACTGTCAGAGATGCTTGTACCTGGTAACCACGGTCACAGGAGGGGTGTCCTTCGTTACCGGTGACGGTGGCTAGGGGTGTCCTTGGTTACCATGGTCACAGGTTGGTTCCCCTGGTTACCACCGACTGTCACAGGAGGGCTGTCCCTGGGTACCATTGTCACAGAAGTGGTGTCCTTGCTTACCACTGGCACAGGAGGTGTGTCCCTGGATCCCACTGACTGTCACAGGAGTGGTGTCCTTGGTTACCATGGTCGCAGGTGGGTTTCCCTTGTTACCACTGACTGTCAGAGATGCGTGTCCCTGGTTACCACCGACTGTCATATGTGCGTGTCCTGGTAACCGCGGTCACAGGAGAGGTGTCCTTGGTTACCAGTGACTGTGGGTAGGGATGTCCTTGGTTACCATGGTCACAGGTGGGTTTCCCTGGTTACCATCGACTGTCACAGGAGGGCTGTCCCTGTGTACCATTGTCACAGGAGGGGTGTCCTTGGTTACCATGGTCACAGGTGGGTTTCCCTGGTTACCACCGACTGCCAGAGATGCGTGTCCCGAGTAACCACGGTCACAGGAGAGGTGTCCTTGGTTACCAGTAACCGTGGTTAGGGGTGTCCTTGGTTACCATGGTCACAGGTGGGTTTCCCTGGTTACCATCGACTGTCACAGGAGGGCTGTCCCTGTGTACCATTGTCACAGGACGGGTGTCTTTGGTTACCATGGTCAAAGGTGGGTTTCCCTGGTTACTACCGACGGTCAGAGATGCGTGTCCCTGGTAACCATGGTCACAGGAGAGGTGTCCTTGGTTTCCAGTGACTGTGGGTAGGGGTGTCCTTGGTTACCATGGTCACAGGTGGGTTTCCCTGGTTACCACCGACTGTCAGACATGCGTGTCCCGAGTAACCACGGTCACAGGAGAGGTGTCCTTTGTTACCAGTAACTGTGGGTAGGGGTGTCCTTGGTTACCATGGTCACAGGTTGGTTTCCCTGGTTACCACAGACTGTCACAGGAGGGCTGTCCCTGGGTACCATTGTCACAGGAGGGGTGTCCTTGGTTACCATGGTCACAGGTGGGTTTCCCTGGTAACCACAGACTTTCAAAGATGCGTGTCCGTGGTAACCACGGTCACAGTAGAGGTGTCATTGGTTACCAATGACTGTGGGTAGGGGTGTCTTTGGTTACCATGGTCACAGGTGGGTTTCCCTGGATACCACCGACTCTCACCAGAAGGCTGTCCCTGTGTACCATTGTCACAGGAGGTGTGTCCTTGGTTACCATGGTCACAGGTGGGTTTCCCTGGTTACCATCGACTGTCAGAAATGCGTGTCCCTGGTAACCACGGTCACAGGAGAGGTGTCCTTGGTTACCAGTGACTGTGGGTA
Organism: Rangifer tarandus platyrhynchus; assembly: GCA_949782905.1. NCBI lineage: Eukaryota > Metazoa > Chordata > Mammalia > Artiodactyla > Cervidae > Rangifer > Rangifer tarandus. Next base: position 20,619 of record CATKSN020000630.1, read on the forward strand.
GGGGTGTCCTTGGTTACCATGGTCACAGGTGGGTTTCCCTGGTTACCACCGACTTTCACAGGAGGGCTGTCCCTGGGTACCATTGTCACAGGAGGGGTGTCCTTGGTTACCATGGTCACAGGTGGGTTTCCCTGGTTACCATCGACTGTCACAGGAGGGCTGTCCCTGTGTACCATTGTCACAGGACGGGTGTCTTTGGTTACCATGGTCACAGGTGGGTTTCCCTGGTTACTACCGACGGTCAGAGATGCGTGTCCCTGGTAACCATGGTCACAGGAGAGGTGTCCTTGGTTTCCAGTGACTGTGGGTAGGGGTGTCCTTGGTTACCATGGTCACAGGTGGGTTTCCCTGGTTACCACCGACTGTCAGACATGCGTGTCCCGAGTAACCACGGTCACAGGAGAGGTGTCCTTTGTTACCAGTGACTGTGGGTAGGGGTGTCCTTGGTTATCATGGTCACAGGTGTGTTTCCTGGGTTACCACCGACTGTCACAGGAGGGCTGTCCCTGGGTACCATTGTCAGAGGAGGGGTGTCCTTGGTTACCATGGTCACAGGTGGGTTTCCCTGGTTACCACCGACTGTCAGAAATGGGTGTCCCTGGTTACCACCGACTGTCACAGGCAGGTGTCCCTGGGCACTGTGAATGTCACAGGTGGGTTTCCCTGGTTACCACCGACTGTCACAGGTGAGTGTACATGGTTAACACTGACTGTCACAGGAGGGCTGTCCCTGGGTACCATTGTGACAGGAGGGGTGTCCTTGGTTACCACTGGCACAGGAGGTGTGTCCCTGGTTATCACTGACTGTCACAGGAGGGTTGTCCTTTGTTACCATGGTCGCAGGTGGGTTTCCCTGGTTACCACCGACTGTCATATGTGGGTGTCCTGGTAACCACGGTCACAGGAGAGGTGTCCTTGGTTACCAGTGACTGTGGGTAGCGGTGTCCTTGGTTACCATGGTCACAGGTGGGTTTCCCTGGTTACCATCGACTGTCACAGGAGGGCTGTCCCTGTGTACCATTGTCACAGGAGGGGTGTCCTTGGTTACCATGGTCACAGGTGGGTTTCCCTGGTTACCACCGACTGCCAGAGATGCGTGTCCCGAGTAACCACGGTCACAGGAGAGGTGTCCTTGGTTACCAGTAACTGTGGTTAGGGGTGTCCTTGGTTACCATGGTCACAGGTGGGTTTCCCTGGTTACCATCGACTGTAACAGGAGGGCTGTCCCTGTGTACCATTGTCACAGGACGGGTGTCTTTGGTTACCATGGTCACAGGTGGGTTTCCCTGGTTACTACCGACGGTCAGAGATGCGTGTCCCTGGTAACCATGGTCACAGGAGAGGTGTCCTTGGTTTCCAGTGACTGTGGGTAGGGGTGTCCTTGGTTACCATGGTCACAGGTGGGTTTCCCTGGTTACCACCGACTGTCAGACATGTGTGTCCCGAGTAACCACGGTCACAGGAGAGGTGTCCTTTGTTACCAGTAACTGTGGGTAGGGGTGTCCTTGGTTACCATGGTCACAGGTTGGTTTCCCTGGTTACCACAGACTGTCACAGGAGGGCTGTCCCTGGGTACCATTGTCACAGGAGGGGTGTCCTTGGTTACCATGGTCACAGGTGGGTTTCCCTGGTAATCACCGACTTTCAAAGATGCGTGTCCGTGGTAACCACGGTCACAGTAGAGGTGTCCTTGGTTACCAATGACTGTGGGTAGGGGTGTCTTTGGTTACCATGGTCACAGGTGGGTTTCCCTGGTTACCACCGACTCTCACAGGAAGGCTGTCCCTGTGTACCATTGTCACAGGAGGTGTGTCCTTGGTTACCATGGTCACAGGTGGGTTTCTCTGGTTACCATCGACTGTCAGAAATGCGTGTCCCTGGTAACCACGGTCACAGGAGAGGTGTCCTTGGTTACCAGTGACTGTGGGTAGGGGTGTCCTTGGTTACCATGGTCACAGGTGGGTTTCTCTGGTTACCACCGACTTTCACAGGAGGGCTGTCCCTGGGTACCATTGTCACAGGAGGGGTGTCCTTGGATACCATGGTCACAGGTGGGTTTCCCTGGTTACCACCGAATGTCAGAAATGCGTGTCCCTGGTTACCACTGACTGTCACAGGCAGGTGTCACTGGGCACTGTGAATGTCACAGGTGGGTTTCCCTGGTTACCACCGACTGTCACAGTTGAGGGTACATGGTTACCACTGACTGTCATAGGAGGGCTGTCCCTGGGTACCATTGTCACAGGAGGGGTGTCCTTGCTTACCACTGGCACAGGAGGTTTGTCCCTGGTTACCACTGACTTTCACAGGAGGGGTGTCCTTGGTTACCATGGTCGCAGGTGGGTTTCCCTTGTTACCACTGACTGTCAGAGATGTGTGTCCCTGGTTACCACCGACTGTCATATGTGCGTGTCCTGGTAAACACGGTCACAGGAGAGGTGTCCTTGTTTACCAGTGATTGTGGGTAGGGGTGTCCTTGGTTAACATGTTCGCAGGTGGGTTTCCCTGGTTACCACTGACTGTCAGAGATACGTGTCCCTGGTTACCACCGACTGTCATATGTGCGTGTCCTGGTAAACACGGTCACAGGAGAGGTGTCCTTGGTTACCAGTGAGTGTGGGTAGGGGTGTCCTTGGTTACCATGGTCACAGGTGTGTTTCCCTGGTTACCACCGACTGTCACAGGAGGGCTGTCCATGGGTACCATTGTCACAGAAGGGGTGTCCTTGGTTACCATGGTCACAGGTGGGTTTCCCTGGTTACCACCGCCTGTCAGAGATGTGTGTCCCTGGTAACCACGGTCACAGGAGAGGTGTCCTTCGTTACCAGTGACTGTGGGTAGGGGTGTCCTTGGTTACCATGGTCACAGGTTGGTTCCCCTGGTTACCACCGACTTTCACAGGAGAGCTGTCCCTGGGTACCATTGTCACAGAAGGGGTGTCCTTGGTTACCATGGTCACAGGTGGGTTTCCCTGGTTACCACCGACTGTTAGAGATGCGTGTCCCTGGTAACCACGGTCACAGGAGAGGTGTCCTTGGTTACCAGTGACTGTGGGTAGGGGTGTCGTTGGTTACCATCGTCGCAGGTGGGTTTTACTGGTTACCACTGACTGTCAGAGATGCGTGTCCCTGGTTACCACCGACTGTCATATGTGCGTGTCCTGGTAACCACGGTCACAGGAGAGGTGTCCTTGGTTACCAGTGACTGTGGGTAGGGGTGTCCTTGGTTACCATGGTCACAGGTGGGTTTCCCTGGTTAACACCGACTGTCACAGGAGGGCTGTCCCTGTGTACCATTGTCACAGGAGGGGTGTCCTTGGTTACCATGGTCACAGGTGGGTTTCCCTGGTTACCACTGACTGTCAGAGATGCGTGTCCCGGGTAACCACGGTCACAGGAGAGGTGTCCTTGGTTACCAGTAACTGTGGGTAGGGGTGTCCTTGGTTACCATGGTCACAGGTGGGTTTCCCTGGTTACCATCGACTGTCACAGGAGGGCTGTCCCTGGGTACCATTGTCACAGGAGGGGTGTCTTTGGTTACCATGGTCACAGTTGGGTTTCCCTGGTTACTACCGACGGTCAGAGATGCGTGTCCCTGGTAACCATGGTCACAGGAGAGGTGTCCTTGGTTTCCAGTGACTGTGGGTAGGGGTGTCCTTGGTTACCATGGTCACAGGTGGGTTTCCCTGGTCACCACCGACTGTTACAGGAGGGCTGTCCCTGGGTACCATTTTCACAGGAGGGGTGTCCTTGGTTACCATGGTCACATGTGGGATTCCCTGGTTACCACCAACTGTCAGAAATGCGTGTCCCTGGTTGCCACCGACTGTCACAGGCCGGTGTCCCTGGGCACTGTGAATGTCACAGGTGGGTTTCCCTGGTTACCACCGACTGTCACAGTTGAGTGTACATGGTTACCACTGACTGTCACAGGAGGGCTGTCCCTGGGTACCATTGTCACAGGAGGGGTGTCCTTGGTTACCACTTGCACAGGAGGTGTGTCCCTGGTTACCACTGACTGTCACAGGATGGGTGTCCTTGGTTAACATGGTCGCAGGTGGGCTTCCCTTGTTACCACTGACTGTCAGAGATGCGTGTCCCTGGTAACCACTGACTGTCATATGTGCGTGTCCTGGTAACCACGGTCACAGTAGAGGTGTCCTTGGTTACCAGTGACTGTGGGTAGGGGTGTCCTTGGTTACCATGGTCACAGGTGTGTTTCCCGGGTTACCACCGACTGTCACAGGAGGGCTGTCCCTGGGTACCATTGTCACAGGAGGGGTGTCCTTGGTTACCATGGTCACAGGTGGGTTTCCCTGGTTACCACCGACTGTCAGAAATGGGTGTCCCTGTTTACCACCGACTGTCACAGGCCGGTGTCCCTGGGCACTGTGAATGTCACAGGTGGGTTTCCCTGGTTACCACCGACTGTCACAGAGGGCTGTCCCTGGGTACCATTGTCACAGAAGGGGTGTCCTTGGTTACCATGGTCAGAGGTGGGTTTCCCTGGTTACCACCGACTGTCAGAGATGCTTGTACCTGGTAACCACGGTCACAGGAGGGGTGTCCTTCGTTACCGGTGACGGTGGCTAGGGGTGTCCTTGGTTACCATGGTCACAGGTTGGTTCCCCTGGTTACCACCGACTGTCACAGGAGGGCTGTCCCTGGGTACCATTGTCACAGAAGGGGTGTCCTTGGTTACCATGGTCACAGGTGGGTTTCCCTGTTTACCACCGACTGTCAGAGATGCATGTCCCTGGTAACCACGGTCACAGGAGAGGTGTCCTTGGTTACCAGTGACTGTGGGTAGGGGTGTCCTTGGTTACCATGGTCACAGGTTGGTTCCCCTGTTTACCACCGACTGTCACAGGAGGGCTGTCCCTGGGTACCATTGTCACAGAAGTGGTGTCCTTGCTTACCACTGGCACAGGAGGTGTGTCCCTGGATCCCACTGACTGTCACAGGAGTGGTGTCCTTGGTTACCATGGTCGCAGGTGGGTTTCCCTTGTTACCACTGACTGTCAGAGATGCGTGTCCCTGGTTACCACCGACTGTCATATGTGCGTGTCCTGGTAACCGCGGTCACAGGAGAGGTGTCCTTGGTTACCAGTGACTGTGGGTAGGGATGTCCTTGGTTACCATGGTCACAGGTGGGTTTCCCTGGTTACCATCGACTGTCACAGGAGGGCTGTCCCTGTGTACCATTGTCACAGGAGGTGTGTCCTTGGTTACCATGGTCACAGGTGGGTTTCCCTGGTTACCACCGACTGCCAGAGATGCGTGTCCCGAGTAACCACGGTCACAGGAGAGGTGTCCTTGGTTACCAGTAACCGTGGTTAGGGGTGTCCTTGGTTACCATGGTCACAGGTGGGTTTCCCTGGTTACCATCGACTGTCACAGGAGGGCTGTCCCTGTGTACCATTGTCACAGGACGGGTGTCTTTGGTTACCATGGTCAAAGGTGGGTTTCCCTGGTTACTACCGACGGTCAGAGATGCGTGTCCCTGGTAACCATGGTCACAGGAGAGGTGTCCTTGGTTTCCAGTGACTGTGGGTAGGGGTGTCCTTGGTTACCATGGTCACAGGTGGGTTTCCCTGGTTACCACCGACTGTCAGACATGCGTGTCCCGAGTAACCACGGTCACAGGAGAGGTGTCCTTTGTTACCAGTAACTGTGGGTAGGGGTGTCCTTGGTTACCATGGTCACAGGTTGGTTTCCCTGGTTACCACAGACTGTCACAGGAGGGCTGTCCCTGGGTACCATTGTCACAGGAGGGGTGTCCTTGGTTACCATGGTCACAGGTGGGTTTCCCTGGTAACCACAGACTTTCAAAGATGCGTGTCCGTGGTAACCACGGTCACAGTAGAGGTGTCATTGGTTACCAATGACTGTGGGTAGGGGTGTCTTTGGTTACCATGGTCACAGGTGGGTTTCCCTGGATACCACCGACTCTCACAGGAAGGCTGTCCCTGTGTACCATTGTCACAGGAGGTGTGTCCTTGGTTACCATGGTCACAGGTGGGTTTCCCTGGTTACCATCGACTGTCAGAAATGCGTGTCCCTGGTAACCACGGTCACAGGAGAGGTGTCCTTGGTTACCAGTGACTGTGGGTAGGGGTGTCCTTGGTTACCATGGTCACAGGTGGGTTTCCCTGGTTACCACCGACTTTCACAGGAGGGCTGTCCCTGGGTACCATTGTCACAGGAGGGGTGTCCTTGGTTACCATGGTCACAGGTTGGTTTCCCTGGTTACCTCCGACTGTCACAGGAGGGCTGTCCCTGGGTACCATTGTCACAGGAGGCGTGTCCCTGGTTACCATGGTCACAGGTGGGTTTCCCTGGTTATCACCGAATGTCAGAAATGCGTGTCCCTGGTTACCACCGACTGTCACAGGCAGGTGTCCCTGGGCACTGTGAATGTCACAGGTGGGTTTCCCTGTTTACCACCGACTGTCACAGTTGAGTGTACATGGTTAACACTGACTGTCATAGGAGGGCTGTCCCTGGGTACCATTGTCACAGGAGGGGTGTCCTTGCTTACCACTGGCACAGGAGGTGTGTCCCTGGTTACCACTGACTGTCACAGGAGGGGTGTCCTTGGTTACCATGGTCGCAGGTGGGTTTCGCTTGTTACCACTGACTGTCAGAGATGCGTGTCCCTGGTTACCACCGACTGTCATATGTGTGTGTCCTGGTAACCACGGTCACAGGAGAGGTGTCCTTGGTTACCAGTGAGTGTGGGTAGGGGTGTCCTTGGTTACCATGGTCACAGGTGTGTTTCCCTGGTTACCACCGACTGTCACAGGAGTGCTGTCCCTGGGTACCATTGTCACAGAAGGGGTGTCCTTGGTTACCATGGTCAGAGGTGGGTTTCCCTGGTTACCACCGACTGTCAGAGATGCTTGTCCCTGGTAACCACGGTCACAGGAGGGGTGTCCTTCGTTACCGGTGACGGTGGGTAGGGGTGTCCTTGGTTACCATGGTCACAGGTTGGTTCCCCTGGTTACCACCGACTTTCACAGGAGGGCTGTCCCTGGGTACCATTGTCACAGAAGGGGTGTCCTTGGTTACCATGGTCACAGGTGGGTTTCCCTGGTTACCACCGACTGTCAGAGATGCGTGTCCCTGGTAACCACGGTCACAGGAGAGGTGTCCTTGGTTACCAGTGACTGTGGGTAGGGGTGTCCTTAGTTACCATGGTCACAGGTTGGTTCCACTGTTTACCACCGACTGTCACAGGAGGGCTGTCCCTGGGTACCATTGTCACAGAAGTGGTGTCCTTGCTTACCACTGGCACAGGAGGTGTGTCCCTGGTTCCCACTGACTGTCACAGGAGTGGTGTCCTTGGTTACCATGGTCGCAGGTGCGTTTCCCTTGTTACCACTGACTGTCAGAGATGCGTGTCCCTGGTTACCACCGACTGTCATATGTGCGTGTCCTGGTAACCGCGGTCACAGGAGAGGTGTCCTTGGTTACCAGTGACTGTGGGTAGGGGTGTCCTTGGTTACCATGGTCACAGGTCGGTTTCCCTGGTTACCATCGACTGTCACAGGAGGGCTGTCCCTGTGTACCATTGTCACAGGAGGGGTGTCCTTGGTTACCATGGTCACAGGTGGGTTTCCCTGGTTACCACCGACTGCCAGAGATGCGTGTCCCGAGTAACCACGGTCACAGGAGAGGTGTCCTTGGTTACCAGTAACCGTGGTTAGGGGTGTCCTTGGGTACCATGGTCACAGGTGGGTTTCCCTGGTTACCATCGACTGTCACAGGAGGGCTGTCCCTGTGTACCATTGTCACAGGACGGGTGTCTTTGGTTACCATGGTCAAAGGTGGGTTTCCCTGGTTACTACCGACGGTCAGAGATGCGTGTCCCTGGTAACCATGGTCACAGGAGAGGTGTCCTTGGTTTCCAGTGACTGTGGGTAGGGGTGTCCTTGGTTACCATGGTCACAGGTTGGTTTCCCTGGTTACCACCGACTGTCAGACATGCGTGTCCCGAGTAACCACGGTCACAGGAGAGGTGTCCTTTGTTACCAGTAACTGTGGGTAGTGGTGTCCTTGGTTACCATGGTCACAGGTTGGTTTCCCTGGTTACCACAGACTGTCACAGGAGGGCTGTCCCTGTGTACCATTGTCACAGGAGGGGTGTCCTTGGTTACCATGGTCACAGGTGGGTTTCCCTGGTAACCACAGACTTTCAAAGATGCGTGTCCGTGGTAACCACGGTCACAGTAGAGGTGTCATTGGTTACCAATGACTGTGGGTAGGGGTGTCTTTGGTTACCATGGTCACAGGTGGGTTTCCCTGGATACCACCGACTCTCACAGGAAGGCTGTCCCTGTGTACCATTGTCACAGGAGGTGTGTCCTTGGTTACCATGGTCACAGGTGGGTTTCCCTGGTTACCATCGACTGTCAGAAATGCGTGTCCCTGGTAACCACGGTCACAGGAGAGGTGTCCTTGGTTACCAGTGACTGTGGGTAGGGGTGTCCTTGGTTACCATGGTCACAGGTGGGTTTCTCTGGTTACCACCGACTTTCACAGGAGGGCTGTCCCTGGGTACCATTGTCACAGGAGGGGTATCCTTGGATACCATGGTCACAGGTGGGTTTCCCTGGTTACCACCGAATGTCAGAAATGCGTGTCCTTGGTTACCACTGACTGTCACAGGCAGGTGTCCCTGGGCACTGTGAATGTCACAGGTGGGTTTCCCTGGTTACCACCGACTGTCACAGTTGAGTGTACATGGTTACCACTGACTGTCATAGGAGGGCTCTCCCTGGGTACCATTGTCACAGGAGGGGTGTCCTTGCTTACCACTGGCACAGGAGGTGTGTCCCTGGTTACCACTGACTGTCACAGGAGTTGTGTCCTTGGTTACCATGGTCGCAGGTGGGTTTCCCTTGTTACCACTGACTGTCAGAGATGTGTGTCCCTGGTTACCACCGACTGTCATATGTGCGTGTCCTGGTAACCACGGTCACAGGAGAGGTGTCCTTGTTTACCAGTGATTGTGGGTAGGGGTGTCCTTGGTTACCATGTTGACAGGTGGGTTTCCCTGGTTACTACCGACTGTCAGAGATGCGTGTCCCTGGTAAACATGGTCACAGGAGAGGTGTCCTTGGTTTCCAGTGACTGTGGGTAGGGGTGTCCTTGGTTACCATGGTCACAGGTGGGTTTCCCTGGTTACCACCGACTGTCAGAGATGCGTGTCCCTGGTAACCACGGTCACAGGAGAGGTGTCCTTGGTTACCAGTGATTGTGGGTAGGGGGGTCCTTGGTTACCATGGTCACAGGTGGGTTACCCTGGTTACCACCGACTGTCACAGGAGGGCTATCCCTGGGTAGCATTGTCACAGGAGGGGTGTCCTTGGTTACCATGGTCACAGGTGGGTTTCCCTGGTTACCAGCGACTGTCAGAAATGCGTGTCCCTGGTTACCACCAACTGTCACAGGCAGGTGTCCCTGGTCACTGTGAATGTCCCAGGTGGGTTTCCCAGGTTACCACCGACTGTCACAGTTGAGTGTACATGGTTACCACTGACTGTCTCAGGAGGGCTGTCCCTGGGTTCCATTGTCACAGGAGGGGTGTCCTTGGTTACAACTGGCACAGGAGGTGTGTCCCTGGATACCACTGACTGTCACAGAGGGGTGTCCTTGGTTACCATGGTCGCAGTTGGGTTTCCCTGGTTACCACTGACTGTCAGAGGTGCGTGTACCTGGTTACCACCGACTGTCATATGTGCATGTCCTGATAACCACGGTCACAGGAGAGGTGTCCTTGGTTACCATGGTCACAGGTGGCTTTCCCTGGTTACCACCGACTGTCAGAAATGGGTGTCCCTGGTTACCACCGACTGTCACAGGCTGGTGTCCCTGGGCACTGTGAATGTCACAGGTGGATTTCCCTGGTTACCACCGACTGTCACAGTTGAGTGTACATGGTTACCACTGACTGTCAGGGGAGGGCTGTCCCTGGGTACCATTGTCACAGGAGGGGTGTCCTTGGTTACCACTGGCACAGGAGGTGTGTCCCTGGCTACCACTGACTGTCACAGGAGGGGTGTCCTTGGTTACCATGGTCGCAGGTGGGTTTCCCTGGTTAACACCGACTGTCATATGTGGGTGTCCTGGTAACCACGGTCACAGGAGAGGTGTCCTTGGTTACCAGTGACTGTGGGTAGGGGTGTCCTTGGTTACCATGGTCACAGGTGGGTTTCCCTGGTTACCATCGACTGTCACAGGAGGGCTGTCCCTGTGTACCATTGTCACAGGAGGGGTGTCCTTGGTTACCATGGTCACAGGTGGGTTTCCCTGGTTAACATGGACTGCCAGAGATGCGTGTCCCGAGTAACCACGGTCACAGGAGAGGTGTCCTTGGTTACCAGTAACTGTGGTTAGGGGTGTCCTTGGTTACCATGGTCACAGGTGGGTTTCCCTGGTTACCATCGACTGTCACAGGAGGGCTGTCCCTGTGTTCCATTGTCACAGGACGGGTGTCTTTGGTTACCATGGTCACAGGTGGGTTTCCCTGGTTACTACCGACGGTCAGAGATGCGTGTCCCGAGTAACCACGGTCACAGGAGAGATGTCCTTTGTTACCAGTGAGTGTGGGTAGGGGTGTCCTTGGTTACCATGGTCACAGGTGTGTTTCCCTGGTTACCACCGACTGTCACAGGAGGGCTGTCCCTGGGTACCATTGTCACAGAAGGGGTGTCCTTGGTTACCATGGTCACAGGTGGGTTTCCCTGTTTACCACCGACTGTCAGAGATGCATGTCCCTGGTAACCACGGTCACAGGAGAGGTGTCCTTGGTTACCAGTGACTGTGGGTAGGGGTGTCCTTGGTTACCATGGTCACAGGTTGGTTCCCCTGTTTACCACCGACTGTCACAGGAGGGCTGTCCCTGGGTACCATTGTCACAGAAGTGGTGTCCTTGCTTACCACTGGCACAGGAGGTGTGTCCCTGGATCCCACTGACTGTCACAGGAGTGGTGTCCTTGGTTACCATGGTCGCAGGTGGGTTTCCCTTGTTACCACTGACTGTCAGAGATGCGTGTCCCTGGTTACCACCGACTGTCATATGTGCGTGTCCTGGTAACCGCGGTCACAGGAGAGGTGTCCTTGGTTACCAGTGACTGTGGGTAGGGATGTCCTTGGTTACCATGGTCACAGGTGGGTTTCCCTGGTTACCATCGACTGTCACAGGAGGGCTGTCCCTGTGTACCATTGTCACAGGAGGGGTGTCCTTGGTTACCATGGTCACAGGTGGGTTTCCCTGGTTACCACCGACTGCCAGAGATGCGTGTCCCGAGTAACCACGGTCACAGGAGAGGTGTCCTTGGTTACCAGTAACCGTGGTTAGGGGTGTCCTTGGTTACCATGGTCACAGGTGGGTTTCCCTGGTTACCATCGACTGTCACAGGAGGGCTGTCCCTGTGTACCATTGTCACAGGACGGGTGTCTTTGGTTACCATGGTCAAAGGTGGGTTTCCCTGGTTACTACCGACGGTCAGAGATGCGTGTCCCTGGTAACCATGGTCACAGGAGAGGTGTCCTTGGTTTCCAGTGACTGTGGGTAGGGGTGTCCTTGGTTACCATGGTCACAGGTGGGTTTCCCTGGTTACCACCGACTGTCAGACATGCGTGTCCCGAGTAACCACGGTCACAGGAGAGGTGTCCTTTGTTACCAGTAACTGTGGGTAGGGGTGTCCTTGGTTACCATGGTCACAGGTTGGTTTCCCTGGTTACCACAGACTGTCACAGGAGGGCTGTCCCTGGGTACCATTGTCACAGGAGGGGTGTCCTTGGTTACCATGGTCACAGGTGGGTTTCCCTGGTAACCACAGACTTTCAAAGATGCGTGTCCGTGGTAACCACGGTCACAGTAGAGGTGTCATTGGTTACCAATGACTGTGGGTAGGGGTTTCTTTGGTTACCATGGTCACAGGTGGGTTTCCCTGGATACCACCGACTCTCACCAGAAGGCTGTCCCTGTGTACCATTGTCACAGGAGGTGTGTCCTTGGTTACCATGGTCACAGGTGGGTTTCCCTGGTTACCATCGACTGTCAGAAATGCGTGTCCCTGGTAACCACGGTCACAGGAGAGGTGTCCTTGGTTACCAGTGACTGTGGGTAGGGGTGTCCTTGGTTACCATGGTCACAGGTGGGTTTCCCTGGTTACCACCGACTTTCACAGGAGGGCTGTCCCTGGGTACCATTGTCACAGGAGGGGTGTCCTTGGTTACCATGGTCACAGGTGGGTTTCCCTGGTTACCATCGACTGTCACAGGAGGGCTGTCCCTGTGTACCATTGTCACAGGACGGGTGTCTTTGGTTACCATGGTCACAGGTGGGTTTCCCTGGTTACTACCGACGGTCAGAGATGCGTGTCCCTGGTAACCATGGTCACAGGAGAGGTGTCCTTGGTTTCCAGTGACTGTGGGTAGGGGTGTCCTTGGTTACCATGGTCACAGGTGGGTTTCCCTGGTTACCACCGACTGTCAGACATGCGTGTCCCGAGTAACCACGGTCACAGGAGAGGTGTCCTTTGTTACCAGTGACTGTGGGTAGGGGTGTCCTTGGTTATCATGGTCACAGGTGTGTTTCCTGGGTTACCACCGACTGTCACAGGAGGGCTGTCCCTGGGTACCATTGTCAGAGGAGGGGTGTCCTTGGTTACCATGGTCACAGGTGGGTTTCCCTGGTTACCACCGACTGTCAGAAATGGGTGTCCCTGGTTACCACCGACTGTCACAGGCAGGTGTCCCTGGGCACTGTGAATGTCACAGGTGGGTTTCCCTGGTTACCACCGACTGTCACAGGTGAGTGTACATGGTTAACACTGACTGTCACAGGAGGGCTGTCCCTGGGTACCATTGTGACAGGAGGGGTGTCCTTGGTTACCACTGGCACAGGAGGTGTGTCCCTGGTTATCACTGACTGTCACAGGAGGGTTGTCCTTGGTTACCATGGTCGCAGGTGGGTTTCCCTGGTTACCACCGACTGTCATATGTGGGTGTCCTGGTAACCACGGTCACAGGAGAGGTGTCCTTGGTTACCAGTGACTGTGGGTAGCGGTGTCCTTGGTTACCATGGTCACAGGTGGGTTTCCCTGGTTACCATCGACTGTCACAGGAGGGCTGTCCCTGTGTACCATTGTCACAGGAGGGGTGTCCTTGGTTACCATGGTCACAGGTGGGTTTCCCTGGTTACCACCGACTGCCAGAGATGCGTGTCCCGAGTAACCACGGTCACAGGAGAGGTGTCCTTGGTTACCAGTAACTGTGGTTAGGGGTGTCCTTGGTTACCATGGTCACAGGTGGGTTTCCCTGGTTACCATCGACTGTAACAGGAGGGCTGTCCCTGTGTACCATTGTCACAGGACGGGTGTCTTTGGTTACCATGGTCACAGGTGGGTTTCCCTGGTTACTACCGACGGTCAGAGATGCGTGTCCCTGGTAACCATGGTCACAGGAGAGGTGTCCTTGGTTTCCAGTGACTGTGGGTAGGGGTGTCCTTGGTTACCATGGTCACAGGTGGGTTTCCCTGGTTACCACCGACTGTCAGACATGTGTGTCCCGAGTAACCACGGTCACAGGAGAGGTGTCCTTTGTTACCAGTAACTGTGGGTAGGGGTGTCCTTGGTTACCATGGTCACAGGTTGGTTTCCCTGGTTACCACAGACTGTCACAGGAGGGCTGTCCCTGGGTACCATTGTCACAGGAGGGGTGTCCTTGGTTACCATGGTCACAGGTGGGTTTCCCTGGTAATCACCGACTTTCAAAGATGCGTGTCCGTGGTAACCACGGTCACAGTAGAGGTGTCCTTGGTTACCAATGACTGTGGGTAGGGGTGTCTTTGGTTACCATGGTCACAGGTGGGTTTCCCTGGTTACCACCGACTCTCACAGGAAGGCTGTCCCTGTGTACCATTGTCACAGGAGGTGTGTCCTTGGTTACCATGGTCACAGGTGGGTTTCTCTGGTTACCATCGACTGTCAGAAATGCGTGTCCCTGGTAACCACGGTCACAGGAGAGGTGTCCTTGGTTACCAGTGACTGTGGGTAGGGGTGTCCTTGGTTACCATGGTCACAGGTGGGTTTCTCTGGTTACCACCGACTTTCACAGGAGGGCTGTCCCTGGGTACCATTGTCACAGGAGGGGTGTCCTTGGATACCATGGTCACAGGTGGGTTTCCCTGGTTACCACCGAATGTCAGAAATGCGTGTCCCTGGTTACCACTGACTGTCACAGGCAGTTGTCCCTGGGCACTGTGAATGTCACAGGTGGGTTTCCCTGGTTACCACCGACTGTCACAGTTGAGGGTACATGGTTACCACTGACTGTCATAGGAGGGCTGTCCCTGGGTACCATTGTCACAGGAGGGGTGTCCTTGCTTACCACTGGCACAGGAGGTTTGTCCCTGGTTACCACTGACTTTCACAGGAGGGGTGTCCTTGGTTACCATGGTCGCAGGTGGGTTTCCCTTGTTACCACTGACTGTCAGAGATGTGTGTCCCTGGTTACCACCGACTGTCATATGTGCGTGTCCTGGTAACCACGGTCACAGGAGAGGTGTCCTTCGTTACCAGTGACTGTGGGTAGGGGTGTCCTTGGTTACCATGGTCACAGGTTGGTTCCCCTGGTTACCACCGACTTTCACAGGAGAGCTGTCCCTGGGTACCATTGTCACAGAAGGGGTGTCCTTGGTTACCATGGTCACAGGTGGGTTTCCCTGGTTACCACCGCCTGTCAGAGATGTGTGTCCCTGGTAACCACGGTCACAGGAGAGGTGTCCTTCGTTACCAGTGACTGTGGGTAGGGGTGTCCTTGGTTACCATGGTCACAGGTTGGTTCCCCTGGTTACCACCGACTTTCACAGGAGAGCTGTCCCTGGGTACCATTGTCACAGAAGGGGTGTCCTTGGTTACCATGGTCACAGGTGGGTTTCCCTGGTTACCACCGACTGTTAGAGATGCGTGTCCCTGGTAACCACGGTCACAGGAGAGGTGTCCTTGGTTACCAGTGACTGTGGGTAGGGGTGTCGTTGGTTACCATCGTCGCAGGTGGGTTTTACTGGTTACCACTGACTGTCAGAGATGCGTGTCCCTGGTTACCACCGACTGTCATATGTGCGTGTCCTGGTAACCACGGTCACAGGAGAGGTGTCCTTGGTTACCAGTGACTGTGGGTAGGGGTGTCCTTGGTTACCATGGTCACAGGTGGGTTTCCCTGGTTAACACCGACTGTCACAGGAGGGCTGTCCCTGTGTACCATTGTCACAGGAGGGGTGTCCTTGGTTACCATGGTCACAGGTGGGTTTCCCTGGTTACCACTGACTGTCAGAGATGCGTGTCCCGGGTAACCACGGTCACAGGAGAGGTGTCCTTGGTTACCAGTAACTGTGGGTAGGGGTGTCCTTGGTTACCATGGTCACAGGTGGGTTTCCCTGGTTACCATCGACTGTCACAGGAGGGCTGTCCCTGGGTACCATTGTCACAGGAGGGGTGTCTTTGGTTACCATGGTCACAGTTGGGTTTCCCTGGTTACTACCGATGGTCAGAGATGCGTGTCCCTGGTAACCATGGTCACAGGAGAGGTGTCCTTGGTTTCCAGTGACTGTGGGTAGGGGTGTCCTTGGTTACCATGGTCACAGGTGGGTTTCCCTGGTCACCACCGACTGTTACAGGAGGGCTGTCCCTGGGTACCATTTTCACAGGAGGGGTGTCCTTGGTTACCATGGTCACATGTGGGATTCCCTGGTTACCACCAACTGTCAGAAATGCGTGTCCCTGGTTGCCACCGACTGTCACAGGCCGGTGTCCCTGGGCACTGTGAATGTCACAGGTGGGTTTCCCTGGTTACCACCGACTGTCACAGTTGAGTGTACATGGTTACCACTGACTGTCACAGGAGGGCTGTCCCTGGGTACCATTGTCACAGGAGGGGTGTCCTTGGTTACCACTTGCACAGGAGGTGTGTCCCTGGTTACCACTGACTGTCACAGGAGGGGTGTCCTTGGTTAACATGGTCGCAGGTGGGCTTCCCTTGTTACCACTGACTGTCAGAGATGCGTGTCCCTGGTAACCACTGACTGTCATATGTGCGTGTCCTGGTAACCACGGTCACAGTAGAGGTGTCCTTGGTTACCAGTGACTGTGGGTAGGGGTGTCCTTGGTTACCATGGTCACAGGTGTGTTTCCCGGGTTACCACCGACTGTCACAGGAGGGCTGTCCCTGGGTACCATTGTCACAGGAGGGGTGTCCTTGGTTACCATGGTCACAGGTGGGTTTCCCTGGTTACCACCGACTGTCAGAAATGGGTGTCCCTGTTTACCACCGACTGTCACAGGCCGGTGTCCCAGGGCACTGTGAATGTCACAGGTGGGTTTCCCTGGTTACCACCGACTGTCACAGGTGAGTGTACATGGTTACCACTGACTGTCACAGGAGGGCTGTCCCTGGGTTCCATTGTGACAGGAGGGGTGTCCTTGGTTACCACTGGCACAGGAGGTGTGTCCCTGGTTATCACTGACTGTCACAGGAGGGTTGTCCTTGGTTACCATGGTCGCAGGTGGGTTTCCCTGGTTACCACTGACTGTCGGAGATGCTTGTCCCTGGTTACCACCGACTGTCACATGTGCGTGTCCTGGTAACCACGGTCACAGGAGAGGTGTCCTTGGTTACCAGTGACTGTGGGTAGTGGTGTCCTTGGTTACCATGGTCACAGGAGGGTTTCCCTGGTTACCACCGACTGTCAAGGGAGGGCTGTCCCTGGGTACCATTGTCACAGGAGGGGTGTCCTTGGTTACCATGGTCACAGGTGGGTTTCCCTGGTTACCACCGACTGTCAGAAATGGGTGTCCCTGGTTACCACCGACTGTCACAGGCAGGTGTCCCTGGGCACTGTGAATGTCACAGGTGGGTTTCCCTGGTTACCACCGACTGTCACAGGTGAGTGTACATGGTTACCACTGACTGTCACAGGAGGGCTGTCCCTGGGTACCATTGTCACAGGAGGGGTGTCCTTGGTTACCACTGGCACAGGAGGTGTGTCCCTGGTTACCACTGACTGTCACAGGAGGGGTGTCCTTGGTTAACATGGTCGCAGGTGGGCTTCCCTTGTTACCACTGACTGTCAGAGATGCGTGTCCCTGGTAACCACTGACTGTCATATGTGCGTGTCCTGGTAACCACGGTCACAGTAGAGGTGTCCTTGGTTACCAGTGACTGTGGGTAGGGGTGTCCTTGGTTACCATGGTCACAGGTGTGTTTCCCGGGTTACCACCGACTGTCACAGGAGGGCTGTCCCTGGGTACAATTGTCACAGGAGGGGTGTCCTTGGTTACATGGTCACAGGTTGGTTTCCCTGGTTACCACCGACAGTCACAGGAGGGCTCTCCCTGGGTACCATTGTCACAGGAGGGGTGTCCTTGGTTACATGGTCACAGGTTGGTTTCCCTGGTTACCACCGACAGTCACAGGAGGGCTCTCCCTGGGTACCATTGTCACAGGAGGGGTGTCCTTGGTTACCATGGTGACAGGTGGGTTTCCCTGGTTACCACCGACTGTCAGAGATGCGTGTCCCTGGTAAACATGGTCACAGGAGAGGTGTCCTTGGTTTCCAGTGACTGTGGGTAGGGGTGTCCTTGGTTACCATGGTCACAGGTGGGTTTCCGTGGTTACCACCGACGGTCAGAGATGCGTGTCTCTGGTAACCACGGTCACAGGAGAGGTGTCCTTGGTTACCAGTGACTGTGGTTATGGGGGTCCATGGTTACCATGGTCACAGGTGGGTTTCCCTGGTTACCACCGACTGTCACAGGAGGGCTGTCCCTGGGTACCATTGTCACAGGAGGGGTGTCCTTGGTTACCACTGGCACAGGAGGTGTGTCCCTGGTTACCACTGACTGTCACAGGAGGGGTGTCCTTGGTTACCATGGTCGCAGGTGGGTTTCCCTGGTTACCACTGACTGTCAGAAATGCGTGTCCCTGTTTACCACCGACTCTCATATGTGCGTGTCCCTGGTAACCTCGGTCACAGGAGAGGTGTCCGTGGTTACCAGTGACTGTCACAGTAGGTGTGTCCTTGTTTACCATGGTCACAGGTGGGTTTCCCTGGTTACCACCGACTGTCATATGTGCGTGTCCATGGTAACCACGGTCACAGGAGAGGTGTCCTTGTTTAGCAGTGACTGTGGGTAGGGGTGTCCTTGGTTACCATGGTCACAGTTGGGTTTCCCTGGTTACCACTGACTGTCAGAGATGCGTGTCCCTGGTTACTACCGACTGTCATATGTGCGTGTCCCTGGTAACCACGGTCACAGGAAAGGTGTCCGTGGTTACCAGTGACTGTCACAGTAGGTGTGTCCTTGGTTACCATGGTCACAGGTGGGTTTCCCTGGTTACCACCGACTGTCAGAGATGCCTGTCCCTGGTTACCACCGACTGTCACAGGCCGGTGTCCCTGGGCACTGTGAATGTCACAGGTGGGTTTCCCTGGTTACCACCGACTGTCACAGGAGGGCTGTCCCTGGGTACCATTGTCACAGGAGGGGTGTCGTTGGTTACCATGGTCACAGGTGGGTTTCCCTGGTTACCACCGACTGTCACAGGAGGGCTGTCCCTGGATACCATTGTCACAGGAGGGGTGTCCTTGGTTACCATGGTCGCAGGTGGGTTTCCCCGGTTCCCACTGACTGTCGGAGATGCGTGTCCCTGGTTACCACAGACTGTCACATGTGCGTGTCCTGGTAACCACGGTCACAGGAGAGGTGTCCTTGGTTACCAGTGACTGTGGGTAGTGGTGTCCTTGGTTACCATGGTCACAGGAGCGTTTCCCTGGTTACCACCGACTGTCAAGGGATGGCTGTCCCTGGGTAACATTGTCACAGGAGGGGTGTCCTTGGTTACCATGGTCACAGGTGGGTTTCCCTGGTTACCACCGACTGTCAGAAATGGGTGTCCCTGGTTACCACCGACTGTCACAGGCAGGTGTCCCTGGGCACTGTGAATGTCACAGGTGGGTTTCCCTGGTTACCACCGACTGTCACAGGTGAGTGTACATGGTTACCACTGACTGTCACAGGAGGGCTGTCCCTGGGTACCATGGTCACAGCAGGGTGTCCTTGGTTACCACTGGCACAGGAGGTGTGTCCCTGGCTACCACTGACTGTCACAGGAGGGGTGTCCTTGGTTACCATGGTCGCAGGTGGGTTTTACTGGTTACCACTGACTGTCAGAGATGCGTGTCCCTGGTTAACACCGACTGTCACAGGAGGGCTGTCCCTGTGTACCATTATCACAGGGGGGTTGTCCTTGGTTACCATGGTCACAGGTGGGTTTCCCTGGTTACCACCGACTGTCAGAGATGCGTGTCCCGAGTAACCACGGTCACAGGAGAGGTGTCCTTGGTTACCAGTAAATGTGGGTAGGGGTGTCCTTGGTTACCATGGTCACAGGTTGGTTTCCCTGGTTACCTCCAACTGTCACAGGAGGGCTGTCCCTGGGTACCATTGTCACAGGAGGGGTGTCCTTGCTTACCACTGGCACAGGAGGTGTGTCCCTGGTTACCACTGACTGTCACAGGAGGGGTGTCCTTGGTTACCATGGTCGCAGGTGGGTTTCGCTTGTTACCACTGACTGTCAGAGATGCGTGTCCCTGGTTACCACCGACTGTCATATGTGCGTGTCCTGGTAACCACGGTCACAGGAGAGGTGTCCTTGGTTACCAGTGAGTGTGGGTAGGGGTGTCCTTGGTTACCATGGTCACAGGTGTGTTTCCCTGGTTACCACCGACTGTCACAGGAGGGCTGTCCCTGGGTACCATTGTCACAGAAGGGGTGTCCTTGGTTACCATGGTCACAGGTGGGTTTCCCTGGTTACCACCGACTGTCAGAGATGCTTGTCCCTGGTAACCACGGTCACAGGAGGGGTGTCCTTCGTTACCAGTGAGGGTGGGTAGGGGTGTCCTTGGTTACCATGGTCACAGGTTGGTTCCCCTGGTTACCACGACTGTCACAGGAGGGCTGTCCCTGGGTACCATTGTCACAGAAGGGGTGTCCTTGGTTACCATGGTCACAGGTGGGATTCCCTGGTTACCACCGACTGTCAGAGATGCGTGTCCCTGGTAACCACGGTCACAGGAGAGGTGTCCTTGGTTACCAGTGACTGTGGGTAGGGGTGTCCTTGGTTACCATGGTCACAGGTGGGTTCCCCTGTTTACCACCGACTGTCACAGGAGGGCTGTCCCTGGGTACCATTGTCACAGAAGTGGTGTCCTTGCTTACCACTGGCACAGGAGGTGTGTCCCTGGTTCCCACTGACTGTCACAGGAGTGGTGTCCTTGGTTACCATGGTCGCAGGTGGGTTTCCCCGGTTACCACCGACTGTCAAGGGAGGGCTGTCCCTGGGTACCATTGTCACAGAAGTGGTGTCCTTGCTTACCACTGGCACAGGAGGTGTGTCCCTGGTTCCCACTGACTGTCACAGGAGTGGTGTCCTTGGTTACCATGGTCACAGGAGGGTTTCCCTGGTTACCACCGACTGTCAAGGGAGGGCTGTCCCTGGGTACCATTGTCACAGGAGGGGTGTCCTTGGTTACCATGGTCACAGGTGGGTTTCCCTGGTTACCACCGACTGTCAGAAATGGGTGTCCCTGGTTACCACCGACTGTCACAGGCAGGTGTCCCTGGGCACTGTGAATGTCACAGGTGGGTTTCCCTGGTTACCACCAACTGTCACAGGTGAGTGTACATGGTTACCACTGACTGTCACAGGAGGGCTGTCCCTGGGTACCATTGTCACAGCAGGGGTGTCCTTGGTTACCACTGGCACAGGAGGTGTGTCCCTGGCTACCACTGACTGTCACAGGAGGGGTGTCCTTGGTTACCATGGTCGCAGGTGGGTTTTACTGGTAACCACTGACTGTCACACATGCGTGTCGCTGGTTAACACCGACTGTCACAGGAGGGCTGTCCCTGTGTACCATTGTCACAGGGGGGGTGTCCTTGGTTACCATGGTCACAGGTGGGTTTCCCTGATTACCACCGACTGTCAGAGATGCGTGTCCCGAGTAACCACGGTCACAGGAGAGGTGTCCTTGGTTACCAGTAAATGTGGGTAGGGGTGTCCTTGGTTACCATGGTCACAGGTTGGTTTCCCTGGTTACCTCCGACTGTCACAGGAGGGCTGTCCCTGGGTACCATTGTCACAGGAGGCGTGTCCCTGGTTACCATGGTCACAGGTGGGTTTCCCTGGTTATCACCGAATGTCAGAAATGCGTGTCCCTGGTTACCACCGACTGTCACAGGCAGGTGTCCCTGGGCACTGTGAATGTCACAGGTGGGTTTCCCTGTTTACCACCGACTGTCACAGTTGAGTGTACATGGTTAACACTGACTGTCATAGGAGGGCTGTCCCTGGGTACCATTGTCACAGGAGGGGTGTCCTTGCTTACCACTGGCACAGGAGGTGTGTCCCTGGTTACCACTGACTGTCACAGGAGGGGTGTCCTTGGTTACCATGGTCGCAGGTGGGTTTCGCTTGTTACCACTGACTGTCAGAGATGCGTGTCCCTGGTTACCACCGACTGTCATATGTGTGTGTCCTGGTAACCACGGTCACAGGAGAGGTGTCCTTGGTTACCAGTGAGTGTGGGTAGGGGTGTCCTTGGTTACCATGGTCACAGGTGTGTTTCCCTGGTTACCACCGACTGTCACAGGAGGGCTGTCCCTGGGTACCATTGTCACAGAAGGGGTGTCCTTGGTTACCATGGTCAGAGGTGGGTTTCCCTGGTTACCACCGACTGTCAGAGATGCTTGTCCCTGGTAACCACGGTCACAGGAGGGGTGTCCTTCGTTACCGGTGACGGTGGGTAGGGGTGTCCTTGGTTACCATGGTCACAGGTTGGTTCCGCTGGTTACCACCGACTTTCACAGGAGGGCTGTCCCTGGGTACCATTGTCACAGAAGGGGTGTCCTTGGTTACCATGGTCACAGGTGGGTTTCCCTGGTTACCACCGACTGTCAGAGATGCGTGTCCCTGGTAACCACGGTCACAGGAGAGGTGTCCTTGGTTACCAGTGACTGTGGGTAGGGGTGTCCTTAGTTACCATGGTCACAGGTTGGTTCCCCTGTTTACCACCGACTGTCACAGGAGGGCTATCCCTGGGTACCATTGTCACAGAAGTGGTGTCCTTGCTTACCACTGGCACAGGAGGTGTGTCCCTGATTCCCACTGACTGTCACAGGAGTGGTGTCCTTGGTTACCATGGTCGCAGGTGCGTTTCCCTTGTTACCACTGACTGTCAGAGATGCGTGTCCCTGGTTACCACCGACTGTCATATGTGCGTGTCCTGGTAACCGCGGTCACAGGAGAGGTGTCCTTGGTTACCAGTGACTGTGGGTAGGGGTGTCCTTGGTTACCATGGTCACAGGTGGGTTTCCCTGGTTACCATCGACTGTCACAGGAGGGCTGTCCCTGTGTACCATTGTCACAGGAGGGGTGTCCTTGGTTACCATGGTCACAGGTGGGTTTCCCTGGTTACCACCGACTGCCAGAGATGCGTGTCCCGAGTAACCACGGTCACAGGAGAGGTGTCCTTGGTTACCAGTAACCGTGGTTAGGGGTGTCCTTGGTTACCATGGTCACAGGTGGGTTTCCCTGGTTACCATCGACTGTCACAGGAGGGCTGTCCCTGTGTACCATTGTCACAGGACGGGTGTCTTTGGTTACCATGGTCAAAGGTGGGTTTCCCTGGTTACTACCGACGGTCAGAGATGCGTGTCCCTGGTAACCATGGTCACAGGAGAGGTGTCCTTGGTTTCCAGTGACTGTGGGTAGGGGTGTCCTTGGTTACCATGGTCACAGGTTGGTTTCCCTGGTTACCACCGACTGTCAGACATGCGTGTCCCGAGTAACCACGGTCACAGGAGAGGTGTCCTTTGTTACCAGTAACTGTGGGTAGTGGTGTCCTTGGTTACCATGGTCACAGGTTGGTTTCCCTGGTTACCACAGACTGTCACAGGAGGGCTGTCCCTGGGTACCATTGTCACAGGAGGGGTGTCCTTGGTTACCATGGTCACAGGTGGGTTTCCCTGGTAACCACAGACTTTCAAAGATGCGTGTCCGTGGTAACCACGGTCACAGTAGAGGTGTCATTGGTTACCAATGACTGTGGGTAGGGGTGTCTTTGGTTACCATGGTCACAGGTGGGTTTCCCTGGATACCACCGACTCTCACAGGAAGGCTGTCCCTGTGTTCCATTGTCACAGGAGGTGTGTCCTTGGTTACCATGGTCACAGTTGGGTTTCCCTGGTTACCATCGACTGTCAGAAATGCGTGTCCCTGGTAACCACGGTCACAGGAGAGGTGTCCTTGGTTACCAGTGACTGTGGGTAGGGGTGTCCTTGGTTACCATGGTCACAGGTGGGTTTCCCTGGTTACCACCGACTTTCACAGGAGGGCTGTCCCTGGGTACCATTGTCACAGGAGGGGTGTCCTTGGATACCATTGTCACAGGTGGGTTTCCCTGGTTACCACCGAATGTCAGAAATGCGTGTCCTTGGTTACCACTGACTGTCACAGGCAGGTGTCCCTGGGCACTGTGAATGTCACAGGTGGGTTTCCCTGGTTACCACCGACTGTCACAGTTGAGTGTACATGGTTACCACTGACTGTCATAGGAGGGCTCTCCCTGGGTACCATTGTCACAGGAGGGGTGTCCTTGCTTACCACTGGCACAGGAGGTGTGTCCCTGGTTACCACTGACTGTCACAGGAGGGGTGTCCTTGGTTACCATGGTCGCAGGTGGGTTTCCCTTGTTACCACTGACTGTCAGAGATGTGTGTCCCTGGTTACCACCGACTGTCATATGTGCGTGTCCTGGTAACCACGGTCACAGGAGAGGTGTCCTTGTTTACCAGTGATTGTGGGTAGGGGTGTCCTTGGTTACCATGTTGACAGGTGGGTTTCCCTGGTTACTACCGACTGTCAGAGATGCGTGTCCCTGGTAAACATGGTCACAGGAGAGGTGTCCTTGGTTTCCAGTGACTGTGGGTAGGGGTGTCCTTGGTTACCATGGTCACAGGTGGGTTTCCCTGGTTACCACCGACTGTCAGAGATGCGTGTCCCTGGTAACCACGGTCACAGGAGAGGTGTCCTTGGTTACCAGTGATTGTGGGTAGGGGGGTCCTTGGTTACCATGGTCACAGGTGGGTTACCCTGGTTACCACCGACTGTCACAGGAGGGCTATCCCTGGGTAGCATTGTCACAGGAGGGGTGTCCTTGGTTACCATGGTCACAGGTGGGTTTCCCTGGTTACCAGCGACTGTCAGAAATGCGTGTCCCTGGTTACCACCAACTGTCACAGGCAGGTGTCCCTGGTCACTGTGAATGTCCCAGGTGGGTTTCCCAGGTTACCACCGACTGTCACAGTTGAGTGTACATGGTTACCACTGACTGTCACAGGAGGGCTGTCCCTGGGTTCCATTGTCACAGGAGGGGTGTCCTTGGTTACAACTGGCACAGGAGGTGTGTCCCTGGATACCACTGACTGTCACAGAGGGGTGTCCTTGGTTACCATGGTCGCAGTTGGGTTTCCCTGGTTACCACTGACTGTCAGAACTGCGTGTACCTGGTTACCACCGACTGTCATATGTGCATGTCCTGGTAACCACGGTCACAGGAGAGGTGTCCTTGGTTACCATGGTCACAGGTGGCTTTCCCTGGTTACCACCGACTGTCAGAAATGGGTGTCCCTGGTTAACACCGACTGTCACAGGCCGGTGTCCCTGGGCACTGTGAATGTCACAGGTGGATTTCCCTGGTTACCACCGACTGTCACAGTTGAGTGTACATGGTTACCACTGACTGTCAGGGGAGGGCTGTCCCTGGGTACCATTGTCACAGGAGGGGTGTCCTTGGTTACCACTGGCACAGGAGGTGTGTCCCTGGCTACCACTGACTGTCACAGGAGGGGTGTCCTTGGTTACCATGGTCGCAGGTGGGTTTCCCTGGTTACCACCGACTGTCATATGTGGGTGTCCTGGTAACCACGGTCACAGGAGAGGTGTCCTTGGTTACCAGTGACTGTGGGTAGGGGTGTCCTTGGTTACCATGGTCACAGGTGGGTTTCCCTGGTTACCATCGACTGACACAGGAGGGCTGTCCCTGTGTACCATTGTCACAGGAGGGGTGTCCTTGGTTACCATGGTCACAGGTGGGTTTCCCTGGTTAACACCGACTGCCAGAGATGCGTGTCCCGAGTAACCACGGTCACAGGAGAGGTGTCCTTGGTTACCAGTAACTGTGGTTAGGGGTGTCCTTGGTTACCATGGTCACAGGTCGGTTTCCCTGGTTACCATCGACTGTCACAGGAGGGCTGTCCCTGTGTTCAATTGTCACAGGACGGGTGTCTTTGGTTACCATGGTCACAGGTGGGTTTCCCTGGTTACTACCGACGGTCAGAGATGCGTGTCCCGAGTAACCACGGTCACAGGAGAGGTGTCCTTTGTTACCAGTGAGTGTGGGTAGGGGTGTCCTTGGTTACCATGGTCACAGGTGTGTTTCCCTGGTTACCACCGACTGTCACAGGAGGGCTCTCCCTGGGTACCATTGTCACAGAAGGGGTGTCCTTGGTTACCATGGTCAGAGGTGGGTTTCCCTGGTTACCACCGACTGTCAGAGATGCTTGTACCTGGTAACCACGGTCACAGGAGGGGTGTCCTTCGTTACCGGTGACGGTGGCTAGGGGTGTCCTTGGTTACCATGGTCACAGGTGGGTTTCCCTGGATACCACCGACTCTCACAGGAAGGCTGTCCCTGTGTTCCATTGTCACAGGAGGTGTGTCCTTGGTTACCATGGTCACAGTTGGGTTTCCCTGGTTACCATCGACTGTCAGAAATGCGTGTCCCTGGTAACCACGGTCACAGGAGAGGTGTCCTTGGTTACCAGTGACTGTGGGTAGGGGTGTCCTTGGTTACCATGGTCACAGGTGGGTTTCCCTGGTTACCACCGACTTTCACAGGAGGGCTGTCCCTGGGTACCATTGTCACAGGAGGGGTGTCCTTGGATACCATCGTCACAGGTGGGTTTCCCTGGTTACCACCGAATGTCAGAAATGCGTGTCCTTGGTTACCACTGACTGTCACAGGCAGGTGTCCCTGGGCACTGTGAATGTCACAGGTGGGTTTCCCTGGTTACCACCGACTGTCACAGTTGAGTGTACATGGTTACCACTGACTGTCATAGGAGGGCTCTCCCTGGGTACCATTGTCACAGGAGGGGTGTCCTTGCTTACCACTGGCACAGGAGGTGTGTCCCTGGTTACCACTGACTGTCACAGGAGGGGTGTCCTTGGTTACCATGGTCGCAGGTGGGTTTCCCTTGTTACCACTGACTGTCAGAGATGTGTGTCCCTGGTTACCGCCGACTGTCATATGTGCGTGTCCTGGTAACCACGGTCACAGGAGAGGTGTCCTTGTTTACCAGTGATTGTGGGTAGGGGTGTCCTTGGTTACCATGTTGACAGGTGGGTTTCCCTGGTTACTACCGACTGTCAGAGATGCGTGTCCCTGGTAAACATGGTCACAGGAGAGGTGTCCTTGGTTTCCAGTGACTGTGGGTAGGGGTGTCCTTGGTTACCATGGTCACAGGTGGGTTTCCCTGGTTACCACCGACTGTCAGAGATGCGTGTCCCTGGTAACCACGGTCACAGGAGAGGTGTCCTTGGTTACCAGTGATTGTGGGTAGGGGGGTCCTTGGTTACCATGGTCACAGGTGGGTAACCCTGGTTACCACCGACTGTCACAGGAGGGCTATCCCTGGGTAGCATTGTCACAGGAGGGGTGTCCTTGGTTACCATGGTCACAGGTGGGTTTCCCTGGTTACCAGCGACTGTCAGAAATGCGTGTCCCTGGTTACCACCAACTGTCACAGGCAGGTGTCCCTGGTCACTGTGAATGTCCCAGGTGGGTTTCCCAGGTTACCACCGACTGTCACAGTTGAGTGTACATGGTTACCACTGACTGTCACAGGAGGGCTGTCCCTGGGTTCCATTGTCACAGGAGGGGTGTCCTTGGTTACAACTGGCACAGGAGGTGTGTCCCTGGATACCACTGACTGTCACAGAGGGGTGTCCTTGGTTACCATGGTCGCAGTTGGGTTTCCCTGGTTACCACTGACTCTCAGAACTGCGTGTACCTGGTTACCACCGACTGTCATATGTGCATGTCCTGGTAACCACGGTCACAGGAGAGGTGTCCTTGGTTACCATGGTCACAGGTGGCTTTCCCTGGTTACCACCGACTGTCAGAAATGGGTGTCCCTGGTTACCACCGACTGTCACAGGCCGGTGTCCCTGGGCACTGTGAATGTCACAGGTGGATTTCCCTGGTTACCACCGACTGTCACAGTTGAGTGTACATGGTTACCACTGACTGTCAGGGGAGGGCTGTCCCTGGGTACCATTGTCACAGGAGGGGTGTCCTTGGTTACCACTGGCACAGGAGGTGTGTCCCTGGCTACCACTGACTGTCACAGGAGGGGTGTCCTTGGTTACCATGGTCGCAGGTGGGTTTCCCTGGTTACCACCGACTGTCATATGTGGGTGTCCTGGTAACCACGGTCACAGGAGAGGTGTCCTTGGTTACCAGTGACTGTGGGTAGGGGTGTCCTTGGTTACCATGGTCACAGGTGGGTTTCCCTGGTTACCATCGACTGACACAGGAGGGCTGTCCCTGTGTACCATTGTCACAGGAGGGGTGTCCTTGGTTACCATGGTCACAGGTGGGTTTCCCTGGTTAACACCGACTGCCAGAGATGCGTGTCCCGAGTAACCACGGTCACAGGAGAGGTGTCCTTGGTTACCAGTAACTGTGGTTAGGGGTGTCCTTGGTTACCATGGTCACAGGTGGGTTTCCCTGGTTACCATCGACTGTCACAGGAGGGCTGTCCCTGTGTTCAATTGTCACAGGACGGGTGTCTTTGGTTACCATGGTCACAGGTGGGTTTCCCTGGTTACTACCGACGGTCAGAGATGCGTGTCCCGAGTAACCACGGTCACAGGAGAGGTGTCCTTTGTTAACAGTGAGTGTGGGTAGGGGTGTCCTTGGTTACCATGGTCACAGGTGTGTTTCCCTGGTTACCACCGACTGTCACAGGAGGGCTGTCCCTGGGTACCATTGTCACAGAAGGGGTGTCCTTGGTTACCATGGTCAGAGGTGGGTTTCCCTGGTTACCACCGACTGTCAGAGATGCTTGTACCTGGTAACCACGGTCACAGGAGGGGTGTCCTTCGTTACCGGTGACGGTGGCTAGGGGTGTCCTTGGTTACCATGGTCACAGGTTGGTTCCCCTGGTTACCACCGACTGTCACAGGAGGGCTGTCCCTGGGTACCATTGTCACAGAAGGGGTGTCCTTGGTTACCATGGTCACAGGTGGGTTTCCCTGTTTACCACCGACTGTCAGAGATGCGTGTCCCTGGTAACCACGGTCACAGGAGAGGTGTCCTTGGTTACCAGTGACTGTGGGTAGGGGTGTCCTTGGTTACCATGGTCACAGGTTGGTTCCCCTGTTTACCACCGACTGTCACAGGAGGGCTGTCCCTGGGTACCATTGTCACAGAAGTGGTGTCCTTGCTTACCACTGGCACAGGAGGTGTGTCCCTGGTTCCCACTGACTGTCACAGGAGTGGTGTCCTTGGTGACCATGGTCGCAGGTGGGTTTCCCTTGTTACCACTGACTGTCAGAGATGCGTGTCCCTGGTTACCACCGACTGTCATATGTGCGTGTCCTGGTAACCGCGGTCACAGGAGAGGTGTCCTTGGTTACCAGTGACTGTGGGTAGGGATGTCCTTGGTTACCATGGTCACAGGTGGGTTTCCCTGGTTACCATCGACTGTCACATTTTGGGCTGTCCCTGTGTACCATTGTCACAGGAGGGGTGTCCTTGGTTACCATGGTCACAGGTGGGTTTCCCTGGTTACCACCGACTGCCAGAGATGCGTGTCCCGAGTAACCACGGTCACAGGAGAGGTGTCCTTGGTTACCAGTAACCGTGGTTAGGGGTGTCCTTGGTTACCATGGTCACAGGTGGGTTTCCCTGGTTACCATCGACTGTCACAGGAGGGCTGTCCCTGTGTACCATTGTCACAGGACGGGTGTCTTTGGTTACCATGGTCAAAGGTGGGTTTCCCTGGTTACTACCGACGGTCAGAGATGCGTGTCCCTGGTAACCATGGTCACAGGAGAGGTGTCCTTGGTTTCCAGTGACTGTGGGTAGGGGTGTCCTTGGTTACCATGGTCACAGGTGGGTTTCCCTGGTTACCACCGACTGTCAGACATGCGTGTCCCGAGTAACCACGGTCACAGGAGAGGTGTCCTTTGTTACCAGTAACTGTGGGTAGGGGTGTCCTTGGTTACCATGGTCACAGGTTGGTTTCCCTGGTTACCACAGACTGTCACAGGAGGGCTGTCCCTGGGTACCATTGTCACAGGAGGGGTGTCCTTGGTTACCATGGTCACAGGTGGGTTTCCCTGGTAACCACAGACTTTCAAAGATGCGTGTCCGTGGTAACCACGGTCACAGTAGAGCTGTCATTGGTTACCAATGACTGTGGGTAGGGGTGTCTTTGGTTACCATGGTCACAGGTGGGTTTCCCTGGATACCACCGACTCTCACCAGAAGGCTGTCCCTGTGTACCATTGTCACAGGAGGTGTGTCCTTGGTTACCATGGTCACAGGTGGGTTTCCCTGGTTACCATCGACTGTCAGAAATGCGTGTCCCTGGTAACCACGGTCACAGGAGAGGTGTCCTTGGTTACCAGTGACTGTGGGTAGGGGTGTCCTTGGTTACCATGGTCACAGGTGGGTTTCCCTGGTTACCACCGACTTTCACAGGAGGGCTGTCCCTGGGTACCATTGTCACAGGAGGGGTGTCCTTGGATACCATGGTCACAGGTGGGTTTCCCTGGTTACCACCGAATGTCAGAAATGCGTGTCCTTGGTTACCACTGACTGTCACAGGCAGGTGTCCCTGGGCACTGTGAATGTCACAGGTGGGTTTCCCTGGTTACCACCGACTGTCACAGTTGAGTGTACATGGTTACCACTGACTGTCATAGGAGGGCTCTCCCTGGGTACCATTGTCACAGGAGGGGTGTCCTTGCTTACCACTGGCACAGGAGGTGTGTCCCTGGTTACCACTGACTGTCACAGGAGGGGTGTCCTTGGTTACCATGGTCGCAGGTGGGTTTCCCTTGTTACCACTGACTGTCAGAGATGCGTGTCCCTGGTAACCACTGACTGTCATATGTGCGTGTCCTGGTAACCACGGTCACAGGAGAGGTGTCCTTGTTTACCAGTGATTGTGGGTAGGGGTGTCCTTGGTTACCATGTTGACAGGTGGGTTTCCCTGGTTACTACCGACTGTCAGAGATGCGTGTCCCTGGTAAACATGGTCACAGGAGAGGTGTCCTTGGTTTCCAGTGACTGTGGGTAGGGGTGTCCTTGGTTACCATGGTCACAGGTGGGTTTCCCTGGTTACCACCGACTGTCAGAGATGCGTGTCCCTGGTAACCACGGTCACAGGAGAGGTGTCCTTGGTTACCAGTGATTGTGGGTAGGGGGGTCCTTGGTTACCATGGTCACAGGTGGGTTACCCTGGTTACCACCGACTGTCACAGGAGGGCTATCCCTGGGTAGCATTGTCACAGGAGGGGTGTCCTTGGTTACCATGGTCACAGGTGGGTTTCCCTGGTTACCAGCGACTGTCAGAAATGCGTGTCCCTGGTTACCACCAACTGTCACAGGCAGGTGTCCCTGGTCACTGTGAATGTCCCAGGTGGGTTTCCCAGGTTACCACCGACTGTCACAGTTGAGTGTACATGGTTACCACTGACTGTCACAGGAGGGCTGTCCCTGGGTTCCATTGTCACAGGAGGGGTGTCCTTGGTTACAACTGGCACAGGAGGTGTGTCCCTGGATACCACTGACTGTCACAGAGGGGTGTCCTTGGTTACCATGGTCGCAGTTGGGTTTCCCTGGTTACCACTGACTGTCAGAACTGCGTGTACCTGGTTACCACCGACTGTCATATGTGCATGTCCTGGTAACCACGGTCACAGGAGAGGTGTCCTTGGTTACCATGGTCACAGGTGGCTTTCCCTGGTTACCACCGACTGTCAGAAATGGGTGTCCCTGGTTAACACCGACTGTCACAGGCCGGTGTCCCTGGGCACTGTGAATGTCACAGGTGGATTTCCCTGGTTACCACCGACTGTCACAGTTGAGTGTACATGGTTACCACTGACTGTCAGGGGAGGGCTGTCCCTGGGTACCATTGTCACAGGAGGGGTGTCCTTGGTTACCACTGGCACAGGAGGTGTGTCCCTGGCTACCACTGACTGTCACAGGAGGGGTGTCCTTGGTTACCATGGTCGCAGGTGGGTTTCCCTGGTTACCACCGACTGTCATATGTGGGTGTCCTGGTAACCACGGTCACAGGAGAGGTGTCCTTGGTTACCAGTGACTGTGGGTAGGGGTGTCCTTGGTTACCATGGTCACAGGTGGGTTTCCCTGGTTACCATCGACTGACACAGGAGGGCTGTCCCTGTGTACCATTGTCACAGGAGGGGTGTCCTTGGTTACCATGGTCACAGGTGGGTTTCCCTGGTTAACACCGACTGCCAGAGATGCGTGTCCCGAGTAACCACGGTCACAGGAGAGGTGTCCTTGGTTACCAGTAACTGTGGTTAGGGGTGT
This sequence comes from Rangifer tarandus platyrhynchus, assembly GCA_949782905.1. Classification (NCBI taxonomy): domain Eukaryota; kingdom Metazoa; phylum Chordata; class Mammalia; order Artiodactyla; family Cervidae; genus Rangifer; species Rangifer tarandus. Next base: position 52,386 of record CATKSN020000630.1, read on the forward strand.
CCTTGGTTACCATGGTCACAGGTCGGTTTCCCTGGTTACCATCGACTGTCACAGGAGGGCTGTCCCTGTGTTCAATTGTCACAGGACGGGTGTCTTTGGTTACCATGGTCACAGGTGGGTTTCCCTGGTTACTACCGACGGTCAGAGATGCGTGTCCCGAGTAACCACGGTCACAGGAGAGGTGTCCTTTGTTACCAGTGAGTGTGGGTAGGGGTGTCCTTGGTTACCATGGTCACAGGTGTGTTTCCCTGGTTACCACCGACTGTCACAGGAGGGCTCTCCCTGGGTACCATTGTCACAGAAGGGGTGTCCTTGGTTACCATGGTCAGAGGTGGGTTTCCCTGGTTACCACCGACTGTCAGAGATGCTTGTACCTGGTAACCACGGTCACAGGAGGGGTGTCCTTCGTTACCGGTGACGGTGGCTAGGGGTGTCCTTGGTTACCATGGTCACAGGTGGGTTTCCCTGGATACCACCGACTCTCACAGGAAGGCTGTCCCTGTGTTCCATTGTCACAGGAGGTGTGTCCTTGGTTACCATGGTCACAGTTGGGTTTCCCTGGTTACCATCGACTGTCAGAAATGCGTGTCCCTGGTAACCACGGTCACAGGAGAGGTGTCCTTGGTTACCAGTGACTGTGGGTAGGGGTGTCCTTGGTTACCATGGTCACAGGTGGGTTTCCCTGGTTACCACCGACTTTCACAGGAGGGCTGTCCCTGGGTACCATTGTCACAGGAGGGGTGTCCTTGGATACCATCGTCACAGGTGGGTTTCCCTGGTTACCACCGAATGTCAGAAATGCGTGTCCTTGGTTACCACTGACTGTCACAGGCAGGTGTCCCTGGGCACTGTGAATGTCACAGGTGGGTTTCCCTGGTTACCACCGACTGTCACAGTTGAGTGTACATGGTTACCACTGACTGTCATAGGAGGGCTCTCCCTGGGTACCATTGTCACAGGAGGGGTGTCCTTGCTTACCACTGGCACAGGAGGTGTGTCCCTGGTTACCACTGACTGTCACAGGAGGGGTGTCCTTGGTTACCATGGTCGCAGGTGGGTTTCCCTTGTTACCACTGACTGTCAGAGATGTGTGTCCCTGGTTACCACCGACTGTCATATGTGCGTGTCCTGGTAACCACGGTCACAGGAGAGGTGTCCTTGTTTACCAGTGATTGTGGGTAGGGGTGTCCTTGGTTACCATGTTGACAGGTGGGTTTCCCTGGTTACTACCGACTGTCAGAGATGCGTGTCCCTGGTAAACATGGTCACAGGAGAGGTGTCCTTGGTTTCCAGTGACTGTGGGTAGGGGTGTCCTTGGTTACCATGGTCACAGGTGGGTTTCCCTGGTTACCACCGACTGTCAGAGATGCGTGTCCCTGGTAACCACGGTCACAGGAGAGGTGTCCTTGGTTACCAGTGATTGTGGGTAGGGGGGTCCTTGGTTACCATGGTCACAGGTGGGTAACCCTGGTTACCACCGACTGTCACAGGAGGGCTATCCCTGGGTAGCATTGTCACAGGAGGGGTGTCCTTGGTTACCATGGTCACAGGTGGGTTTCCCTGGTTACCAGCGACTGTCAGAAATGCGTGTCCCTGGTTACCACCAACTGTCACAGGCAGGTGTCCCTGGTCACTGTGAATGTCCCAGGTGGGTTTCCCAGGTTACCACCGACTGTCACAGTTGAGTGTACATGGTTACCACTGACTGTCACAGGAGGGCTGTCCCTGGGTTCCATTGTCACAGGAGGGGTGTCCTTGGTTACAACTGGCACAGGAGGTGTGTCCCTGGATACCACTGACTGTCACAGAGGGGTGTCCTTGGTTACCATGGTCGCAGTTGGGTTTCCCTGGTTACCACTGACTGTCAGAACTGCGTGTACCTGGTTACCACCGACTGTCATATGTGCATGTCCTGGTAACCACGGTCACAGGAGAGGTGTCCTTGGTTACCATGGTCACAGGTGGCTTTCCCTGGTTACCACCGACTGTCAGAAATGGGTGTCCCTGGTTACCACCGACTGTCACAGGCCGGTGTCCCTGGGCACTGTGAATGTCACAGGTGGATTTCCCTGGTTACCACCGACTGTCACAGTTGAGTGTACATGGTTACCACTGACTGTCAGGGGAGGGCTGTCCCTGGGTACCATTGTCACAGGAGGGGTGTCCTTGGTTACCACTGGCACAGGAGGTGTGTCCCTGGCTACCACTGACTGTCACAGGAGGGGTGTCCTTGGTTACCATGGTCGCAGGTGGGTTTCCCTGGTTACCACCGACTGTCATATGTGGGTGTCCTGGTAACCACGGTCACAGGAGAGGTGTCCTTGGTTACCAGTGACTGTGGGTAGGGGTGTCCTTGGTTACCATGGTCACAGGTGGGTTTCCCTGGTTACCATCGACTGACACAGGAGGGCTGTCCCTGTGTACCATTGTCACAGGAGGGGTGTCCTTGGTTACCATGGTCACAGGTGGGTTTCCCTGGTTAACACCGACTGCCAGAGATGCGTGTCCCGAGTAACCACGGTCACAGGAGAGGTGTCCTTGGTTACCAGTAACTGTGGTTAGGGGTGTCCTTGGTTACCATGGTCACAGGTGGGTTTCCCTGGTTACCATCGACTGTCACAGGAGGGCTGTCCCTGTGTTCAATTGTCACAGGACGGGTGTCTTTGGTTACCATGGTCACAGGTGGGTTTCCCTGGTTACTACCGACGGTCAGAGATGCGTGTCCCGAGTAACCACGGTCACAGGAGAGGTGTCCTTTGTTAACAGTGAGTGTGGGTAGGGGTGTCCTTGGTTACCATGGTCACAGGTGTGTTTCCCTGGTTACCACCGACTGTCACAGGAGGGCTGTCCCTGGGTACCATTGTCACAGAAGGGGTGTCCTTGGTTACCATGGTCAGAGGTGGGTTTCCCTGGTTACCACCGACTGTCAGAGATGCTTGTACCTGGTAACCACGGTCACAGGAGGGGTGTCCTTCGTTACCGGTGACGGTGGCTAGGGGTGTCCTTGGTTACCATGGTCACAGGTTGGTTCCCCTGGTTACCACCGACTGTCACAGGAGGGCTGTCCCTGGGTACCATTGTCACAGAAGGGGTGTCCTTGGTTACCATGGTCACAGGTGGGTTTCCCTGTTTACCACCGACTGTCAGAGATGCGTGTCCCTGGTAACCACGGTCACAGGAGAGGTGTCCTTGGTTACCAGTGACTGTGGGTAGGGGTGTCCTTGGTTACCATGGTCACAGGTTGGTTCCCCTGTTTACCACCGACTGTCACAGGAGGGCTGTCCCTGGGTACCATTGTCACAGAAGTGGTGTCCTTGCTTACCACTGGCACAGGAGGTGTGTCCCTGGTTCCCACTGACTGTCACAGGAGTGGTGTCCTTGGTGACCATGGTCGCAGGTGGGTTTCCCTTGTTACCACTGACTGTCAGAGATGCGTGTCCCTGGTTACCACCGACTGTCATATGTGCGTGTCCTGGTAACCGCGGTCACAGGAGAGGTGTCCTTGGTTACCAGTGACTGTGGGTAGGGATGTCCTTGGTTACCATGGTCACAGGTGGGTTTCCCTGGTTACCATCGACTGTCACATTTTGGGCTGTCCCTGTGTACCATTGTCACAGGAGGGGTGTCCTTGGTTACCATGGTCACAGGTGGGTTTCCCTGGTTACCACCGACTGCCAGAGATGCGTGTCCCGAGTAACCACGGTCACAGGAGAGGTGTCCTTGGTTACCAGTAACCGTGGTTAGGGGTGTCCTTGGTTACCATGGTCACAGGTGGGTTTCCCTGGTTACCATCGACTGTCACAGGAGGGCTGTCCCTGTGTACCATTGTCACAGGACGGGTGTCTTTGGTTACCATGGTCAAAGGTGGGTTTCCCTGGTTACTACCGACGGTCAGAGATGCGTGTCCCTGGTAACCATGGTCACAGGAGAGGTGTCCTTGGTTTCCAGTGACTGTGGGTAGGGGTGTCCTTGGTTACCATGGTCACAGGTGGGTTTCCCTGGTTACCACCGACTGTCAGACATGCGTGTCCCGAGTAACCACGGTCACAGGAGAGGTGTCCTTTGTTACCAGTAACTGTGGGTAGGGGTGTCCTTGGTTACCATGGTCACAGGTTGGTTTCCCTGGTTACCACAGACTGTCACAGGAGGGCTGTCCCTGGGTACCATTGTCACAGGAGGGGTGTCCTTGGTTACCATGGTCACAGGTGGGTTTCCCTGGTAACCACAGACTTTCAAAGATGCGTGTCCGTGGTAACCACGGTCACAGTAGAGCTGTCATTGGTTACCAATGACTGTGGGTAGGGGTGTCTTTGGTTACCATGGTCACAGGTGGGTTTCCCTGGATACCACCGACTCTCACCAGAAGGCTGTCCCTGTGTACCATTGTCACAGGAGGTGTGTCCTTGGTTACCATGGTCACAGGTGGGTTTCCCTGGTTACCATCGACTGTCAGAAATGCGTGTCCCTGGTAACCACGGTCACAGGAGAGGTGTCCTTGGTTACCAGTGACTGTGGGTAGGGGTGTCCTTGGTTACCATGGTCACAGGTGGGTTTCCCTGGTTACCACCGACTTTCACAGGAGGGCTGTCCCTGGGTACCATTGTCACAGGAGGGGTGTCCTTGGATACCATGGTCACAGGTGGGTTTCCCTGGTTACCACCGAATGTCAGAAATGCGTGTCCTTGGTTACCACTGACTGTCACAGGCAGGTGTCCCTGGGCACTGTGAATGTCACAGGTGGGTTTCCCTGGTTACCACCGACTGTCACAGTTGAGTGTACATGGTTACCACTGACTGTCATAGGAGGGCTCTCCCTGGGTACCATTGTCACAGGAGGGGTGTCCTTGCTTACCACTGGCACAGGAGGTGTGTCCCTGGTTACCACTGACTGTCACAGGAGGGGTGTCCTTGGTTACCATGGTCGCAGGTGGGTTTCCCTTGTTACCACTGACTGTCAGAGATGCGTGTCCCTGGTAACCACTGACTGTCATATGTGCGTGTCCTGGTAACCACGGTCACAGGAGAGGTGTCCTTGTTTACCAGTGATTGTGGGTAGGGGTGTCCTTGGTTACCATGTTGACAGGTGGGTTTCCCTGGTTACTACCGACTGTCAGAGATGCGTGTCCCTGGTAAACATGGTCACAGGAGAGGTGTCCTTGGTTTCCAGTGACTGTGGGTAGGGGTGTCCTTGGTTACCATGGTCACAGGTGGGTTTCCCTGGTTACCACCGACTGTCAGAGATGCGTGTCCCTGGTAACCACGGTCACAGGAGAGGTGTCCTTGGTTACCAGTGATTGTGGGTAGGGGGGTCCTTGGTTACCATGGTCACAGGTGGGTTACCCTGGTTACCACCGACTGTCACAGGAGGGCTATCCCTGTGTAGCATTGTCACAGGAGGGGTGTCCTTGGTTACCATGGTCACAGGTGGGTTTCCCTGGTTACCAGCGACTGTCAGAAATGCGTGTCCCTGGTTACCACCAACTGTCACAGGCAGGTGTCCCTGGGCACTGTGAATGTCCCAGGTGGGTTTCCCAGGTTACCACCGACTGTCACAGTTGAGTGTACATGGTTACCACTGACTGTCACAGGAGGGCTGTCCCTGGGTTCCATTGTCACAGGAGGGGTGTCCTTGGTTACAACTGGCACAGGAGGTGTGTCCCTGGATACCACTGACTGTCACAGAGGGGTGTCCTTGGTTACCATGGTCGCAGTTGGGTTTCCCTGGTTACCACTGACTGTCAGAGGTGCGTGTACCTGGTTACCACCGACTGTCATATGTGCATGTCCTGGTAACCACGGTCACAGGAGAGGTGTCCTTGGTTACCAGTGACTGTGGGTAAGGGTGTCCTTGGTTACCATGGTCACAGGTGGGTTTCCCTGGTTACCACCGACTGTCAAGGGAAGGCTGTCCCTGGGTACCATTGTCAAAGGAGGGGTGTCCTTGGTTACCATGGTCACAGGTGGCTTTCCCTGGTTACCACCGACTGTCAGAAATGGGTGTCCCTGGTTACCACCGACTGTCACAGGCTGGTGTCCCTGGGCACTGTGAATGTCACAGGTGGATTTCCCTGGTTACCACCGACTGTTACAGTTGAGTGTACATGGTTACCACTGACTGTCAGGGGAGGGATGTCCCTGGGTACCATTGTCACAGGAGGGGTGTCCTTGGTTACCACTGGCACAGGAGGTGTGTCCCTGGCTACCACTGACTGTCACAGGAGGGGTGTCCTTGGTTACCATGGTCGCAGGTGGGTTTCCCTGGTTACCACCGACTGTCATATGTGGGTGTCCTGGTAACCACGGTCACAGGAGAGGTGTCCTTGGTTACCAGTGACTGTGGGTAGGGGTGTCCTTGGTTACCATGGTCACAGGTGGGTTTCCCTGGTTACCATCGACTGTCACAGGAGGGCTGTCCCTGTGTACCATTGTCACAGGGGGGGTGTCCTTGGTTACCATGGTCACAGGTGGGTTTCCCTGGTTACCACCGACTGTCAGAGATGCGTGTCCCGAGTAACCACGGTCACAGGAGAGGTGTCCTTGGTTACCAGTAAATGTGGGTAGGGGTGTCCTTGGTTACCATGGTCACAGGTTGGTTTCCCTGGTTACCTCCGACTGTCACAGGAGGGCTGTCCCTGGGTACCATTGTCACAGGAGGCGTGTCCCTGGTTACCATGGTCACAGGTGGGTTTCCCTGGTTATCACCGAATGTCAGAAATGCGTGTCCCTGGTTACCACCGACTGTCACAGGCAGGTGTCCCTGGGCACTGTGAATGTCACAGGTGGGTTTCCCTGGTTACCACCGACTGTCACAGTTGAGTGTACATGGTTACCACTGACTGTCATAGGAGGGCTGTCCCTGGGTACCATTGTCACAGGAGGGGTGTCCTTGCTTACCACTGGCACAGGAGGTGTGTCCCTGGTTACCACTGACTGTCACAGGAGTGGTGTCCTTGGTTACCATGGTCGCAGTTGGGTTTCCCTGGTTACCACTGACTGTCAGAGGTGCGTGTCCCTGGTTACCACCGACTGTCATATGTGTGTGTCCTGGTAACCACGGTCACAGGAGAGGTGTCCTTGGTTACCAGTGAGTGTGGGTACGGGTGTCCTTGGTTACCATGGTCACAGGTGTGTTTCCCTGGTTACCACCGACTGTCACAGGAGGGCTGTCCCTGGGTACCATTGTCACAGAAGGGGTGTCCTTGGTTACCATGGTCACAGGTGGGTTTCCCTGGTTACCACCGACTGTCAGAGATGCTTGTCCCTGGTAACCACGGTCACAGGAGGGGTGTCCTTCGTTACCAGTGACGGTGGGTAGGGGTGTCCTTGGTTACCATGGTCACAGGTTGGTTCCCCTGGTTACCACCGACTGTCACAGGAGGGCTGTCCCTGGGTACCATTGTCACAGAAGGGGTGTCCTTGGTTACCATGGTCACAGGTGGGTTTCCCTGGTTACCACCGACTGTCAGAGATGCGTGTCCCTGGTAACCACGGTCACAGGAGAGGTGTCCTTGGTTACCAGTGACTGTGGGTAGGGGTGTCCTTGGTTACCATGGTCACAGGTTGGTTCCCCTGTTTACCACCGACTGTCACAGGAGGGCTGTCCCTGGGTACCATTGTCACAGAAGTGGTGTCCTTGCTTACCACTGGCACAGGAGGTGTGTCCCTGGTTCCCACTGACTGTCACAGGAGTGGTGTCCTTGGTTACCATGGTCGCAGGTGGGTTTCCCTGGTTACCATCGACTGTCACAGGAGGGCTGTCCCTGTGTACCATTGTCACAGGAGGGGTGTCCTAGGTTACCATGGTCACAGGTGGGTTTCCCTGGTTACCACCGACTGCCAGAGATGTGTGTCCCGAGTAACCACGGTCACAGGAGAGGTGTCCTTGGTTACCAGTAACCGTGGTTAGGGGTGTCCTTGGTTACCATGGTCACAGGTGGGTTTCCCTGGTTACCATCGACTGTCACAGGAGGGCTGTCCCTGTGTACCATTGTCACAGGACGGGTGTCTTTCGTTACCATGGTCACAGGTGGGTTTCCCTGGTTACTACCGACGGTCAGAGATGCGTGTCCCTGGTAACCATGGTCACAGGAGAGGTGTCCTTGGTTTCCAGTGACTGTGGGTAGGGGTGTCCTTGGTTACCATGGTCACAGGTGGGTTTCCCTGGTTACCACCGACTGTCAGACATGCGTGTCCCGAGTAACCACGCTCACAGGAGAGGTGTCCTTTGTTACCAGTAACTGTGGTAGGGGTGTCCTTGGTTACCATGGTCACAGGTTGGTTTCCCTGGTTACCACAGACTGTCACAGGAGGGCTGTCCCTGGGTACCATTGTCACAGGAGGGGTGTCCTTGGTTACCATGGTCACAGGTGGGTTTCCCTGGTAACCACAGACTTTCAAAGATGCGTGTCCGTGGTAACCACGGTCACAGTAGAGGTGTCATTGGTTACCAATGACTGTGGGTAGGGGTGTCTTTGGTTACCATGGTCACAGGTGGGTTTCCCTGGTTACCACCGACTCTCACAGGAAGGCTGTCCCTGTGTACCATTGTCACAGGAGGTGTGTCCTTGGTTACCATGGTCACAGGTGGGTTTCCCTGGTTACCATCGACTGTCAGAAATGCGTGTCCCTGGTAACCACGGTCACAGGAGAGGTGTCCTTGGTTACCAGTGACTGTGGGTAGGGGTGTCCTTGGTTACCATGGTCACAGGTGGGTTTCCCTGGTTACCACCGACTCTCACAGGAAGGCTGTCCCTGTGTACCATTGTCACAGGAGGTGTGTCCTTGGTTACCATGGTCACAGGTTGGTTTCCCTGGTTACCACAGACTGTCACAGGAGGGCTGTCCCTGGGTAGCATTGTCACAGGAGGGGTGTCCTTGGTTACCATGGTCACAGGTGGCTTTCCCTGGTTACCACCGACTGTCAGAAATGGGTGTCCCTGGTAACCACCGTCTGTCACAGGCTGGTGTCCCTGGGCACTGTGAATGTCACAGGTGGGTTTCCCTGGTTACCACCGACTGTCATATGTGCGTGTCCCTGGTAACCACAGTCACAGGAGAGGTGTCCTTGGTTACCAGTGACGGTGGGTAGGGGTGTCCTTGGTTACCATGGTCACAGGTGGGTTTCCCTGGTTACCACCGACTGTCACAGGAGGGCTGTCCCTGGGTACCATTGTCACAGAAGGGGTGTCCTTGGTTACCATGGTCACAGGTTGGTTCCCCTTGTTACCACCGACTGTCACAGGAGAGCTGTCCCTGGGTACCATTGTCACAGAAGGGGTGTCCTTGGTTACCATGGTCACAGGTGGGTTTCCCTGGTTACCACCGACTGTCAGAGATGTGTGTCCCTGGTAACCACGGTCACAGGAGAGGTGTCCTTGGTTACCAGTGACTGTGGGTAGGGGTGTCCTTGGTTACCATGGTCACAGGTGGGTTTCCCTGGTTAACACCGACTGTCACAGGAGGGCTGTCCCTGTGTACCATTGTCACAGGAGGGGTGTCCTTGGTTACCATGGTCACAGGTGGGTTTCCCTGGTTACCACTGACTGTCAGAGATGCGTGTCCCGAGTAACCACGGTCACAGGAGAGGTGTCCTTGGTTACCAGTAACGGTGGGTAGGGGTGTCCTTGGTTACCATGGTCACAGGTTGGTTTCCCTGGTTACCATCGACTGTCACAGGAGGGCTGTCCCTGGGTACCATTGTCACAGGACGGGTGTCTTTGGTTACCATGGTCACAGGTGGGTTTCCCTGGTTACTACCGACGGTCAGAGATGCGTGTCCCTGGTAACCATGGTCACAGGAGAGGTGTCCTTGGTTTCCAGTGACTGTGGGTAAGGGTGTCCTTGGTTACCATGGTCACAGGTGGGTTTCCCTGGTTACCACAGACTGTCACAGTTGAGTGTACATGGTTACCACTGACTGTCACAGGAGGGCTGTCCCTGGGTACCATTGTCACAGGAGGGGTGTCCTTGGTTACCACTGGCACAGGAGGTGTGTCCCTGGTTACCACTGACTGTCACAGGAGGGGTGTCCTTGGTTACCATGGTCGCAGCTGGGCTTCCCTTGTTACCACTGACTGTCAGAGATGCGTGTCCCTGGTAACCACTGACTGTCATATGTGGGTGTCCTGGTAACCACGGTCACAGGAGAGGTGTCCTTGGTTACCAGTGACTGTGGGTAGGGGTGTCCTTGGTTACCATGGTCACAGGTGGGTTTCCCTGGTTACCATCGACTGTCACAGGAGGGCTGTCCCTGTGTACCATTGTCACAGGAGGGGTGTCCTTGGTTACCATGGTCACAGGTGGGTTTCCCTGGTTACCACCGACTGCCAGAGATGCGTGTCCCGAGTAACCACGGTCACAGGAGAGGTGTCCTTGGTTACCAGTAACTGTGGTTAGGGGTGTCCTTGGTTACCATGGTCACAGGTGGGTTTCCCTGGTTACCATCGACTGTCACAGGAGGGCTGTCCCTGTGTACCATTGTCACAGGACGGGTGTCTTTGGTTACCATGGTCACAGGTGGGTTTCCCTGGTTACTACCGACGGTCAGAGATGCGTGTCCCTGGTAACCATGGTCACAGGAGAGGTGTCCTTGGTTTCCAGTGACTGTGGGTAGGGGTGTCCTTGGTTACCATGGTCACAGAAGGGTTTCCCTGGTCACAACCGACTGTTACAGGAGGGCTGTCCCTGGGTACCATTTTCACAGGAGGGGTGTCCTTGGTTACCATGGTCACATGTGGGATTCCCTGGTTACCACCAACTGTCAGAAATGGGTGTCCCTGGTTACCACCGACTGTCACAGGCAGGTGTCCCTGGGGACTGTGAATATCACAGGTGCGTTTCCCTGGTTACCACTGACTGTCACAGGTGAGTGTACATGGTTACCACTGACTGTCACAGGAGGGCTGTCCCTGGGTTCCATTTTGACAGGAGGGGTGTCCTTGGTTACCACTGGCACAGGAGGTGTGTCCCTGGTTATCACTGACTGTCACAGGAGGGTTGTCCTTGGTTACCATGGTCGCAGGTGGGTTTCCCTGGTTACCACTGACTGTCAGAGATGCGTGTTCCTGGTTAACACCAACTGTCATATGTGCATGTCCCTGGCAACCACGGTCACAGGAGAGCTGTCCGTGGTTACCAGTGACTGTCAGAGTAGGTGAGCCCTTGGTTACCATGGTAACAGGTGGGTTTCCCTGGTTACCACCGACTGTCAGAGATGCGTGTCCCTGGTTACCACCGACTGTCACAGGCTGGTGTCCCTGGGCATTGTGAATGTCACAGGTGGGTTTCCCTGGTTACCACCGACTGTCACAGGAGGGCTGTCCCTGGGTACCATTGTCACTGTAGGGGTGTCCTTGGTTACCATTGTCACAGGTGGATTTCCCTGGTTACCACCGACTGTTAGAGATGCGTCTCCATGGTTATCACGGTCACAGGAGAGGTGTCCTTCTTTACAAGTGACTGTGGGTAGGGGTGTCCTTGGTTACCATGGTCACAGGTGGGTTTCCCTGGTTACCACCGACTGTCACAGGAGGGCTGTCCCTGGGTAGCATTGTCACAGTAGTGGTGTCCTTGGTTACCATGGTCACAGGTGGGTTTCCCTGGTTACCACCGACTGTCAGAAATGCGTGTCCCTGGTTACCACCGACTGTCATATGTGCGTGTCCTGGTAACCGCGGTCACAGGAGAGGTGTCCTTGGTTACCAGTGACTGTGGGTAGGGGTGTCCTTGGTTACCATGGTCACAGGTGGGTTTCCCTGGTTAACATCGACTGTCACAAGAGGGCTGTCCCTGTGTACCATTGTCACAGGAGGGGTGTCCTTGGTTACCATGGTCACAGGTGGGTTTCCCTGGTTACCACCGACTGCCAGAGATGCGTGTCCCGAGTAACCACGGTCACAGGAGAGGTGTCCTTGGTTACCAGTAACCGTGGTTAGGGGTGTCCTTGGTTACCATGGTCACAGGTGGGTTTCCCTGGTTACCATCGACTGTCACAGGAGGGCTGTCCCTGTGTACCATTGTCACAGGACGGGTGTCTTTGGTTACCATGGTCACAGGTGGGTTTCCCTGGTTACTACCGACGGTCAGAGATGCGTGTCCCTGGTAACCATGGTCACAGGAGAGGTGTCCTTGGTTTCCAGTGACTGTGGGTAGGGGTGTCCTTGGTTACCATGGTCACAGGTGGGTTTCCCTGGTTACCACAGACTGTCACAGGAGGGCTGTCCCTGGGTACCATTGTCACAGGAGGGGTGTCCTTGGTTACCATGGTCACAGGTGGGTTTCCCTGGTAACCACCGACTTTCAAAGATGCGTGTCCGTGGTATCCACGGTCACAGTAGAGGTGTCATTGGTTACCAATGACTGTGGGTAGGGGTGTCTTTGGTTACCATGGTCACAGGTGGGTTTCCCTGGTTACCACCGACTCTCACAGGAAGGCTGTCCCTGTGTACCATTGTCACAGGAGGTGTGTCCTTGGTTACCATGGTCACAGGTTGGTTTCCCTGGTTACCACAGACTGTCACAGGAGGGCTGTCCCTGGGTAGCATTGTCACAGGAGGGGTGTCCTTGGTTACCATGGTCACAGGTGGCTTTCCCTGGTTACCACCGACTGTCAGAAATGGGTGTCCCTGGTAACCACCGTCTGTCACAGGCTGGTGTCCCTGGGCACTGTGAATGTCACAGGTGGGTTTCCCTGGTTACCACCGACTGTCATATGTGCGTGTCCCTGGTAACCACAGTCACAGGAGAGGTGTCCTTGGTTACCAGTGACGGTGGGTAGGGGTGTCCTTGGTTACCATGGTCACAGGTGGGTTTCCCTGGTTACCACCGACTGTCAAGGGAAGTCTGTCCCTGGGTACCATTGTCACAGGAGGGGTGTCCTTGGTTACCAGTAACTGTGGTTAGGGGTGTCCTTGGTTACCATGGTCACAGGTGGGTTTCCCTGGTTACCATCGACTGTCACAGGAGGGCTGTCCCTGTGTACCATTGTCACAGGACGGGTGTCTTTGGTTACCATGGTCACAGGTGGGTTTCCCTGGTTACTACCGACGGTCAGAGATGCGTGTCCCTGGTAACCATGGTCACAGGAGAGGTGTCCTTGGTTTCCAGTGACTGTGGGTAGGGGTGTCCTTGGTTACCATGGTCACAGAAGGGTTTCCCTGGTCACAACCGACTGTTACAGGAGGGCTGTCCCTGGGTACCATTTTCACAGGAGGGGTGTCCTTGGTTACCATGGTCACATGTGGGATTCCCTGGTTACCACCAACTGTCAGAAATGGGTGTCCCTGGTTACCACCGACTGTCACAGGCAGGTGTCCCTGGGGACTGTGAATATCACAGGTGCGTTTCCCTGGTTACCACTGACTGTCACAGGTGAGTGTACATGGTTACCACTGACTGTCACAGGAGGGCTGTCCCTGGGTTCCATTTTGACAGGAGGGGTGTCCTTGGTTACCACTGGCACAGGAGGTGTGTCCCTGGTTATCACTGACTGTCACAGGAGGGTTGTCCTTGGTTATCATGGTCGCAGGTGGGTTTCCCTGGTTACCACTGACTGTCAGAGATGCGTGTTCCTGGTTAACACCAACTGTCATATGTGCATGTCCCTGGCAACCACGGTCACAGGAGAGCTGTCCGTGGTTACCAGTGACTGTCAGAGTAGGTGAGTCCTTGGTTACCATGGTAACAGGTGGGTTTCCCTGGTTACCACCGACGGTCAGAGATGCGTGTCCCTGGTTACCACCGACTGTCACAGGCCGGTGTCCCTGGGCATTGTGAATGTCACAGGTGGGTTTCCCTGGTTACCACCGACTGTCACAGGAGGGCTGTCCCTGGGTACCATTGTCACTGTAGGGGTGTCCTTGGTTACCATGGTCACAGGTGGATTTCCCTGGTTACCACCGACTGTTAGAGATGCGTCTCCATGGTTATCACGGTCACAGGAGAGGTGTCCTTCGTTACCAGTGACTGTGGGTAGGGGTGTCCTTGGTTACCATGGTCACAGGTGGGTTTCCCTGGTTACCACCGACTGTCACAGGAGGGCTGTCCCTGGGTAGCATTGTCACAGTAGTGGTGTCCTTGGTTACCATGGTCACAGGTGGGTTTCCCTGGTTACCACCGACTGTCAGAAATGCGTGTCCCTGGTTACCACCGACTGTCACAGGCAGGTGTCCCTGGGCACTGTGAATGTCACAGGTGGGTTTCCCTGGTTACCACCGACTGACACAGTTGTGTGTACATGGTTACCACTGACTGTCATAGGAGGGCTGTCCCTGGGTACCATTGTCACAGGAGGGGTGTCCTTGCTTACCACTGGCACAGGAGGTGTGTCCCTGGTTACCACTGACTGTCACAGGAGGGGTGTCCTTGGTTACCATGGTTGCAGGTGGGTTTCCCTTGTTACCACTGACTGTCAGAGATGCGTGTCCCTGGTTACCACCGACTGTCATATGTGCGTGTCCTGGTAACCACGGTCACAGGAGAGGTGTCCGTGGTTACCAGTGACTGTGGGTAGGGGTGTCCTTGGTTACCATGGTCACAGGTGGGTTTCCCTGGTTACCACCGACTGTCACAGGAGGGCTGTCCCTGTGTACCATTGTCACAGGATGGGTGCCTTGAATACCATGGTCACAGGTGGGTTTCCCTGGTTACCACCGACTGTCAGATATGCGTGTCCCTGGTAACCACGGTCAAAGGAGAGGTGTCCTTTGTTACCAGTGACTGTGGGTAGGGGTGTCCTTGGTTACCATGGTCACAGGTGGGTTTCCCTGGTTACCACCGACTGTCACAGGAGGGCTGTCCCTGGGTACCATTGTCACAGGAGGGGTGTCCTTGGTTACCATGGTCACAGGTGGGTTTCCCTGGTTACCACCGACTGTCAGAAATGGGTGTCCCTGGTTACCACCGACTGTCACAGGCAGGTATTCCTGGGCACTGTGAATGTCACAGGTGGGTTTCCCTGGTTACCACCGACTGTCACAGGTGAGTGTACATGGTTACCACTGACTGTCACAGGAGGGCTGTCCCTGGGTTCCATTGTGACAGGAGGGGTGTCCTTGGTTACCACTGGCACAGGAGGTGTGTCCCTGGTTACCACTGACTGTCACAGGAGGGGTGTCCTTGGTTACCATGGTCGCAGGTGGGTTTCCCTGGTTACCACTGACTGTCAGAGATGCGTGTCCCTGGTTACCACCGACTGTCATATGTGCGTGTCCTGGTCACCACGGTCACAGGAGAGGTGTCCTTGGTTACCAGTGACTGTGGGTAGGGGTGTCCTTGGTTACCATGGTGACAGGTGGGTTTCCCTGGTTACTACCGACTGTCAGAGATGCGTGTCCCTGGTAAACATGGTCACAGGATAGGTGTCCTTGGTTTCCAGTGACTGTGGGTAGGGGTGTCCTTGGTTACCATGGTCACAGGTGGGTTTCCCTGGTTACCACCGACGGTCAGAGATGCGTGTCTCTGGTAACCACGGTCACAGGAGAGGTGTCCTTGGTTACCAGTGACTGTGGTTATGGGGGTCCTTGGTTACCATGGTCACAGGTGGGTTTCCCTGGTTACCACCGACTGTCACAGGAGGGCTGTCCCTGGGTACCATTGTCACAGGAGGGGTGTCCTTGGTTACCACTGGCACAGGAGGTGTGTCCCTGGTTACCACTGACTGTCACAGGAGGGGTGTCCTTGGTTACCATGGTCGCAGGTGGGTTTCCCTGGTTACCACTGACTGTCAGAGATGCGTGTCCCTGTTTACCACCGACTCTCATATGTGCGTGTCCCTGGTAACCTCGGTCACAGGAGAGGTGTCCGTGGTTACCAGTGACTGTCACAGTAGGTGTGTCCTTGGTTACCATGGTCACAGGTGGGTTTCCCTGGTTACCACCGACTGTCATATGTGCGTGTCCATGGTAACCACGGTCACAGGAGAGGTGTCCTTGTTTAGCAGTGACTGTGGGTAGGGGTGTCCTTGGTTACCATGGTCATAGTTGGGTTTCCCTGGTTACCACTGACTGTCAGAGATGCGTGTCCCTGTTTACCACCGACTCTCATATGTGCGTGTCCCTGGTAACCTCGGTCACAGGAGAGGTGTCCGTGGTTACCAGTGACTGTCACAGTAGGTGTGTCCTTGGTTACCATGGTCACAGGTGGGTTTCCCTGGTTACCACCGACTGTCATATGTGCGTGTCCATGGTAACCACGGTCACAGGAGAGGTGTCCTTGTTTAGCAGTGACTGTGGGTAGGGGTGTCCTTGGTTACCATGGTCACAGTTGGGTTTCCCTGGTTACCACTGACTGTCAGAGATGCGTGTCCCTGGTTACCACCGACTGTCATATGTGCGTGTCCCTGGTAACCACGGTCACAGGAAAGGTGTCCGTGGTTACCAGTGACTGTCACAGTAGGTGTGTCCTTGGTTACCATGGTCACAGGTGGGTTTCCCTGGTTACCACCGACTGTCAGAGATGCCTGTCCCTGGTTACCACCGACTGTCACAGGCCGGTGTCCCTGGGCACTGTGAATGTCACAGGTGGGTTTCCCTGGTTACCACCGACTGTCACAGGAGGGCTGTCCCTGGGTACCATTGTCACAGGAGGGGTGTCCTTGGTTACCATGGTCACAGGTGGGTTTACCTGGTTACCACCGACTGTCACAGGAGGGCTGTCCCTGGGTACCATTGTCTCAGGAGGGGTGTCCTTGGTTACCACTGGCACAGGAGGTGTGTCCCTGGTTACCAAAGACTGTCACAGGAGGGGTGTCCTTGGTTACCCTGGTCGCAGGTGGGTTTCCCTGGTTACCACTGACTGTCGGAGATGCGTGTCCCTGGTTACCACCGACTGTCACATGTGCGTGTCCTGGTAACCACGGTCACAGGAGAGGTGTCCTTGGTTACCAGTGACTGTGGGTAGTGGTGTCCTTGGTTACCATGGTCACAGGAGGGTTTCACTGGTTACCACCGACTGTGAAGGGAGGGCTGTCCCTGGGTACCATTGTCACAGGAGGGGTGTCCTTGGTTACCATGGTCACAGGTGGCTTTCTCTGGTTACCACCGACTGTCAGAAATGGGTGTCCCTGGTTACCACCGACTGTCACAGGCAGGTGTCCCTGGGCACTGTGAATGTCACAGGTGGGTTTCCCTGGTTACCACCGACTGTCACAGGTGAGTGTACATGGTTACCACTGACTGTCACAGGAGGGCTGTCCCTGGGTACCATTGTCACAGCAGGGGTGTCCTTGGTTACCACTGGCACAGGAGGTGTGTCCCTGGCTACCACTGACTGTCACAGGAGGGGTGTCCTTGGTTACCATGGTCGCAGGTGGGTTTTACTGGTTACCACTGACTGTCAGAGATGCGTGTCCCTGGTTAACACCGACTGTCACAGGAGGGCTGTCCCTGTGTACCGTTATGACAGGGGGGGTGTCCTTGGTTACCATGGTCACAGCTGGGTTT
Organism: Rangifer tarandus platyrhynchus; assembly: GCA_949782905.1. Taxonomy (NCBI): domain Eukaryota; kingdom Metazoa; phylum Chordata; class Mammalia; order Artiodactyla; family Cervidae; genus Rangifer; species Rangifer tarandus. Next base: position 69,824 of record CATKSN020000630.1, read on the forward strand.
CCCTGGTTACCACCGACTGTCAGAGATGCGTGTCCCGAGTAACCACGGTCACAGGAGAGGTGTCCTTGGTTACCAGTAAATGTGGGTAGGGGTGTCCTTGGTTACCATGGTCACAGGTTGGTTTCCCTGGTTACCTCCGACTGTCACAGGAGGGCTGTCCCTGGGTACCATTGTCACAGGAGGCGTGTCCCTGGTTACCATGGTCACAGGTGGGTTTCCCTGGTTACCACCGAATGACAGAAATGCGTATCCCTGGTTACCACCGACTGTCACAGGCAGGTGTCCCTGGGCACTGTGAATGTCACAGGTGGGTTTCCCTGGTTACCACCGACTGTCACAGTTGAGTGTACATGGTTACCACTGACTGTCATAGGAGGGCTGTCCCTGGGTACCATTGTCACAGGAGGGGTGTCCTTGCTTACCACTGGCACAGGAAGTGTGTCCCTGGTTACCACTGACTGTCACAGGAGGGGTGTCCTTGGTTACCATGGTCGCAGGTGGGTTTCGCTTGTTACCACTGACTGTCAGAGATGCGTGTCCCTGGTTACCACCGACTGTCATATGTGCGTGTCCTGGTAACCACGGTCACAGGAGAGGTGTCCTTGGTTACCAGTGAGTGTGGGTAGGGGTGTCCTTGGTTACCATGGTCACAGGTGTGTTTCCCTGGTTACCACCGACTGTCACAGGAGGGCTGTCCCTGGGTACCATTGTCACAGAAGGGGTGTCCTTGGTTACCATGGTCACAGGTGGGTTTCCCTGGTTACCACCGACTGTCAGAGATGCTTGACCCTGGTAACCACGGTCACAGGAGGGGTGTCCTTCGTTACCAGTGACGGTGGGTAGGGGTGTCCTTGGTTACCATGGTCACAGGTTGGTTCCCCGGGTTACCACCGACTGTCACAGGAGGGCTGTCCCTGGGTACCATTGTCACAGAAGGGGTGTCCTTGGTTACCATGGTCACAGGTGGGTTTCCCTGGTTACCACCGACTGTCAGAGATGCGTGTCCCTGGTAACCACGGTCACAGGAGAGGTGTCCTTGGTTACCAGTGACTGTGGGTAGGGGTGTCCTTGGTTACCATGGTCACAGGTGGGTTCCCCTGTTTACCACCGACTGTCACAGGAGGGCTGTCCCTGGGTACCATTGTCACAGAAGTGGTGTCCTTGCTTACCACTGGCACAGGAGGTGTGTCCCTGGTTCCCACTGACTGTCACAGGAGTGGTGTCCTTGGTTACCATGGTCTCAGGTGGGTTTCCCCGGTTACCACTGACTGTCGGAGATGCGTGTCCCTGGTTACCACCGACAGTCACATGTGCGTGTCCTGGTAACCACGGTCACAGGAGAGGTGTCCTTGGTTACCAGTGACTGTGGGTAGTGGTGTCCTTGGTTACCATGGTCACAGGAGGGTTTCCCTGGTTACCACCGACTGTCAAGGGAGGGCTGTTCCTGGGTACCATTGTCACAGGAGGGGTGTCCTTGGTTACCATGGTCACAGGTGGGTTTCCCTGGTTACCACCGACTGTCAGAAATGGGTGTCCCTTGTTACCACCGACTGTCACAGGCAGGTGTCCCTGGGCACTGTGAATGTCACAGGTGGGTTTCCCTGGTTACCACCGACTGTCACAGGTGAGTGTACATGGTTACCACTGACTGTCACAGGAGGGCTGTCCCTGGGTACCATTGTCACAGCAGGGGTGTCCTTGGTTACCACTGGCACAGGAGGTGTGTCCCTGGCTACCACTGACTGTCACAGGAGGGGTGTCCTTGGTTACCATGGTCGCAGGTGGGTTTTACTGGTTACCACTGATTGTCAGAGATGCGTGTCGCTGGTTAACACCGACTGTCACAGGAGGGCTGTCCCTGTGTACCATTGTCACACGGGGGGTGTCCTTGGTTACCATGGTCACAGGTGGGTTTCCCTGGTTACCACCGACTGTCACAGGTGAGTGTACATGGTTACCACTGACTGTCATAGGAGGGCTGTCCCTTTGTACCATTGTCACAGGAGGGGTGTCCTTGCTTACCACTGGCACAGGAGGTGTGTCCCTGGTTACCACTGACTGTCACAGGAGGGGTGTCCTTGGTTACCATGGTCGCAGGTGGGTTTCGCTTGTTACCACCGACTGTCAGAGATGCTTGTCCCTGGTAACCACGGTCACAGGAGGGGTGTCCTTCGTTACCAGTGACGGTGGGTAGGGGTGTCCTTGGTTACCATGGTCACAGGTTGGTTCCCCTGGTTACCACCGACTGTCACAGGAGGGCTGTCCCTGGGTACCATTGTCACAGAAGGGGTGTCCTTGGTTACCATGGTCACAGGTGGGTTTCCCTGGTTACCACCGACTGTCAGAGTTGCGTGTCCCTGGTAACCACGGTCACAGGAGAGGTGTCCTTGGTTACCAGTGACTGTGGGTAGGGGTGTCCTTGGTTACCATGGTCACAGGTTGGTTCCCCTGTTTACCACCGACTGTCACAGGAGGGCTGTCCCTGGGTACCATTGTCACAGAAGTGGTGTCCTTGCTTACCACTGGCACAGGAGGTGTGTCCCTGGTTCCCACTGACTGTCACAGGAGTGGTGTCCTTGGTTACCATGGTCGCAGGTGGGTTTCCCTTGTTACCACTGACTGTCAGAGATGCGTGTCCCTGGTTACCACCGACTGTCATATGTGCGTGTCCTGGTAACCGGGGTCACAGGAGAGGTGTCCTTGGTTACCAGTGACTGTGGGTAGGGGTGTCCTTGGTTACCATGGTCACAGGTGGGTTTCCCTGGTTACCATCGACTGTCACAGGAGGGCTGTCCCTGTGTACCATTGTCACAGGAGGGGTGTCCTTGGTTACCATGGTCACAGGTGGGTTTCCCTGGTTACCACCGACTGCCAGAGATGCGTGTCCCGAGTAACCACGGTCACAGGAGAGGTGTCCTTGGTTACCAGTAACCGTGGTTAGGGGTGTCCTTGGTTACCATGGTCACAGGTGGGTTTCCCTGGTTACCATCGACTGTCACAGGAGGGCTGTCCCTGTGTACCATTGTCACAGGACGGGTGTCTTTGGTTACCATGGTCACAGGTGGGTTTCCCTGGTTACTACCGACGGTCAGAGATGCGTGTCCCTGGTAACCATGGTCACAGGAGAGGTGTCCTTGGTTTCCAGTGACTGTGGGTAGGGGTGTCCTTGGTTACCATGGTCACAGGTGGGTTTCCCTGGTTACCACCGACTGTCAGACATGCGTGTCCCGAGTAACCACGGTCACAGGAGAGGTGTCCTTTGTTACCAGTAACTGTGGGTAGGGGTGTCCTTGGTTACCATGGTCACAGGTTGGTTTCCCTGGTTACCACAGACTGTCACAGGAGGGCTGTCCCTGGGTACCATTGTCACAGGAGGGGTGTCCTTGGTTACCATGGTCACAGGTGGGTTTCCCTGGTAACCACCGACTTTCAAAGATGCGTGTCCGTGGTAACCACGGTCACAGTAGAGGTGTCATTGGTTACCAATGACTGTGGGTAGGGGTGTCTTTGGTTACCATGGTCACAGGTGGGTTTCCCTGGTTACCACCGACTCTCACAGGAAGGCTGTCCCTGTGTACCATTGTCACAGGAGGTGTGTCCTTGGTTACCATGGTCACAGGTGGGTTTCCCTGGTTACCATCGACTGTCAGAAATGCGTGTCCCTGGTAACCACGGTCACAGGAGAGGTGTCCTTGGTTACCAGTGACTGTGGGTAGGGGTGTCCTTGGTTACCATGGTCACAGGTGGGTTTCCCTGGTTACCACCGACTTTCACAGGAGGGCTGTCCCTGGGTACCATTGTCACAGGAGGGGTGTCCTTGGATACCATGGTCACAGGTGGGTTTCCTTGGTTACCACCAAATGTCAGAAATGCGTGTCCCTGGTTACCACTGACTGTCACAGGCAGGTGTCCCTGGGCACTGTGAATATCACAGGTGGGTTTCCCTGGTTACCACCGACTGTCACAGTTGAGTGTACATGGTTACCACTGACTGTCATAGGAGGGCTCTCCCTGGGTACCATTGTCACAGGAGGGGTGTCCTTGCTTACCACTGGCACAGGAGGTGTGTCCCTGGTTACCACTGACTGTCACAGGAGGGGTGTCCTTGGTTACCATGGTCGCAGGTGGGTTTCCCTTGTTACCACTGACTGTCAGAGATGTGTGTCCCTGGTTACCAATGACTGTCATATGTGCGTGTCCTGGTAACCACGGTCACAGGAGAGGTGTCCTTGTTTACCAGTGATTGTGGGTAGGGGTGTCCTTGGTTACCATGTTCGCAGGTGGGTTTCCCTGGTTACCACCGACTGTCACAGGAGGACTGTCCCTGGGTACCATTGTCACAGAAGGGGTGTCCTTGGTTACCATGGTCACAGGTGGGTTTCCCTGGTTACCACCGCCTGTCAGAGATTCGTGTCCCTGGTAACCACTGTCACAGGAGAGGTGTCCTTCGTTACCAGTGACTGTGGGTAGGGGTGTCCTTGGTTACCATGGTCACAGGTTGGTTCCCCTGGTTACCACCGACTGTCACAGGAGAGCTGTCCCTGGGTACCATTGTCACAGAAGGGGTGTCCTTGGTTACCATGGTCACAGGTGGGTTTCCCTGGTTACCACCGACTGTCAGAGATGCGTGTCCCTGGTAACCACGGTCACAGGAGAGGTGTCCTTGGTTACCAGTGACTGTGGGTAGGGGTGTCCTTGGTTACCATGGTCGCAGGAGGGTTTTACTGGTTACCACTGACTGTCAGAGATGCGTGTCCCTGGTTACCACCGACTGTCATATGTGCGTGTCCTGGTAACCACGGTCGCAGGAGAGGAGTCCTTGGTTACCAGTGACTGTGGGTAGGGGTGTCCTTGGTTACCATGGTCACAGGTGGGTTTCCCTGGTTACCACCGACTGTCACAGCAGGGCTGTCCCTGGGTAGCATTGTCACAGGAGTGGTGTCCTTCGTTACCATGGTCACAGGTGGGTTTCCATGGTTACCACCGACTGTCAGAAATGCGTGTACCTGGTTACCACCGACTGTCACAGGCAGGTGTCCCTGGGCACTGTGAATGTCACAGGTGGGTTTCCCTGGTTACCACCGACTGACACAGTTGTGTGTACATGGTTACCACTGACTGTCATAGGAGGGCTGTCCCTGGGTACCATTGTCACAGGAGGGGTGTCCTTGCTTACCACTGGCACAGGAGGTGTGTCCCTGGTTACCACTGTCACAGGAGGGGTGTCCTTGGTTACCATGGTTGCAGGTGGGTTTCCCTTGTTACCACTGACTGTCAGAGATGCGTGTCCCTGGTTACCACCGACTGTCATATGTGCGTGTCCTGGTAACCACGGTCACAGGAGAGGTGTCCGTGGTTACCAGTGACTGTGGGTAGGGGTGTCTAGCTTACCATGGTCACAGATGGGTTTCCCTGGTTACCACCGACTGTCACACGAGGGCTGTCCCTGTGTACCATTGTCAAAGGAGGGGTGCCTTGGTTACCATGGTCACAGGTGGGTTTCCCTGGTTACCACCGACTGTCAGATATGCGTGTCCCTGGTAACGACGGTCAAAGGAGAGGTGTCCTTGGTTACCAGTGAATGTGGGTAGGGGTGTCCTTGGTTACCATGGTCACAGGTGGGTTTCCCTGGTTACCACCGACTGTCACAGGAGGGCTGTCCCTGGGTACCATTGTCACAGGAGGGGTGTCCTTGGTTACCATGGTCACAGGTGGGTTTCCCTGGTTACCACCGACTCTCAGAAATGGGTGTCCCTGGTTACCACCGACTGTCACAGGCAGGTGTCCCTGGGCACTGTGAATGTCACAGGTGTGTTTCCCTGGTTACCACCGACTGTCACAGGTGAGTGTACATGGTTACCACTGACTGTCACAGGAGGGCTGTCCCTGGGTTCCATTGTGACAGGAGGGGTGTCCTTGGTTACCACTGGCACAGGAGGTGTGTCCCTGCTTACCACTGACTGTCACAGGAGGGGTGTCCTTGGTTACCATGGTCGCAGGTGGGTTTCCCTGGTTACCACTGACTGTCAGAGATGCGTGTCCCTGGTTACCACCGACTGTCATATGTGCGTGTCCTGGTCACCACGGTCACAGGAGAGGTGTCCTTGGTTACCAGTTACTGTGGGTAGGGGTGTCCTTGGTTACCATGGTCACAGGTGGGTTTCCCTGGTTACCACCGACTGTCAGAGATGCGTGTCCCTGGTAACCACGGTCACAGGAGAGGTGTCCTTGGTTACCAGTGATTGTGGGTAGGGGGGTCCTTGGTTACCATGGTCACAGGTGGGTTACCCTGGTTACCACCGACTGTCACAGGAGGGCTATCCCTGGGTAGCATTGTCACAGGAGGGGTGTCCTTGGTTACCATGGTCACAGGTGGGTTTCCCTGGTTACCAGCGACTGTCAGAAATGCGTGTCCCTGGTTACCACCAACTGTCACAGGCAGGTGTCCCTGGGCACTGTGAATGTCCCAGGTGGGTTTCCCAGGTTACCACCGACTGTCACAGTTGAGTGTACATGGTTACCACTGACTGTCACAGGAGGGCTGTCCCTGGGTTCCATTGTCACAGGAGGGGTGTCCTTGGTTACAACTGGCACAGGAGGTGTGTCGCTGGATACCACTGACTGTCACAGAGGGGTGTCCTTGGTTACCATGGTCGCAGTTGGGTTTCCCTGGTTACCACTGACTGTCAGAGGTGCGTGTACCTGGTTACCACCGACTGTCATATGTGCATGTCCTGGTAACCACGGTCACAGGAGAGGTGTCCTTGGTTACCAGTGACTGTGGGTAGGGGTGTCCTTGATTACCATGGTCACAGGTGGGTTTCCCTGGTTACCACCGACTGTCAAGGGAAGGCTGTCCCTGGGTACCATTGTCACAGGAGGGGTGTCCTTGGTTACCATGGTCAGAGGTGGCTTTCCCTGGTTACCACCGACTGTCAGAAATGGGTGTCCCTGGTTACCACCGACTGTCACAGGCTGGTGTCCCTGGGCACTGTGAATGTCACAGGTGGATTTCCCTGGTTACCACCGACTGTCACATTTGAGTGTACATGGTTACCACTGACTGTCAGGGGAGGGCTGTCCCTGGGTACCATTGTCACAGGAGGGGTGTCCTTGGTTACCACTGGCACAGGAGGTGTGTCCCTGGCTACCACTGACTGTCACAGGAGGGGTGTCCTTGGTTACCATGGTCGCAGGTGGGTTTCCCTGGTTACCACCGACTGTCATATGTGGGTGTCCTGGTAACCACGGTCACAGGAGAGGTGTCCTTGGTTACCAGTGACTGTGGGTAGGGGTGTCCTTGGTTACCATGGTCACAGGTGGGTTTCCCTGGTTACCATCGACTGTCACAGGAGGGCTGTCCCTGTGTACCATTGTCACAGGAGGGGTGTCCTTGGTTACCATGGTCACAGGTGGGTTTCCCTGGTTACCACCGACTGCCAGAGATGCGTGTCCCGAGTAACCACGGTCACAGGAGAGGTGTCCTTGGTTACCAGTAACTGTGGTTAGGGGTGTCCTTGGTTACCATGGTCACAGGTGGGTTTCCCTGGTTACCATCGACTGTCACAGGAGGGCTGTCCCTGTGTTCCATTTTTACACGACGGGTGTCTTTGGTTACCATGGTCACAGGTGGGTTTCCCTGGTTACTACCGACGGTCAGAGATGCGTGTCCCGAGTAACCACGGTCACAGGAGAGGTGTCCTTTGTTACCAGTAACTGTGGGTAGGGGTGTCCTTGTTTACCATGGTCACAGGTGGGTTTCCCTGGTTACCACCGACTGTCAGACATGCGTGTCCCGAGTAACCACGGTCACAGGAGTGGTGTCCTTTGTTACCAGTAACTGTGGGTAGGGGTGTCCTTGGTTACCATGGTCACAGGTTGGTTTCCCTGGTTACCACAGACTGTCACAGGAGGGCTGTCCCTGGGTACCATTGTCACAGGAGGGGTGTCCTTGGTTACCATGGTCACAGGTGGGTTTCCCTGGTAACCACCGACTTTCAAAGATGCGTGTCCGTGGTAACCACTGTCACAGTAGAGGTGTCCTTGGTTACCAATGACTGTGGGTAGGGGTGTCTTTGGTTACCATGGTCACAGGTGGGTTTCCCTGGTTACCACCGACTCTCACAGGAAGGCTGTCCCTGTGTACCATTGTCACAGGAGGTGTGTCCTTGGTTACCATGGTCACAGGTGGGTTTCCCTGGTTACCATCGACTGTCAGAAATGCGTGTCCCTGGTAACCACGGTCACAGGAGAGGTGTCCTTGGTTACCAGTGACTGTGGGTAGGGGTGTCCTTGGTTACCATGGTCACAGGTGGGTTTCCCTGGTTACCACCGACTTTCACAGGAGGGCTGTCCCTGGGTACCATTGTCACAGGAGGGGTGTCCTTGGATACCATGGTCACAGGTGGGTTTCCCTGGTTACCACCGAATGTCAGAAATGCGTGTCCCTGGTTACCACTGACTGTCACAGGCAGGTGTCCCTGGGCACTGTGAATGTCACAGGTGGGTTTCCCTGGTTACCACCGACTGTCACAGTTGAGGGTACATGGTTAACACTGACTGTCATAGGAGGGCTGTCCCTGGGTACCATTGTCACAGGAGGGGTGTCCTTGCTTACCACTGGCACAGGAGGTTTGTCCCTGGTTACCACTGACTTTCACAGGAGGGGTGTCCTTGGTTACCATGGTCGCAGGTGGGTTTCCCTTGTTACCACTGACTGTCAGAGATGTGTGTCCCTGGTTACCACCGACTGTCATATGTGCGTGTCCTGGTAACCACGGTCACAGGAGAGGTGTCCTTGTTTACCAGTGATTGTGGGTAGGGGTGTCCTTGGTTACCATGTTCGCAGGTGGGTTTCCCTGGTTACCACTGACTGTCAGAGATACGTGTCCCTGGTTACCACCGACTGTCATATGTGCGTGTCCTGGTAAACACGGTCACAGGAGAGGTTTCCTTGGTTACCAGTGAGTGTGGGTAGGGGTGTCCTTGGTTACCATGGTCACAGGTGTGTTTCCCTGGTTACCACCGACTGTCACAGGAGGGCTGTCCCTGGGTACCATTGTCACAGAAGGGGTGTCCTTGGTTACCATGGTCACAGGTGGGTTTCCCTGGTTACCACCGCCTGTCAGAGATGCGTGTCCCTGGTAACCACGGTCACAGGAGAGGTGTCCTTCGTTACCAGTGACTGTGGGTAGGGGTGTCCGTGGTTACCATGGTCACAGGTTGGTTCCCCTGGTTACCACCGACTGTCACAGGAGAGCTGTCCCTGGGTACCATTGTCACAGAAGGGGTGTCCTTGGTTACCATGGTCACAGGTGGGTTTCCCTGGTTACCACCGACTGTTAGACATGCGTGTCCCTGGTAACCACGGTCACAGGAGAGGTGTCCTTGGTTACCAGTGACTGTGGGTAGCGGTGTCGTTGGTTACCATCGTCGCAGGTGGGTTTTACTGGTTACCACTGACTGTCAGAGATGCGTGTCCCTGGTTACCACCGACTGTCATATGTGCGTGTCCTGGTAACCACGGTCACAGGAGAGGTGTCCTTGGTTACCAGTGACTGTGGGTAGGGGTGTCCTTGGTTACCATGGTCACAGGTGGGTTTCCCTGGTTAACACCGACTGTCACAGGAGGGCTGTCCCTGTGTACCATTGTCACAGGAGGGGAGTCCTTGGTTACCATGGTCACAGGTGGGTTTCCCTGGTTACCACTGACTGTCAGAGATGCGTGTCCCGGGTAACCACGGTCACAGGAGAGGTGTCCTTGGTTACCAGTAACTGTGGGTAGGGGTGTCCTTGGTTACCATGGTCACAGGTGGTTTTCCCTGGTCACCACCGACTGTTACAGGAGGGCTGTCCCTGGGTACCATTTTCACAGGAGGGGTGTCCTTGGTTACCATGGTCACATGTGGGATTCCCTGGTTACCACCAACTGTCAGAAATGCGTGTCCCTGGTTGCCACCGACTGTCACAGGCCGGTGTCCCTGGGCACTGTGAATGTCACAGGTGGGTTTCCCTGGTTACCACCGACTGTCACAGTTGAGTGTACATGGTTACCACTGACTGTCACAGGAGGGCTGTCCCTGGGTACCATTGTCACAGGAGGGGTGTCCTTGGTTACCACTGGCACAGGAGGTGTGTCCCTGGTTACCACTGACTGTCACAGGAGGGGTGTCCTTGGTTAACATGGTCGCAGGTGGGCTTCCCTTGTTACCACTGACTGTCAGAGATGCGTGTCCCTGGTAACCACTGACTGTCATATGTGCGTGTCCTGGTAACCACGGTCACAGTAGAGGTGTCCTTGGTTACCAGTGACTGTGGGTAGGGGTGTCCTTGGTTACCATGGTCACAGGTGTGTTTCCCGGGTTACCACCGACTGTCACAGGAGGGCTGTCCCTGGGTACCATTGTCACAGCAGGGGTGTCCTTGGTTACCATGGTCACAGGTGGGTTTCCCTGGTTACCACCGACTGTCAGAAATGGGTGTCCCTGGTTACCACCGACTGTCACAGGCAGGTGTCCCTGGGCACTGTGAATGTCACAGGTGGGTTTCCCTGGTTACCACCGACTGTCACAGGTGAGTGTACATGGTTAACACTGACTGTCACAGGAGGGCTGTCCCTGGGTTCCATTGTGACAGGAGGGGTGTCCTTGGTTACCACTGGCACAGGAGGTGTGTCCCTGGTTATCACTGACTGTCACAGGAGGGTTGTCCTTGGTTACCATGGTCGCAGGTGGGTTTCCCTGGTTACCACTGACTGTCGGAGATGCGTGTCCCTGGTTACCACCGACTGTCACATGTGCGTGTCCTGGTAACCACGGTCACAGGAGAGGTGTCCTTGGTTACCAGTAACTGTGGTTAGGGGTGTCCTTGGTTACCATGGTCACAGGTGGGTTTCCCTGGTTACCATCGACTGTCACAGGAGGGCTGTCCCTATGTACCATTGTCACAGGAGGGGTGTCCTTGGTTACCATGGTCACAGGTGGGTTTCCCTGGTTACCACCGACTGCCAGAGATGCGTGTCCCGAGTAACCACGGTCACAGGAGAGGTGTCCTTGGTTACCAGTAACTGTGGTTAGGGGTGTCCTTGGTTACCATGGTCACAGGTGGGTTTCCCTGGTTACCATCGACTGTCACAGGAGGGCTGTCCCTGTGTACCATTGTCACAGGACGGGTGTCTTTGGTTACCATGGTCACAGGTGGGTTTCCCTGGTTACTACCGACGGTCAGAGATGCGTGTCCCTGGTAACCATGGTCACAGGAGAGGTGTCCTTGGTTTCCAGTGACTGTGGGTAGGGGTGTCCTTGGTTACCATGGTCACAGGTGGGTTTCCCTGGTTACCACCGACTGTCAGACATGCGTGTCCCGAGTAACCACGGTCACAGGAGAGGTGTCCTTTGTTACCAGTGACTGTGGGTAGGGGTGTCCTTGGTTACCATGGTCACAGGTGTGTTTCCTGGGTTACCACCGACTGTCACAGGAGGGCTGTCCCTGGGTACCATTGTCAGAGGAGGGGTGTCCTTGGTTACCATGGTCACAGGTGGGTTTCCCTGGTTACCACCGACTGTCAGAAATGGGTGTCCCTGGTTACCACCGACTGTCACAGGCAGGTGTCCCTGGGCACTGTGAATGTCACAGGTGGGTTTCCCTGGTTACAACCGACTGTCACAGGTGAGTGTACATGGTTAACACTGACTGTCACAGGAGGGCTGTCCCTGGGTTCCATTGTGACAGGAGGGGTGTCCTTGGTTACCACTGGCACAGGAGGTGTGTCCCTGGTTATCACTGACTGTCACAGGAGGGTTGTCCTTGGTTACCATGGTCGCAGGTGGGTTTCCCTGGTTACCACCGACTGTCATATGTGGGTGTCCTGGTAACCACGGTCACAGGAGAGGTGTCCTTGGTTACCAGTGACTGTGGGTAGGGGTGTCCTTGGTTACCATGGTCACAGGTGGGTTTCTCTGGTTACCATCGACTGTCACAGGAGGGCTGTCCCTGTGTACCATTGTCACAGGAGGGGTGTCCTTGGTTACCATGGTCACAGGTGGGTTTCCCTGGTTACCACCGACTGCCAGAGATGCGTGTCCCGAGTAACCACGGTCACAGGAGAGGGGTCCTTGGTTACCAGTAACTGTGGTTAGGGGTGTCCTTGGTTACCATGGTCACAGGTGGGTTTCCCTGGTTACCATCGACTGTCACAGGAGGGCTGTCCCTGTGTACCATTGTCACAGGACGGGTGTCTTTGGTTACCATGGTCACAGGTGGGTTTCCCTGGTTACTACCGACGGTCAGAGATGCGTGTCCCTGGTAACCATGGTCACAGGAGAGGTGTCCTTGGTTTCCAGTGACTGTGGGTAGGGGTGTCCTTGGTTACCATGGTCACAGGTGGGTTTCCCTGGTTACCACCGACTGTCAGACATGCGTGTCCCGAGTAACCACGGTCACAGGAGAGGTGTCCTTTGTTACCAGTAACTGTGGGTAGGGGTGTCCTTGGTTACCATGGTCACAGGTTGGGTTCCCTGGTTACCACAGACTGTCACAGGAGGGCTGTCCCTGGGTACCATTGTCACAGGAGGGGTGTCCTTGGTTACCATGGTCACAGGTGGGTTTCCCTGGTAATCACCGACTTTCAAAGATGCGTGTCCGTGGTAACCACGGTCACAGTAGAGGTGTCCTTGGTTACCAATGACTGTGGGTAGGGGTGTCTTTGGTTACCATGGTCACAGGTGGGTTTCCCTGGTTACCACCGACTCTCACAGGAAGGCTGTCCCTGTGTACCATTGTCACAGGAGGTGTGTCCTTGGTTACCATGGTCACAGGTGGGTTTCTCTGGTTACCATCGACTGTCAGAAATGCGTGTCCCTGGTAACCACGGTCACAGGAGATGTGTCTTTGGTTACCAGTGACTGTGGGTAGGGGTGTCCTTGGTTACCATGGTCACAGGTGGGTTTCTCTGGTTACCACCGACTTTCACAGGAGGGCTCTCCCTGGGTACCATTGTCACAGGAGGGGTGTCCTTGGATACCATGGTCACAGGTGTGTTTCCCTGGTTACCACCGAATGTCAGAAATGCGTGTCCCTGGTTACCACTGACTGTCACAGGCAGGTGTCCCTGGGCACTGTGAATGTCACAGGTGGGTTTCCCTGGTTACCACCGACTGTCACAGTTGAGGGTACATGGTTACCACTGACTGTCATAGGAGGGCTGTCCCTGGGTACCATTGTCACAGGAGGGGTGTCCTTGCTTACCACTGGCACAGGAGGTTTGTCCCTGGTTACCACTGACTTTCACAGGAGGGGTGTCCTTGGTTACCATGGTCGCAGGTGGGTTTCCCTTGTTACCACTGACTGTCAGAGATGTGTGTCCCTGGTTACCACCGACTGTCATATGTGCGTGTCCTGGTAACCACGGTCACAGGAGAGGTGTCCTTGTTTACCAGTGATTGTGGGTAGGGGTGTCCTTGGTTAACATGTTCGCAGGTGGGTTTCCCTGGTTACCACTGACTGTCAGAGATACGTGTCCCTGGTTACCACCGACTGTCATATGTGCGTGTCCTGGTAAACACGGTCACAGGAGAGGTGTCCTTGGTTACCAGTGAGTGTGGGTAGGGGTGTCCTTGGTTACCATCGTCACAGGTGTGTTTCCCTGGTTACCAACGACTGTCACAGGAGGGCTGTCCATGGGTACCATTGTCACAGAAGGGGTGTCCTTGGTTACCATGGTCACAGGTGGGTTTCCCTGGTTACCACCGCCTGTCAGAGATGCGTGTCCCTGGTAACCACGGTCACAGGAGAGGTGTCCTTCGTTACCAGTGACTGTGGGTAGGGGTGTCCTTGGTTACCATGGTCACAGGTTGGTTCCCCTGGTTACCACCGACTTTCACAGGAGAGCTGTCCCTGGGTAACATTGTCACAGAAGGGGTGTCCTTGGTTACCATGGTCACAGGTGGGTTTCCCTGGTTACCACCGACTGTTAGAGATGCGTGTCCCTGGTAACCACAGTCACAGGAGAGGTGTCCTTGGTTACCAGTGACTGTGGGTAGGGGTGTTGTTGGTTACCATCGTCGCAGGTGGGTTTCCCTGGTTGCCATCGACTGTCACAGGAGGGCTGTCCCTGGGTACCATTGTCACAGGAGGGGTGTCTTTGGTTACCATGGTCACAGTTGGGTTTCCCTGGTTACTACCGACGGTCAGAGATGCGTGTCCCTGGTAACCATGGTCACAGGAGAGGTGTCCTTGGTTTCCAGTGACTGTGGGTAGGGGTGTCCTTGGTTACCATGGTCACAGGTGGGTTTCCCTGGTCACCACCGACTGTTACAGGAGGGCTGTCCCTGGGTACCATTTTCACAGGAGGGGTGTCCTTGGTTACCATGGTCACATGTGGGATTCCCTGGTTACCACCAAATGTCAGAAATGCGTGTCCCTGGTTGCCACCGACTGTCACAGGCCGGTGTCCCTGGGCACTGTGAATGTCACAGGTGGGTTTCCCTGGTTACCACCGACTGTCACAGTTGAGTGTACATGGTTACCACTGACTGTCACAGGAGGGCTGTCCCTGGGTACCATTGTCACAGGAGGGGTGTCCTTGGTTACCACTGGCACAGGAGGTGTGTCCCTGGTTACCACTGACTGTCACAGGAGGGGTGTCCTTGGTTAACATGGTCGCAGGTGGGCTTCCCTTGTTACCACTGACTGTCAGAGATGCGTGTCCCTGGTAACCACTGACTGTCATATGTGCGTGTCCTGGTAACCACGGTCACAGTAGAGGTGTCCTTGGTTACCAGTGACTGTGGGTAGGGGTGTCCTTGGTTACCATGGTCACAGGTGTGTTTCCCGGGTTACCACCGACTGTCACAGGAGGGCTGTCCCTGGGTACCATTGTCACAGGAGGGGTGGCCTTGGTTACCATGGTCACAGGTGGGTTTCCCTGGTTACCACCGACTGTCAGAAATGGGTGTCCCTGTTTACCACCGACTGTCACAGGCCGGTGTCCCTGGGCACTGTGAATGTCACAGGTGGGTTTCCCTGGTTACCACCGACTGTCACAGGTGAGTGTACATGGTTACCACTGACTGTCACAGGAGGGCTGTCCCTGGGTTCCATTGTGACAGGAGGGGTGTCCTTGGTTACCACTGGCACAGGAGGTGTGTCCCTGGTTATCACTGACTGTCACAGGAGGGTTGTCCTTGGTTACCATGGTCGCAGGTGGGTTTCCCTGGTTACCACTGACTGTCGGAGATGCTTGTCCCTGGTTACCACCGACTGTCACATGTGCGTGTCCTGGTAACCACGGTCACAGGAGAGGTGTCCTTGGTTACCAGTGACTGTGGGTAGTGGTGTCCTTGGTTACCATGGTCACAGGAGGGTTTCCCTGGTTACCACCGACTGTCAAGGGAGGGCTGTCCCTGGGTACCATTGTCACAGGAGGGGTGTCCTTGGTTACCATGGTCACAGGTGGGTTTCCCTGGTTACCACCGACTGTCAGAAATGGGTGTCCCTGGTTACCACCGACTGTCACAGGCAGGTGTCCCTGGGCACTGTGAATGTCACAGGTGGGTTTCCCTGGTTACCACCGACTGTCACAGGTGAGTGTACATGGTTACCACTGACTGTCACAGGAGGGCTGTTCCTGGGTACCATTGTCACAGGAGGGGTGTCCTTGGTTACCACTGGCACAGGATGTGTGTCCCTGGTTACCACTGACTGTCACAGGAGGGGTGTCCTTGGTTAACATGGTCGCAGGTGGGCTTCCCTTGTTACCACTGACTGTCAGAGATGCGTGTCCCTGGTAACCACTGACTGTCATATGTGCGTGTCCTGGTAACCACGGTCACAGTAGAGGTGTCCTTGGTTACCAGTGACTGTGGGTAGGGGTGTCCTTGGTTACCATGGTCACAGGTGTATTTCCCGGGTTACCACCGACTGTCACAGGAGGGCTGTCCCTGGGTACCATTGTCACAGGAGGGGTGTCCTTGGTTACCACTGGCACAGGAGGTGTGTCCCTGGTTCCCACTGACTGTCACAGGAGGGGTATCCTTGGTTACCATATTCGCAGGTGGGTTTCCCTTGTTACCACTGACTGTCAGAGATGCGTGTCCCTGGTAACCACTGACTGTCATATGTGCGTGTCCTGGTCACCACGGTCACAGGAGAGGTGTCCTTGGTTACCAGTGACTGTGGGTAGGGGTGTCCTTGGTTACCATGGTGACAGGTGGGTTTCCCTGGTTACTACCGACTGTCAGAGATGCGTGTCCCTGGTAAACATGGTCACAGGAGAGGTGTCCTTGGTTTCCAGTGACTGTGGGTAGGGGTGTCCTTGGTTACCATGGTCACAGGTGGGTTTCCGTGGTTACCACCGACGGTCAGAGATGCGTGTCTCTGGTAACCACGGTCACAGGAGAGGTGTCCTTGGTTACCAGTGACTGTGGTTATGGGGGTCCTTGGTTACCATGGTCACAGGTGGGTTTCCCTGGTTACCACCGACTGTCACAGGAGGGCTGTCCCTGGGTACCATTGTCACAGGAGGGGTGTCCTTGGTTACCACTGGCACAGGAGGTGTGTCCCTGGTTACCACTGACTGTCACAGGAGGGGTGTCCTTGGTTACCATGGTCGCAGGTGGGTTTCCCTGGTTACCACTGACTGTCAGAAATGCGTGTCCCTGTTTACCACCGACTCTCATATGTGCGTGTCCCTGGTAACCTCGGTCACAGGAGAGGTGTCCGTGGTTACCAGTGACTGTCACAGTAGGTGTGTCCTTGGTTACCATGGTCACAGGTGGGTTTCCCTGGTTACCACCGACTGTCATATGTGGGTGTCCTGGTAACCACGGTCACAGGAGAGGTGTCCTTGGTTACCAGTGACTGTGGGTAGGGGTGTCCTTGGTTACCATGGTCACAGGTGGGTTTCTCTGGTTACCATCGACTGTCACAGGAGGGCTGTCCCTGTGTACCATTGTCACAGGAGGGGTGTCCTTGGTTACCATGGTCACAGGTGGGTTTCCCTGGTTACCACCGACTGCCAGAGATGCGTGTCCCGAGTAACCACGGTCACAGGAGAGGGGTCCTTGGTTACCAGTAACTGTGGTTAGGGGTGTCCTTGGTTACCATGGTCACAGGTGGGTTTCCCTGGTTACCATCGACTGTCACAGGAGGGCTGTCCCTGTGTACCATTGTCACAGGACGGGTGTCTTTGGTTACCATGGTCACAGGTGAGTTTCCCTGGTTACTACCGACGGTCAGAGATGCGTGTCCCTGGTAACCATGGTCACAGGAGAGGTGTCCTTGGTTTCCAGTGACTGTGGGTAGGGGTGTCCTTGGTTACCATGGTCACAGGTGGGTTTCCCTGGTTACCACCGACTGTCAGACATGCGTGTCCCGAGTAACCACGGTCACAGGAGAGGTGTCCTTTGTTACCAGTAACTGTGGGTAGGGGTGTCCTTGGTTACCATGGTCACAGGTTGGGTTCCCTGGTTACCACAGACTGTCACAGGAGGGCTGTCCCTGGGTACCATTGTCACAGGAGGGGTGTCCTTGGTTACCATGGTCACAGGTGGGTTTCCCTGGTAATCACCGACTTTCAAAGATGCGTGTCCGTGGTAACCACGGTCACAGTAGAGGTGTCCTTGGTTACCAATGACTGTGGGTAGGGGTGTCTTTGGTTACCATGGTCACAGGTGGGTTTCCCTGGTTACCACCGACTCTCACAGGAAGGCTGTCCCTGTGTACCATTGTCACAGGAGGTGTGTCCTTGGTTACCATGGTCACAGGTGGGTTTCTCTGGTTACCATCGACTGTCAGAAATGCGTGTCCCTGGTAACCACGGTCACAGGAGATGTGTCTTTGGTTACCAGTGACTGTGGGTAGGGGTGTCCTTGGTTACCATGGTCACAGGTGGGTTTCTCTGGTTACCACCGACTTTCACAGGAGGGCTGTCCCTGGGTACCATTGTCACAGGAGGGGTGTCCTTGGATACCATGGTCACAGGTGGGTTTCCCTGGTTACCACCGAATGTCAGAAATGCGTGTCCCTGGTTACCACTGACTGTCACAGGCAGGTGTCCCTGGGCACTGTGAATGTCACAGGTGGGTTTCCCTGGTTACCACCGACTGTCACAGTTGAGGGTACATGGTTACCACTGACTGTCATAGGAGGGCTGTCCCTGGGTACCATTGTCACAGGAGGGGTGTCCTTGCTTACCACTGGCACAGGAGGTTTGTCCCTGGTTACCACTGACTTTCACAGGAGGGGTGTCCTTGGTTACCATGGTCGCAGGTGGGTTTCCCTTGTTACCACTGACTGTCAGAGATGTGTGTCCCTGGTTACCACCGACTGTCATATGTGCGTGTCCTGGTAACCACGGTCACAGGAGAGGTGTCCTTGTTTACCAGTGATTGTGGGTAGGGGTGTCCTTGGTTAACATGTTCGCAGGTGGGTTTCCCTGGTTACCACTGACTGTCAGAGATACGTGTCCCTGGTTACCACCGACTGTCATATGTGCGTGTCCTGGTAAACACGGTCACAGGAGAGGTGTCCTTGGTTACCAGTGAGTGTGGGTAGGGGTGTCCTTGGTTACCATGGTCACAGGTGTGTTTCCCTGGTTACCAACGACTGTCACAGGAGGGCTGTCCATGGGTACCATTGTCACAGAAGGGGTGTCCTTGGTTACCATGGTCACAGGTGGGTTTCCCTGGTTACCACCGCCTGTCAGAGATGCGTGTCCCTGGTAACCACGGTCACAGGAGAGGTGTCCTTCGTTACCAGTGACTGTGGGTAGGGGTGTCCTTGGTTACCATGGTCACAGGTTGGTTCCCCTGGTTACCACCGACTTTCACAGGAGAGCTGTCCCTGGGTAACATTGTCACAGAAGGGGTGTCCTTGGTTACCATGGTCACAGGTGGGTTTCCCTGGTTACCACCGACTGTTAGAGATGCGTGTCCCTGGTAACCACGGTCACAGGAGAGGTGTCCTTGGTTACCAGTGACTGTGGGTAGGGGTGTTGTTGGTTACCATCGTCGCAAAGTGGGTTTTACTGGTTACCACTGACTGTCAGAGATGCGTGTCCCTGGTTACCACCGACTGTCATATGTGCGTGTCCTGGTAACCACGGTCACAGGAGAGGTGTCCTTGGTTACCAGTGACTGTGGGTAGGGGTGTCCTTGGTTACCATGGTCACAGGTGGGTTTCCCTGGTTAACACCGACTGTCACAGGAGGGCTGTCCCTGTGTACCATTGTCACAGGAGGGGTGTCCTTGGTTACCATGGTCACAGGTGGGTTTCCCTGGTTACCACTGACTGTCAGAGATGCGTGTCCCGGGTAACCACGGTCACAGGAGAGGTGTCCTTGGTTACCAGTAACTGTGGGTAGGGGTGTCCTTGGTTACCATGGTCACAGGTGGGTTTCCCTGGTTGCCATCGACTGTCACAGGAGGGCTGTCCCTGGGTACCATTGTCACAGGAGGGGTGTCTTTGGTTACCATGGTCACAGTTGGGTTTCCCTGGTTACTACCGACGGTCAGAGATGCGTGTCCCTGGTAACCATGGTCACAGGAGAGGTGTCCTTGGTTTCCAGTGACTGTGGGTAGGGGTGTCCTTGGTTACCATGGTCACAGGTGGGTTTCCCTGGTCACCACCGACTGTTACAGGAGGGCTGTCCCTGGGTACCATTTTCACAGGAGGGGTGTCCTTGGTTACCATGGTCACATGTGGGATTCCCTGGTTACCACCAACTGTCAGAAATGCGTGTCCCTGGTTGCCACCGACTGTCACAGGCCGGTGTCCCTGGGCACTGTGAATGTCACAGGTGGGTTTCCCTGGTTACCACCGACTGTCACAGTTGAGTGTACATGGTTACCACTGACTGTCACAGGAGGGCTGTCCCTGGGTACCATTGTCACAGGAGGGGTGTCCTTGGTTACCACTGGCACAGGAGGTGTGTCCCTGGTTACCACTGACTGTCACAGGAGGGGTGTCCTTGGTTAACATGGTCGCAGGTGGGCTTCCCTTGTTACCACTGACTGTCAGAGATGCGTGTCCCTGGTAACCACTGACTGTCATATGTGCGTGTCCTGGTAACCACGGTCACAGTAGAGGTGTCCTAGGTTACCAGTGACTGTGGGTAGGGGTGTCCTTGGTTACCATGGTCACAGGTGTGTTTCCCGGGTTACCACCGACTGTCACAGGAGGGCTGTCCCTGGGTACCATTGTCACAGGAGGGGTGTCCTTGGTTACCATGGTCACAGGTGGGTTTCCCTGGTTACCACCGACTGTCAGAAATGGGTGTCCCTGTTTACCACCGACTGTCACAGGCCGGTGTCCCTGGGCACTGTGAATGTCACAGGTGGGTTTCCCTGGTTACCACCGACTGTCACAGGTGAGTGTACATGGTTACCACTGACTGTCACAGGAGGGCTGTCCCTGGGTTCCATTGTGACAGGAGGGGTGTCCTTGGTTACCACTGGCACAGGAGGTGTGTCCCTGGTTATCACTGACTGTCACAGGAGGGTTGTCCTTGGTTACCATGGTCGCAGGTGGGTTTCCCTGGTTACCACTGACTGTCGGAGATGCTTGTCCCTGGTTACCACCGACTGTCACATGTGCGTGTCCTGGTAACCACGGTCACAGGGGAGGTGTCCTTGGTTACCAGTGACTGTGGGTAGTGGTGTCCTTGGTTACCATGGTCACAGGAGGGTTTCCCTGGTTACCACCGACTGTCAAGGGAGGGCTGTCCCTGGGTACCATTGTCACAGGAGGGGTGTCCTTGGTTACCATGGTCACAGGTGGGTTTCCCTGGTTACCACCGACTGTCAGAAATGGGTGTCCCTGGTTACCACCGACTGTCACAGGCAGGTGTCCCTGGGCACTGTGAATGTCACAGGTGGGTTTCCCTGGTTACCACCGACTGTCACAGGTGAGTGTACATGGTTACCACTGACTGTCACAGGAGGGCTGTTCCTGGGTACCATTGTCACAGGAGGGGTGTCCTTGGTTACCACTGGCACAGGATGTGTGTCCCTGGTTACCACTGACTGTCACAGGAGGGGTGTCCTTGGTTAACATGGTCGCAGGTGGGCTTCCCTTGTTACCACTGACTGTCAGAGATGCGTGTCCCTGGTAACCACTGACTGTCATATGTGCGTGTCCTGGTAACCACGGTCACAGTAGAGGTGTCCTTGGTTACCAGTGACTGTGGGTAGGGGTGTCCTTGGTTACCATGGTCACAGGTGTATTTCCCGGGTTACCACCGACTGTCACAGGAGGGCTGTCCCTGGGTACCATTGTCACAGGAGGGGTGTCCTTGGTTACCACTGGCACAGGAGGTGTGTCCCTGGTTCCCACTGACTGTCACAGGAGGGGTATCCTTGGTTACCATATTCGCAGGTGGGTTTCCCTTGTTACCACTGACTGTCAGAGATGCGTGTCCCTGGTAACCACTGACTGTCATATGTGCGTGTCCTGGTCACCACGGTCACAGGAGAGGTGTCCTTGGTTACCAGTGACTGTGGGTAGGGGTGTCCTTGGTTACCATGGTGACAGGTGGGTTTCCCTGGTTACTACCGACTGTCAGAGATGCGTGTCCCTGGTAAACATGGTCACAGGAGAGGTGTCCTTGGTTTCCAGTGACTGTGGGTAGGGGTGTCCTTGGTTACCATGGTCACAGGTGGGTTTCCGTGGTTACCACCGACGGTCAGAGATGCGTGTCTCTGGTAACCACGGTCACAGGAGAGGTGTCCTTGGTTACCAGTGACTGTGGTTATGGGGGTCCTTGGTTACCATGGTCACAGGTGGGTTTCCCTGGTTACCACCGACTGTCACAGGAGGGCTGTCCCTGGGTACCATTGTCACAGGAGGGGTGTCCTTGGTTACCACTGGCACAGGAGGTGTGTCCCTGGTTACCACTGACTGTCACAGGAGGGGTGTCCTTGGTTACCATGGTCGCAGGTGGGTTTCCCTGGTTACCACTGACTGTCAGAAATGCGTGTCCCTGTTTACCACCGACTCTCATATGTGCGTGTCCCTGGTAACCTCGGTCACAGGAGAGGTGTCCGTGGTTACCAGTGACTGTCACAGTAGGTGTGTCCTTGGTTACCATGGTCACAGGTGGGTTTCCCTGGTTACCACCGACTGTCATATGTGCGTGTCCATGGTAACCACGGTCACAGGAGAGGTGTCCTTGTTTAGCAGTGACTGTGGGTAGGGGTGTCCTTGGTTACCATGGTCACAGTTGGGTTTCCCTGGTTACCACTGACTGTCAGAGATGCGTGTCCCTGGTTACTACCGACTGTCATATGTGCGTGTCCCTGGTAACCACGGTCACAGGAAAGGTGTCCGTGGTTACCAGTGACTGTCACAGTAGGTGTGTCCTTGGTTACCATGGTCACAGGTGGGTTTCCCTGGTTACCACCGACTGTCAGAGATGCCTGTCCCTGGTTACCACCGACTGTCACAGGCCGGTGTCCCTGGGCACTGTGAATGTCACAGGTGGGTTTCCCTGGTTACCACCGACTGTCACAGGAGGGCTGTCCCTGGGTACCATTGTCACAGGAGGGGTGTCGTTGGTTACCATGGTCACAGGTGGGTTTCCCTGGTTACCACCGACTGTCACAGGAGGGCTGTCCCTGGATACCATTGTCACAGGAGGGGTGTCCTTGGTTACCATGGTCGCAGGTGGGTTTCCCCGGTTACCACTGACTGTCGGAGATGCGTGTCCCTGGTTACCACCGACTGTCACATGTGCGTGTCCTGGTAACCACGGTCACAGGAGAGGTGTCCTTGGTTACCAGTGACTGTGGGTAGTGGTGTCCTTGGTTACCATGGTCACAGGAGCGTTTCCCTGATTACCACCGACTGTCAAGGGAGGGCTGTCCCTGGGTACCATTGTCACAGGAGGGGTGTCCTTGGTTACCATGGTCACAGGTGGGTTTCCCTGGTTACCACCGACTGTCAGAAATGGGTGTCCCTGGTTACCACCGACTGTCACAAGCAGGTGTCCCTGGGCACTGTGAATGTCACAGGTGGGTTTCCCTGGTTACCACCGACTGTCACAGGTGAGTGTACATGGTTACCACTGACTGTCACAGGAGGGCTGTCCCTGGGTTCCATTGTGACAGGAGGGGTGTCCTTGGTTACCACTGGCACAGGAGGTGTGTCCCTGGTTATCACTGACTGTCACAGGAGGGTTGTCCTTGGTTACCATGGTCGCAGGTGGGTTTCCCTGGTTACCACTGACTGTCGGAGATGCTTGTCCCTGGTTACCACCGACTGTCACATGTGCGTGTCCTGGTAACCACGGTCACAGGAGAGGTGTCCTTGGTTACCAGTGACTGTGGGTAGTGGTGTCCTTGGTTACCATGGTCACAGGAGGGTTTCCCTGGTTACCACCGACTGTCAAGGGAGGGCTGTCCCTGGGTACCATTGTCACAGGAGGGGTGTCCTTGGTTACCATGGTCACAGGTGGGTTTCCCTGGTTACCCCCGACTGTCAGAAATGGGTGTCCCTGGTTACCACCGACTGTCACAGGCAGGTGTCCCTGGGCACTGTGAATGTCACAGGTGGGTTTCCCTGGTTACCACCGACTATCACAGGTGAGTGTACATGGTTACCACTGACTGTCACAGGAGGGCTGTCCCTGGGTACCATTGTCACAGGAGGGGTGTCCTTGGTTACCACTGGCACAGGAGGTGTGTCCCTGGTTACCACTGACTGTCACAGGAGGGGTGTCCTTGGTTAACATGGTCGCAGGTGGGCTTCCCTTGTTACCACTGACTGTCAGAGATGCGTGTCCCTGGTAACCACTGACTGTCATATGTGCGTGTCCTGGTAACCACGGTCACAGTAGAGGTGTCCTTGGTTACCAGTGACTGTGGGTAGGGGTGTCCTTGGTTACCATGGTCACAGGTGTGTTTCCCGGGTTACCACCGACTGTCACAGGAGGGCTGTCCCTGGGTACCATTGTCACAGGAGGGGTGTCCTTGGTTACCACTGGCACAGGAGGTGTGTCCCTGGTTCCCACTGACTGTCACAGGAGGGGTATCCTTGGTTACCATATTCGCAGGTGGGTTTCCCTTGTTACCACTGACTGTCAGAGATGCGTGTCCCTGGTAACCACTGACTGTCATATGTGCGTGTCCTGGTCACCACGGTCACAGGAGAGTTGTCCTTGGTTACCAGTGACTGTGGGTAGGGGTGTCCTTGGTTACCATGGTGACAGGTGGGTTTCCCTGGTTACTACCGACTGTCAGAGATGCGTGTCCCTGGTAAACATGGTCACAGGAGAGGTGTCCTTGGTTTCCAGTGACTGTGGGTAGGGGTGTCCTTGGTTACCATGGTCACAGGTGGGTTTCCGTGGTTACCACCGACGGTCAGAGATGCGTGTCTCTGGTAACCACGGTCACAGGAGAGGTGTCCTTGGTTACCAGTGACTGTGGTTATGGGGGTCCTTGGTTACCATGGTCACAGGTGGGTTTCCCTGGTTACCACCGACTGTCACAGGAGGGCTGTCCCTGGGTACCATTGTCACAGGAGGGGTGTCCTTGGTTACCACTGGCACAGGAGGTGTGTCCCTGGTTACCACTGACTGTCACAGGAGGGGTGTCCTTGGTTACCATGGTCGCAGGTGGGTTTCCCTGGTTACCACTGACTGTCAGAAATGCGTGTCCCTGTTTACCACCGACTCTCATATGTGCGTGTCCCTGGTAACCTCGGTCACAGGAGAGGTGTCCGTGGTTACCAGTGACTGTCACAGTAGGTGTGTCCTTGGTTACCATGGTCACAGGTGGGTTTCCCTGGTTACCACCGACTGTCATATGTGCGTGTCCATGGTAACCACGGTCACAGGAGAGGTGTCCTTGTTTAGCAGTGACTGTGGGTAGGGGTGTCCTTGGTTACCATGGTCACAGTTGGGTTTCCCTGGTTACCACTGACTGTCAGAGATGCGTGTCCCTGGTTACTACCGACTGTCATATGTGCGTGTCCCTGGTAACCACGGTCACAGGAAAGGTGTCCGTGGTTACCAGTGACTGTCACAGTAGGTGTGTCCTTGGTTACCATGGTCACAGGTGGGTTTCCCTGGTTACCACCGACTGTCAGAGATTCCTGTCCCTGGTTACCACCGACTGTCACAGGCCGGTGTCCCTGGGCACTGTGAATGTCACAGGTGGGTTTCCCTGGTTACCACCGACTGTCACAGGAGGGCTGTCCCTGGGTACCATTGTCACAGGAGGGGTGTCGTTGGTTACCATGGTCACAGGTGGGTTTCCCTGGTTACCACCGACTGTCACAGGAGGGCTGTCCCTGGATACCATTGTCACAGGAGGGGTGTCCTTGGTTACCATGGTCGCAGGTGGGTTTCCCCGGTTACCACTGACTGTCGGAGATGCGTGTCCCTGGTTACCACCGACTGTCACATGTGCGTGTCCTGGTAACCACGGTCACAGGAGAGGTGTCCTTGGTTACCAGTGACTGTGGGTAGTGGTGTCCTTGGTTACCATGGTCACAGGAGCGTTTCCCTGGTTACCACCGACTGTCAAGGGAGGGCTGTCCCTGGGTACCATTGTCACAGGAGGGGTGTCCTTGGTTACCATGGTCACAGGTGGGTTTCCCTGGTTACCACCGACTGTCAGAAATGGGTGTCCCTGGTTACCACCGACTGTCACAGGCAGGTGTCCCTGGGCACTGTGAATGTCACAGGTGGGTTTCCCTGGTTACCACCGACTGTCACAGGTGAGTGTACATGGTTACCACTGACTGTCATAGGAGGGCTGTCCCTGGGTACCATTGTCACAGCAGGGTGTCCTTGGTTACCACTGGCACAGGAGGTGTGTCCCTGGCTACCACTGACTGTCACAGGAGGGCTGTCCCTGTGTACCATTATCACAGGGGGGTTGTCCTTGGTTACCATGGTCACAGGTGGGTTTCCCTGGTTACCACCGACTGTCAGAGATGCGTGTCCCGAGTAACCACGGTCACAGGAGAGGTGTCCTTGGTTACCAGTAAATGTGGGTAGGGGTGTCCTTGGTTACCATGGTCACAGGTTGGTTTCCCTGGTTACCTCCAACTGTCACAGGAGGGCTGTCCCTGGGTACCATTGTCACAGGAGCGGTGTCCTTGCTTACCACTGGCACAGGAGGTGTGTCCCTGGTTACCACTGACTGTCACAGGAGGGGTGTCCTTGGTTACCATGGTCGCAGGTGGGTTTCGCTTGTTACCACTGACTGTCAGAGATGCGTGTCCCTGGTTACCACCGACTGTCATATGTGTGTGTCCTGGTAACCACGGTCACAGGAGAGGTGTCCTTGGTTACCAGTGAGTGTGGGTAGGGGTGTCCTTGGTTACCATGGTCACAGGTGTGTTTCCCTGGTTACCACCGACTGTCACAGGAGGGCTGTCCCTGGGTACCATTGTCACAGAAGGGGTGTCCTTGGTTACCATGGTCAGAGGTGGGTTTCCCTGGTTACCACCGACTGTCACAGATGCTTGTCCCTGGTAACCACGGTCACAGGAGGGGTGTCCTTCGTTACCGGTGACGGTGGGTAGGGGTGTCCTTGGTTACCATGGTCACAGGTTGGTTCCCCTGGTTACCACCGACTTTCAAAGGAGGGCTGTCCCTGGGTACCATTGTCACAGAAGGGGTGTCCTTGGTTACCATGGTCACAGGTGGGTTTCCCTGGTTACCACCGACTGTCAGAGATGCGTGTCCCTGGTAACCACGGTCACAGGAGAGGTGTCCTTGGTTACCAGTGACTGTGGGTAGGGGTGTCCTTGGTTACCATGGTCACAGGTTGGTTCCCCTGTTTACCACCGACTGTCACAGGAGGGCTGTCCCTGGGTACCATTGTCACAGAAGTGGTGTCCTTGCTTACCACTGGCACAGGAGGTGTGTCCCTGGTTCCCACTGACTGTCACAGGAGTGGTGTCCTTGGTTACCATGGTCGCAGGTGGGTTTCCCTTGTTACCACTGACTGTCAGAGATGCGTGTCCCTGGTTACCACCGACTGTCATATGTGCGTGTCCTGGTAACCGCGGTCACAGGAGAGGTGTCCTTGGTTACCAGTGACTGTGGGTAGGGGTGTCCTTGGTTACCATGGTCACAGGTGGGTTTCCCTGGTTACCATCGACTGTCACAGGAGGGCTGTCCCTGTGTACCATTGTCACAGGAGGGGTGTCCTTGGTTACCATGGTCACAGGTGGGTTTCCCTGGTTACCACCGACTGCCAGAGATGCGTGTCCCGAGTAACCACGGTCACAGGAGAGGTGTCCTTGGTTACCAGTAACCGTGGTTAGGGGTGTCCTTGGTTACCATGGTCACAGGTGGGTTTCCCTGGTTACCATCGACTGTCACAGGAGGGCTGTCCCTGTGTACCATTGTCACAGGACGGGTGTCTTTGGTTACCATGGTCAAAGGTGGGTTTCCCTGGTTACTACCGACGGTCAGAGATGCGTGTCCCTGGTAACCATGGTCACAGGAGAGGTGTCCTTGGTTTCCAGTGACTGTGGGTAGGGGTGTCCTTGGTTACCATGGTCACAGGTTGGTTTCCCTGGTTACCACCGACTGTCAGACATGCGTGTCCCGAGTAACCACGGTCACAGGAGAGGTGTCCTTTGTTACCAGTAACTGTGGGTAGGGGTGTCCTTGGTTACCATGGTCACAGGTTGGTTTCCCTGGTTACCACAGACTGTCACAGGAGGGCTGTCCCTGGGTACCATTGTCACAGGAGGGGTGTCCTTGGTTACCATGGTCACAGGTGGGTTTCCCTGGTAACCACCGACTTTCAAAGATGCGTGTCCGTGGTAACCACGGTCACAGTAGAGGTGTCATTGGTTACCAATGACTGTGGGTAGGGGTGTCTTTGGTTACCATGGTCACAGGTGGGTTTCCCTGGATACCACCGACTCTCACAGGAAGGCTGTCCCTGTGTACCATTGTCACAGGAGGTGTGTCTTTGGTTACCATGGTCACAGGTGGGTTTCCCTGGTTACCATCGACTGTCAGAAATGCGTGTCCCTGGTAACCACGGTCACAGGAGAGGTGTCCTTGGTTACCAGTGACTGTGGGTAGGGGTGTCCTTGGTTACCATGGTCACAGGTGGGTTTCCCTGGTTACCACCGACTTTCACAGGAGGGCTGTCCATGGGTACCATTGTCACAGGAGGGGTGTCCTTGGATACCATGGTCACAGGTGGGTTTCCCTGGTTACCACCGAATGTCAGAAATGCGTGTCCTTGGTTACCACTGACTGTCACAGGCAGGTGTCCCTGGGCACTGTGAATGTCACAGGTGGGTTTCCCTGGTTACCACCGACTGTCACAGTTGAGTGTACATGGTTACCACTGACTGTCATAGGAGGGCTCACCCTGGGTACCATTGTCACAGGAGGGGTGTCCTTGCTTACCACTGGCACAGGAGGTGTGTCCCTGGTTACCACTGACTGTCACAGGAGGGGTGTCCTTGGTTACCATGGTCGCAGGTGGGTTTCCCTTGTTACCACTGACTGTCAGAGATGTGTGTCCCTGGTTACCACCGACTGTCATATGTGCGTGTCCTGGTAACCACGGTCACAGGAGAGGTGTCCTTGTTTACCAGTGATTGTGGGTAGGGGTGTCCTTGGTTACCATGTTGACAGGTGGGTTTCCCTGGTTACTACCGACTGTCAGAGATGCGTGTCCCTGGTAAACATGGTCACAGGAGAGGTGTCCTTGGTTTCCAGTGACTGTGGGTAGGGGTGTCCTTGGTTACCATGGTCACAGGTGGGTTTCCCTGGTTACCACCGACTGTCAGAGATGCGTGTCCCTGGTAACCACGGTCACAGGAGAGGTGTCCTTGGTTACCAGTGATTGTGGGTAGGGGGGTCCTTGGTTACCATGGTCACAGGTGGGTTACCCTGGTTACCACCGACTGTCACAGGAGGGCTATCCCTGGGTAGCATTGTCACAGGAGGGGTGTCCTTGGTTACCATGGTCACAGGTGGGTTTCCCTGGTTACCAGGGACTGTCAGAAATGCGTGTCCCTGGTTACCACCAACTGTCACAGGCAGGTGTCCCTGGTCACTGTGAATGTCCCAGGTGGGTTTCCCAGGTTACCACCGACTGTCACAGTTGAGTGTACATGGTTACCACTGACTGTCACAGGAGGGCTGTCCCTGGGTTCCATTGTCACAGGAGGGGTGTCCTTGGTTACAACTGGCACAGGAGGTGTGTCCCTGGATACCACTGACTGTCACAGAGGGGTGTCCTTGGTTACCATGGTCGCAGTTGGGTTTCCCTGGTTACCACTGACTGTCAGAACTGCGTGTACCTGGTTACCACCGACTGTCATATGTGCATGTCCTGGTAACCACGGTCACAGGAGAGGTGTCCTTGGTTACCATGGTCACAGGTGGCTTTCCCTGGTTACCACCGACTGTCAGAAATGGGTCTCCCTGGTTACCACCGACTGTCACAGGCTGGTGTCCCTGGGCACTGTGAATGTCACAGGTGGATTTCCCTGGTTACCACCGACTGTCACAGTTGAGTGTACATGGTTACCACTGACTGTCAGGGGAGGGCTGTCCCTGGGTACCATTGTCACAGGAGGGGTGTCCTTGGTTACCACTGGCACAGGAGGTGTGTCCCTGGCTACCACTGACTGTCACAGGAGGGGTGTCCTTGGTTACCATGGTCGCAGGTGGGTTTCCCTGGTTACCACCGACTGTCATATGTGGGTGTCCTGGTAACCACGGTCACAGGAGAGGTGTCCTTGGTTACCAGTGACTGTGGGTAGGGGTGTCCTTGGTTACCATGGTCACAGGTGGGTTTCCCTGGTTACCATCGACTGTCACAGGAGGACTGTCCCTGTGTACCATTGTCACAGGAGGGGTGTCCTTGGTTACCATGGTCACAGGTGGGTTTCCCTGGTTAACACCGACTGCCAGAGATGCGTGTCCCGAGTAACCACGGTCACAGGAGAGGTGTCCTTGGTTACCAGTAACTGTGGTTAGGGGTGTCCTTGGTTACCATGGTCACAGGTGGGTTTCCCTGGTTACCATCGACTGTCACAGGAGGGCTGTCCCTGTGTTCCATTGTCACAGGACGGGTGTCTTTGGTTACCATGGTCACAGGTGGGTTTCCCTGGTTACTACCGACGGTCAGAGATGCGTGTCCCGAGTAACCACGGTCACAGGAGAGGTGTCCTTTGTTACCAGTGAGTGTGGGTAGGGGTGTCCTTGGTTACCATGGTCACAGGTGTGATTCCCTGGTTACCACCGACTGTCACAGGAGGGCTGTCCCTGGGTACCATTGTCACAGAAGGGGTGTCCTTGGTTACCATGGTCAGAGGTGGGTTTCCCTGGTTACCACCGACTGTCAGAGATGCTTGTCCCTGGTAACCACGGTCACAGGAGGGGTGTCCTTCGTTACCGGTGACGGTGGGTAGGGGTGTCCTTGGTTACCATGGTCACAGGTTGGTTCCCCTGGTTACCACCGACTGTCACAGGAGGGCTGTCCCTGGGTACCATTGTCACAGAAGGGGTGTCCTTGGTTACCATGGTCACAGGTGGGTTTCCCTGTTTACCACCGACTGTCAGAGATGCGTGTCCCTGGTAACCACGGTCACAGGAGAGGTGTCCTTGGTTACCAGTGACTGTGGGTAGGGGTGTCCTTGGTTACCATGGTCACAGGTTGGTTCCCCTGTTTACCACCGACTGTCACAGGAGGGCTGTCCCTGGGTACCATTGTCACAGAAGTGGTGTCCTTGCTTACCACTGGCACAGGAGGTGTGTCCCTGGTTCCCACTGACTGTCACAGGAGTGGTGTCCTTGGTTACCATGGTCGCAGGTGGGTTTCCCTTGTTACCACTGACTGTCAGAGATGCGTGTCCCTGGTTACCACCGACTGTCATATGTGCGTGTCCTGGTAACCGCGGTCACAGGAGAGGTGTCCTTGGTTACCAGTGACTGTGGGTAGGGATGTCCTTGGTTACCATGGTCACAGGTGGGTTTCCCTGGTTACCATCGACTGTCACAGGAGGGCTGTCCCTGTGTACCATTGTCACAGGAGGGGTGTCCTTGGTTACCATGGTCACAGGTGGGTTTCCCTGGTTACCACCGACTGCCAGAGATGCGTGTCCCGAGTAACCACGGTCACAGGAGAGGTGTCCTTGGTTACCAGTAACCGTGGTTAGGGGTGTCCTTGGTTACCATGTTCACAGGTGGGTTTCCCTGGTTACCATCGACTGTCACAGGAGGGCTGTCCCTGTGTACCATTGTCACAGGACGGGTGTCTTTGGTTACCATGGTCAATGGTGGGTTTCCCTGGTTACTACCGACGGTCAGAGATGCGTGTCCCTGGTAACCATGGTCACAGGAGAGGTGTCCTTGGTTTCCAGTGACTGTGGGTAGGGGTGTCCTTGGTTACCATGGTCACAGGTGGGTTTCCCTGGTTACCACCGACTGTCAGACATGCGTGTCCCGAGTAACCACGGTCACAGGAGAGGTGTCCTTTGTTACCAGTAACTGTGGGTAGTGGTGTCCTTGGTTACCATGGTCACATGTTGGTTTCCCTGGTTACCACAGACTGTCACAGGAGGGCTGTCCCTGGGTACCATTGTCACAGGAGGGGTGTCCTTGGTTACCATGGTCACAGGTGGGTTTCCCTGGTAACCACCGACTTTCAAAGATGCGTGTCCGTGGTAACCACGGTCACAGTAGAGGTGTCCTTGGTTACCAATGACTGTGGGTAGGGGTGTCTTTGGTTACCATGGTCACAGGTGGGTTTCCCTGGTTACCACCGACTCTCACAGGAAGGCTGTCCCTGTGTACCATTGTCACAGGAGGTGTGTCCTTGGTTACCATGGTCACAGGTGGGTTTCCCTGGTTACCATCGACTGTCAGAAATGCGTGTCCCTGGTAACCACGGTCACAGGAGAGGTGTCCTTGGTTACCAGTGACTGTGGGTAGGGGTGTCCTTGGTTACCATGGTCACAGGTGGGTTTCCCTGGTTACCACCGACTTTCACAGGAGGGCTGTCCCTGGGTACCATTGTCACAGGACTGGTGTCCTTGGATACCATGGTCACAGGTGGGTTTCCCTGGTTACCACCGAATGTCAGAAATGCGTGTCCCTGGTTACCACTGACTGTCACAGGCAGGTGTCCCTGGGCACTGTGAATGTCACAGGTGGGTTTCCCTGGTTACCACCGACTGTCACAGTTGAGGGTACATGGTTACCACTGACTGTCATAGGAGGGCTGTCCCTGGGTACCATTGTCACAGGAGGGGTGTCCTTGCTTACCACTGGCACAGGAGGTTTGTCCCTGGTTACCACTGAC
The DNA here is from genome assembly GCA_949782905.1 of Rangifer tarandus platyrhynchus. Classification (NCBI taxonomy): domain Eukaryota; kingdom Metazoa; phylum Chordata; class Mammalia; order Artiodactyla; family Cervidae; genus Rangifer; species Rangifer tarandus. Next base: position 102,115 of record CATKSN020000630.1, read on the forward strand.
TTTCACAGGAGGGGTGTCCTTGGTTACCATGGTCGCAGGTGGGTTTCCCTTGTTACCACTGACTGTCAGAGATGTGTGTCCCTGGTTACCACCGACTGTCATATGTGCGTGTCCTGGTAACCACGGTCACAGGAGAGGTGTCCTTGTTTACCAGTGATTGTGGGTAGGGGTGTCCTTGGTTACCATGTTCGCAGGTGGGTTTCCCTGGTTACCACTGACTGTCAGAGATACGTGTCCCTGGTTACCACCGACTGTCATATGTGCGTGTCCTGGTAAACACGGTCACAGGAGAGGTTTCCTTGGTTACCAGTGAGTGTGGGTAGGGGTGTCCTTGGTTACCATGGTCACAGGTGTGTTTCCCTGGTTACCACCGACTGTCACAGGAGGGCTGTCCCTGGGTACCATTGTCACAGAAGGGGTGTCCTTGGTTACCATGGTCACAGGTGGGTTTCCCTGGTTACCACCGCCTGTCAGAGATGCGTGTCCCTGGTAACCACGGTCACAGGAGAGGTGTCCTTCGTTACCAGTGACTGTGGGTAGGGGTGTCCTTGGTTACCATGGTCACAGGTTGGTTCCCCTGGTTACCACCGACTGTCACAGGAGAGCTGTCCCTGGGTACCATTGTCACAGAAGGGGTGTCCTTGGTTACCATGGTCACAGGTGGGTTTCCCTGGTTACCACCGACTGTTAGACATGCGTGTCCCTGGTAACCACGGTCACAGGAGAGGTGTCCTTGGTTACCAGTGACTGTGGGTAGCGGTGTCGTTGGTTACCATCGTCGCAGGTTGGTTTTACTGGTTACCACTGACTGTCAGAGATGCGTGTCCCTGGTTACCACCGACTGTCATATGTGCGTGTCCTGGTAACCACGGTCACAGGAGAGGTGTCCTTGGTTACCAGTGACTGTGGGTAGGGGTGTCCTTGGTTACCATGGTCACAGGTGGGTTTCCCTGGTTAACACCGACTGTCACAGGAGGGCTGTCCCTGTGTACCATTGTCACAGGAGGGGAGTCCTTGGTTACCATGGTCACAGGTGGGTTTCCCTGGTTACCACTGACTGTCAGAGATGCGTGTCCCGGGTAACTTCGGTCACAGGAGAGGTGTCCTTGGTTACCAGTAACTGTGGGTAGGGGTGTCCTTGGTTACCATGGTCACAGGTGGTTTTCCCTGGTCACCACCGACTGTTACAGGAGGGCTGTCCCTGGGTACCATTTTCACAGGAGGGGTGTCCTTGGTTACCATGGTCACATGTGGGATTCCCTGGTTACCACCAACTGTCAGAAATGCGTGTCCCTGGTTGCCACCGACTGTCACAGGCCGGTGTCCCTGGGCACTGTGAATGTCACAGGTGGGTTTCCCTGGTTACCACCGACTGTCACAGTTGAGTGTACATGGTTACCACTGACTGTCACAGGAGGGCTGTCCCTGGGTACCATTGTCACAGGAGGGGTGTCCTTGGTTACCACTGGCACAGGAGGTGTGTCCCTGGTTACCACTGACTGTCACAGGAGGGGTGTCCTTGGTTAACATGGTCGCAGGTGGGCTTCCCTTGTTACCACTGACTGTCAGAGATGCGTGTCCCTGGTAACCACTGACTGTCATATGTGCGTGTCCTGGTAACCACGGTCACAGTAGAGGTGTCCTTGGTTACCAGTGACTGTGGGTAGGGGTGTCCTTGGTTACCATGGTCACAGGTGTGTTTCCCGGGTTACCACCGACTGTCACAGGAGGGCTGTCCCTGGGTACCATTGTCACAGCAGGGGTGTCCTTGGTTACCATGGTCACAGGTGGGTTTCCCTGGTTACCACCGACTGTCAGAAATGGGTGTCCCTGGTTACCACCGACTGTCACAGGCAGGTGTCCCTGGGCACTGTGAATGTCACAGGTGGGTTTCCCTGGTTACCACCGACTGTCACAGGTGAGTGTACATGGTTAACACTGACTGTCACAGGAGGGCTGTCCCTGGGTTCCATTGTGACAGGAGGGGTGTCCTTGGTTATCACTGACTGTCACAGGAGGGTTGTCCTTGGTTACCATGGTCGCAGGTGGGTTTCCCTGGTTACCACTGACTGTCGGAGATGCGTGTCCCTGGTTACCACCGACTGTCACATGTGCGTGTCCTGGTAACCACGGTCACAGGAGAGGTGTCCTTGGTTACCAGTAACTGTGGTTAGGGGTGTCCTTGGTTACCATGGTCACAGGTGGGTTTCCCTGGTTACCATCGACTGTCACAGGAGGGCTGTCCCTATGTACCATTGTCACAGGAGGGGTGTCCTTGGTTACCATGGTCACAGGTGGGTTTCCCTGGTTACCACCGACTGCCAGAGATGCGTGTCCCGAGTAACCACGGTCACAGGAGAGGTGTCCTTGGTTACCAGTAACTGTGGTTAGGGGTGTCCTTGTTTACCATGGTCACAGGTGGGTTTCCCTGGTTACCATCGACTGTCACAGGAGGGCTGTCCCTGTGTACCATTGTCACAGGACGGGTGTCTTTGGTTACCATGGTCACAGGTGGGTTTCCCTGGTTACTACCGACGGTCAGAGATGCGTGTCCCTGGTAACCATGGTCACAGGAGAGGTGTCCTTGGTTTCCAGTGACTGTGGGTAGGGGTGTCCTTGGTTACCATGGTCACAGGTGGGTTTCCCTGGTTACCACCGACTGTCAGACATGCGTGTCCCGAGTAACCACGGTCACAGAAGAGGTGTCCTTTGTTACCAGTGACTGTGGGTAGGGGTGTCCTTGGTTACCATGGTCACAGGTGTGTTTCCTGGGTTACCACCGACTGTCACAGGAGGGCTGTCCCTGGGTACCATTGTCAGAGGAGGGGTGTCCTTGGTTACCATGGTCACAGGTGGGTTTCCCTGGTTACCACCGACTGTCAGAAATGGGTGTCCCTGGATACCACCGACTGTCACAGGCAGGTGTCCCTGGGCACTGTGAATGTCACAGGTGGGTTTCCCTGGTTACAACCGACTGTCACAGGTGAGTGTACATGGTTAACACTGACTGTCACAGGAGGGCTGTCCCTGGGTTCCATTGTGACAGGAGGGGTGTCCTTGGTTACCACTGGCACAGGAGGTGTGTCCCTGGTTATCACTGACTGTCACAGGAGGGTTGTCCTTGGTTACCATGGTCGCAGGTGGGTTTCCCTGGTTACCACCGACTGTCATATGTGGGTGTCCTGGTAACCACGGTCACAGGAGAGGTGTCCTTGGTTACCAGTGACTGTGGGTAGGGGTGTCCTTGGTTACCATGGTCACAGGTGGGTTTCTCTGGTTACCATCGACTGTCACAGGAGGGCTGTCCCTGTGTACCATTGTCACAGGAGGGGTGTCCTTGGTTACCATGGTCACAGGTGGGTTTCCCTGGTTACCACCGACTGCCAGAGATGCGTGTCCCGAGTAACCACGGTCACAGGAGAGGTGTCCTTGTTTACCAGTAACTGTGGTTAGGGGTGTCCTTGGTTACCATGGTCACAGGTGGGTTTCCCTGGTTACCATCGACTGTAACAGGAGGGCTGTCCCTGTGTACCATTGTCACAGGACGGGTGTCTTTGGTTACCATGGTCACAGGTGGGTTTCCCTGGTTACTACCGACGGTCAGAGATGCGTGTCCCTGGTAACCATGGTCACAGGAGAGGTGTCCTTGGTTTCCAGTGACTGTGGGTAGGGGTGTCCTTGGTTACCATGGTCACAGGTGGGTTTCCCTGGTTACCACCGACTGTCAGACATGCGTGTCCCGAGTAACCACGGTCACAGGAGAGGTGTCCTTTGTTACCAGTAACTGTGGGTAGGGGTGTCCTTGGTTACCATGGTCACAGGTTGGTTTCCCTGGTTACCACAGACTGTCACAGGAGGGCTCTCCCTGGGTACCATTGTCACAGGAGGGGTGTCCTTGGTTACCATGGTCACAGGTGGGTTTCCCTGGTAATCACCGACTTTCAAAGATGCGTGTCCGTGGTAACCACGGTCACAGTAGAGGTGTCCTTGGTTACCAATGACTGTGGGTAGGGGTGTCTTTGGTTACCATGGTCACAGGTGGGTTTCCCTGGTTACCACCGACTCTCACAGGAAGGCTGTCCCTGTGTACCATTGTCACAGGAGGTGTGTCCTTGGTTACCATGGTCACAGGTGGGTTTCTCTGGTTACCATCGACTGTCAGAAATGCGTGTCCCTGGTAACCACGGTCACAGGAGAGGTGTCCTTGGTTACCAGTGACTGTGGGTAGGGGTGTCCTTGGTTACCATGGTCACAGGTGGGTTTCTCTGGTTACCACCGACTTTCACAGGAGGGCTGTCCCTGGGTACCATTGTCACAGGAGGGGTGTCCTTGGATACCATGGTCACAGGTGGGTTTCCCTGGTTACCACCGAATGTCAGAAATGCGTGTCCCTGGTTACCACTGACTGTCACAGGCAGGTGTCCCTGGGCACTGTGAATGTCACAGGTGGGTTTCCCTGGTTACCACCGACTGTCACAGTTGAGGGTACATGGTTACCACTGACTGTCATAGGAGGGCTGTCCCTGGGTACCATTGTCACAGGAGGGGTGTCCTTGCTTACCACTGGCACAGGAGGTTTGTCCCTGGTTACCACTGACTTTCACAGGAGGGGTGTCCTTGGTTACCATGGTCGCAGGTGGGTTTCCCTTGTTACCACTGACTGTCAGAGATGTGTGTCCCTGGTTACCACCGACTGTCATATGTGCGTGTCCTGGTAACCACGGTCACAGGAGAGGTGTCCTTGTTTACCAGTGATTGTGGGTAGGGTTGTCCTTGGTTAACATGTTCGCAGGTGGGGTTTCCTGGTTACCACTGACTGTCAGAGATACGTGTCCCTGGTTACCACCGACTGTCATATGTGCGTGTCCTGGTAAACACGGTCACAGGAGAGGTGTCCTTGGTTACCAGTGAGTGTGGGTAGGGGTGTCCTTGGTTACCATGGTCACAGGTGTGTTTCCCTGGTTACCACCGACTGTCACAGGAGGGCTGTCCATGGGTACCATTGTCACAGAAGGGGTGTCCTTGGTTACCATGGTCACAGGTGGGTTTCCCTGGTTACCACCGCCTGTCAGAGATGCGTGTCCCTGTAACCACGGTCACAGGAGAGGTGTCCTTCGTTACCAGTGACTGTGGGTAGGGGTGTCCTTGGTTACCATGGTCACAGGTTGGTTCCCCTGGTTACCACCGACTTTCACAGGAGAGCTGTCCCTGGGTACCATTGTCACAGAAGGGGTGTCCTTGGTTACCATGGTCACAGGTGGGTTTCCCTGGTTACCACCGACTGTTAGAGATGCGTGTCCCTGGTAACCACGGTCACAGGAGAGGTGTCCTTGGTTACCAGTGACTGTGGGTAGGGGTGTCGTTGGTTACCATCGTCGCAGGTGGGTTTTACTGGTTACCACTGACTGTCAGAGATGCGTGTCCCTGGTTACCACCGACTGTCATATGTGCGTGTCCTGGTAACCACGGTCACAGGAGAGGTGTCCTTGGTTACCAGTGACTGTGGGTAGGGGTGTCCTTGGTTACCATGGTCACAGGTGGGTTTCCCTGGTTAACACCGACTGTCACAGGAGGGCTGTCCCTGTGTACCATTGTCACAGGAGGGGTGTCCTTGGTTACCATGGTCACAGGTGGGTTTCCCTGGTTACCACTGACTGTCAGAGATGCGTGTCCCGGGTAACCACGGTCACAGGAGAGGTGTCCTTGGTTACCAGTAACTGTGGGTAGGGGTGTCCTTGGTTACCATGGTCACAGGTGGGTTTCCCTGGTTACCATCGACTGTCACAGGAGGGCTGTCCCTGGGTACCATTGTCACAGGAGGGGTGTCTTTGGTTACCATTGTCACAGTTGGGTTTCCCTGGTTACTACCGACGGTCAGAGATGCGTGTCCCTGGTAACCATGGTCACAGGAGAGGTGTCCTTGGTTTCCAGTGACTGTGGGTAGGGGTGTCCTTGGTTACCATGGTCACAGGTGGGTTTCCCTGGTCACCACCGACTGTTACAGGAGGGCTGTCCCTGGGTACCATTTTCACAGGAGGGGTGTCCTTGGTTACCATGGTCACATGTGGGATTCCCTGGTTACCACCAACTGTCAGAAATGCGTGTCCCTGGTTGCCACCGACTGTCACAGGCCGGTGTCCCTGGGCACTGTGAATGTCACAGGTGGGTTTCCCTGGTTACCACCGACTGTCACAGTTGAGTGTACATGGTTACCACTGACTGTCACAGGAGGGCTGTCCCTGGGTACCATTGTCACAGGAGGGGTATCCTTGGTTACCACTGGCACAGGAGGTGTGTCCCTGGTTACCACTGACTGTCACAGGAGGGGTGTCCTTGGTTAACATGGTCGCAGGTGGGCTTCCCTTGTTACCACTGACTGTCAGAGATGCGTGTCCCTGGTAACCACTGACTGTCATATGTGCGTGTCCTGGTAACCACGGTCACAGTAGAGGTGTCCTTGGTTACCAGTGACTGTGGGTAGGGGTGTCCTTGGTTACCATGGTCACAGGTGTGTTTCCCGGGTTACCACAGACTGTCACAGGAGGGCTGTCCCTGGGTACCATTGTCACAGGAGGGGTGTCCTTGGTTACCATGGTCACAGGTGGGTTTCCCTGGTTACCACCGACTGTCAGAAATGGGTGTCCCTGTTTACCACCGACTGTCACAGGCCGGTGTCCCTGGGCACTGTGAATGTCACAGGTGGGTTTCCCTGGTTACCACCGACTGTCACAGGTGAGTGTACATGGTTACCACTGACTGTCACAGGAGGGCTGTCCCTGGGTTCCATTGTGACAGGAGGGGTGTCCTTGGTTACCACTGGCACAGGAGGTGTGTCCCTGGTTATCACTGACTGTCACAGGAGGGTTGTCCTTGGTTACCATGGTCGCAGGTGGGTTTCCCTGGTTACCACTGACTGTCGGAGATGCTTGTCCCTGGTTACCACCGACTGTCACATGTGCGTGTCCTGGTAACCACGGTCACAGGAGAGGTGTCCTTGGTTACCAGTGACTGTGGGTAGGGGTGTCCTTGGTTACCATGGTCACAGGTGTGTTTCCCGGGTTACCACCGACTGTCACAGGAGGGCTGTCCCTGGGTACCATTGTCACAGGAGGGGTGTCCTTGGTTACCACTGGCACAGGAGGTGTGTCCCTGGTTCCCACTGACTGTCACAGGAGGGGTATCCTTGGTTACCATATTCGCAGGTGGGTTTCCCTTGTTACCACTGACTGTCAGAGATGCGTGTCCCTGGTAACCACTGACTGTCATATGTGCGTGTCCTGGTCACCACGGTCACAGGAGAGGTGTCCTTGGTTACCAGTGACTGTGGGTAGGGGTGTCCTTGGTTACCATGGTGACAGGTGGGTTTCCCTGGTTACTACCGACTGTCAGAGATGCGTGTCCCTGGTAAACATGGTCACAGGAGAGGTGTCCTTGGTTTCCAGTGACTGTGGGTAGGGGTGTCCTTGGTTACCATGGTCACAGGTGGGTTTCCGTGGTTACCACCGACGGTCAGAGATGCGTGTCTCTGGTAACCACGGTCACAGGAGAGGTGTCCTTGGTTACCAGTGACTGTGGTTATGGGGGTCCTTGGTTACCATGGTCACAGGTGGGTTTCCCTGGTTACCACCGACTGTCACAGGAGGGCTGTCCCTGGGTACCATTGTCACAGGAGGGGTGTCCTTGGTTACCACTGGCACAGGAGGTGTGTCCCTGGTTACCACTGACTGTCACAGGAGGGGTGTCCTTGGTTACCATGGTCGCAGGTGGGTTTCCCTGGTTACCACTGACTGTCAGAAATGCGTGTCCCTGTTTACCACCGACTCTCATATGTGCGTGTCCCTGGTAACCTCGGTCACAGGAGAGGTGTCCGTGGTTACCAGTGACTGTCACAGTAGGTGTGTCCTTGGTTACCATGGTCACAGGTGGGTTTCCCTGGTTACCACCGACTGTCATATGTGCGTGTCCATGGTAACCACGGTCACAGGAGAGGTGTCCTTGTTTAGCAGTGACTGTGGGTAGGGGTGTCCTTGGTTACCATGGTCACAGTTGGGTTTCCCTGGTTACCACTGACTGTCAGAGATGCGTGTCCCTGGTTACTACCGACTGTCATATGTGCGTGTCCCTGGTAACCACGGTCACAGGAAAGGTGTCCGTGGTTACCAGTGACTGTCACAGTAGGTGTGTCCTTGGTTACCATGGTCACAGGTGGGTTTCCCTGGTTACCACCGACTGTCAGAGATGCCTGTCCCTGGTTACCACCGACTGTCACAGGCCGGTGTCCCTGGGCACTGTGAATGTCACAGGTGGGTTTCCCTGGTTACCACCGACTGTCACAGGAGGGCTGTCCCTGGGTACCATTGTCACAGGAGGGGTGTCGTTGGTTACCATGGTCACAGGAGGGGTGTCCTTGGTTACCATGGTCGCAGGTGGGTTTCCCCGGTTACCACTGACTGTCGGAGATGCGTGTCCCTGGTTACCACCGACTGTCACATGTGCGTGTCCTGGTAACCACGGTCACAGGAGAGGTGTCCTTGGTTACCAGTGACTGTGGGTAGTGGTGTCCTTGGTTACCATGGTCACAGGAGCGTTTCCCTGGTTACCACCGACTGTCAAGGGAGGGCTGTCCCTGGGTACCATTGTCACAGGAGGGGTGTCCTTGGTTACCATGGTCACAGGTGGGTTTCCCTGGTTACCACCGACTGTCAGAAATGGGTGTCCCTGGTTACCACCGACTGTCACAGGCAGGTGTCCCTGGGCACTGTGAATGTCACAGGTGGGTTTCCCTGGTTACCACCGACTGTCACAGGTGAGTGTACATGGTTACCACTGACTGTCACAGGAGGGCTGTCCCTGGGTTCCATTGTGACAGGAGGGGTGTCCTTGGTTACCACTTGCACAGGAGGTGTGTCCCTGGTTATCACTGACTGTCACAGGAGGGTTGTCCTTGGTTACCATGGTCGCAGGTGGGTTTCCCTGGTTACCACTGACTGTCGGAGATGCTTGTCCCTGGTTACCACCGACTGTCACATGTGCGTGTCCTGGTAACCACGGTCACAGGAGAGGTGTCCTTGGTTACCAGTGACTGTGGGTAGTGGTGTCCTTGGTTACCATGGTCACAGGAGGGTTTCCCTGGTTACCACCGACTGTCAAGGGAGGGCTGTCCCTGGGTACCATTGTCACAGGAGGGGTGTCCTTGGTTACCATGGTCACAGGTGGGTTTCCCTGGTTACCCCCGACTGTCAGAAATGGGTGTCCCTGGTTACCACCGACTGTCACAGGCAGGTGTCCCTGGGCACTGTGAATGTCACAGGTGGGTTTCCCTGGTTACCACCGACTGTCACAGGTGAGTGTACATGGTTACCACTGACTGTCACAGGAGGGCTGTCCCTGGGTACCATTGTCACAGGAGGGGTGTCCTTGGTTACCACTGGCACAGGAGGTGTGTCCCTGGTTACCACTGACTGTCACAGGAGGGGTGTCCTTGGTTAACATGGTCGCAGGTGGGCTTCCCTTGTTACCACTGACTGTCAGAGATGCGTGTCCCTGGTAACCACTGACTGTCATATGTGCGTGTCCTGGTAACCACGGTCACAGTAGAGGTGTCCTTGGTTACCAGTGACTGTGGGTAGGGGTGTCCTTGGTTACCATGGTCACAGGTGTGTTTCCCGGGTTACCACCGTCTGTCACAGGAGGGCTGTCCCTGGGTACCATTGTCACAGGAGGGGTGTCCTTGGTTACCACTGGCACAGGAGGTGTGTCCCTGGTTACCACTGACTGTCACAGGAGGGGTGTCCTTGGTTAACATGGTCGCAGGTGGGCTTCCCTTGTTACCACTGACTGTCAGAGATGCGTGTCCCTGGTAACCACTGACTGTCATATGTGCGTGTCCTGGTCACCACGGTCACAGGAGAGGTGTCCTTGGTTACCAGTGACTGTGGGTAGGGGTGTCCTTGGTTACCATGGTGACAGGTGGGTTTCCCTGGTTACTACCGACTGTCAGAGATGCGTGTCCCTGGTAAACATGGTCACAGGAGAGGTGTCCTTGGTTTCCAGTGACTGTGGGTAGGGGTGTCCTTGGTTACCATGGTCACAGGTGGGTTTCCGTGGTTACCACCGACGGTCAGAGATGCGTGTCTCTGGTAACCACGGTCACAGGAGAGGTGTCCTTGGTTACCAGTGACTGTGGTTATGGGGGTCCTTGGTTACCATGGTCACAGGTGGGTTTCCCTGGTTACCACCGACTGTCACAGGAGGGCTGTCCCTGGGTACCATTGTCACAGGAGGGGTGTCCTTGGTTACCACTGGCACAGGAGGTGTGTCCCTGGTTACCACTGACTGTCACAGGAGGGGTGTCCTTGGTTACCATGGTCGCAGGTGGGTTTCCCTGGTTACCACTGACTGTCAGAAATGCGTGTCCCTGTTTACCACCGACTCTCATATGTGCGTGTCCCTGGTAACCTCGGTCACAGGAGAGGTGTCCGTGGTTACCAGTGACTGTCACAGTAGGTGTGTCCTTGGTTACCATGGTCACAGGTGGGTTTCCCTGGTTACCACCGACTGTCATATGTGCGTGTCCATGGTAACCACGGTCACAGGAGAGGTGTCCTTGTTTAGCAGTGACTGTGGGTAGGGGTGTCCTTGGTTACCATGGTCACAGTTGGGTTTCCCTGGTTACCACTGACTGTCAGAGATGCGTGTCCCTGGTTACTACCGACTGTCATATGTGCGTGTCCCTGGTAACCACGGTCACAGGAAAGGTGTCCGTGGTTACCAGTGACTGTCACAGTAGGTGTGTCCTTGGTTACCATGGTCACAGGTGGGTTTCCCTGGTTACCACCGACTGTCAGAGATGCCTGTCCCTGGTTACCACCGACTGTCACAGGCCGGTGTCCCTGGGCACTGTGAATGTCACAGGTGGGTTTCCCTGGTTACCACCGACTGTCACAGGAGGGCTGTCCCTGGGTACCATTGTCACAGGAGGGGTGTCGTTGGTTACCATGGTCACAGGTGGGTTTCCCTGGTTACCACCGACTGTCACAGGAGGGCTGTCCCTGGATACCATTGTCACAGGAGGGGTGTCCTTGGTTACCATGGTCGCAGGTGGGTTTCCCCGGTTACCACTGACTGTCGGAGATGCGTGTCCCTGGTTACCACCGACTGTCACATGTGCGTGTCCTGGTAACCACGGTCACAGGAGAGGTGTCCTTGGTTACCAGTGACTGTGGGTAGTGGTGTCCTTGGTTACCATGGTCACAGGAGCGTTTCCCTGGTTACCACCGACTGTCAAGGGAGGGCTGTCCCTGGGTACCATTGTCACAGGAGGGGTGTCCTTGGTTACCATGGTCACAGGTGGGTTTCCCTGGTTACCACCGACTGTCAGAAATGGGTGTCCCTGGTTACCACCGACTGTCACAGGCAGGTGTCCCTGGGCACTGTGAATGTCACAGGTGGGTTTCCCTGGTTACCACCGACTGTCACAGGTGAGTGTACATGGTTACCACTGACTGTCACAGGAGGGCTGTCCCTGGGTACCATTGTCACAGCAGGGTGTCCTTGGTTACCACTGGCACAGGAGGTGTGTCCCTGGCTACCACTGACTGTCACAGGAGGGGTGTCCTTGGTTACCATGGTCGCAGGTGGGTTTTCTGGTTACCACTGACTGTCAGAGATGCGTGTCCCTGGTTAACACCGACTGTCACAGGAGGGCTGTCCCTGTGTACCATTATCACAGGGGGGTTGTCCTTGGTTACCATGGTCACAGGTGGGTTTCCCTGGTTACCACCGACTGTCAGAGATGCGTGTCCCGAGTAACCACGGTCACAGGAGAGGTGTCCTTGGTTACCAGTAAATGTGGGTAGGGGTGTCCTTGGTTACCATGGTCACAGGTTGTTTTCCCTGGTTACCTCCAACTGTCACAGGAGGGCTGTCCCTGGGTACCATTGTCACAGGAGGGGTGTCCTTGCTTACCACTGGCACAGGAGGTGTGTCCCTGGTTACCACTGACTGTCACAGGAGGGGTGTCCTTGGTTACCATGGTCGCAGGTGGGTTTCGCTTGTTACCACTGACTGTCAGAGATGCGTGTCCCTGGTTACCACCGACAGTCATATGTGCGTGTCCTGGTAACCACGGTCACAGGAGAGGTGTCCTTGGTTACCAGTGAGTGTGGGTAGGGGTGTCCTTGGTTACCATGGTCACAGGTGTGTTTCCCTGGTTACCACCGACTGTCACAGGAGGGCTGTCCCTGGGTACCATTGTCACAGAAGGGGTGTCCTTGGTTACCATGGTCACAGGTGGGTTTCCCTGGTTACCACCGACTGTCAGAGATGCTTGTCCCTGGTAACCACGGTCACAGGAGGGGTGTCCTTCGTTACCAGTGAGGGTGGGTAGGGGTGTCCTTGGTTACCATGGTCACAGGTTGGTTCCCCTGGTTACCACGACTGTCACAGGAGGGCTGTCCCTGGGTACCATTGTCACAGAAGGGGTGTCCTTGGTTACCATGGTCACAGGTGGGTTTCCCTGGTTACCACCGACTGTCAGAGATGCGTGTCCCTGGTAACCACGGTCACAGGAGAGGTGTCCTTGGTTACCAGTGACTGTGGGTAGGGGTGTCCTTGGTTACCATGGTCACAGGTGGGTTCCCCTGTTTACCACCGACTGTCACAGGAGGGCTGTCCCTGGGTACCATTGTCACAGAAGTGGTGTCCTTGCTTACCACTGGCACAGGAGGTGTGTCCCTGGTTCCCACTGACTGTCACAGGAGTGGTGTCCTTGGTTACCATGGTCGCAGGTGGGTTTCCCCGGTTACCACTGACTGTTGGAGATGCGTGTCCCTGGTTACCACCGACAGTCACATGTGCGTGTCCTGGTAACCACGGTCACAGGAGAGGTGTCCTTGGTTACCAGTGACTGTGGGTAGTGGTGTCCTTGGTTACCATGGTCACAGGAGGGTTTCCCTGGTTACCACCGACTGTCAAGGGAGGGCTGTCCCTGGGTACCATTGTCACAGGAGGGGTGTCCTTGGTTACCATGGTCACAGGTGGGTTTCCCTGGTTACCACCGACTGTCAGAAATGGGTGTCCCTGGTTACCACCGACTGTCACAGGCAGGTGTCCCTGGGCACTGTGAATGTCACAGGTGGGTTTCCCTGGTTACCACCAACTGTCACAGGTGAGTGTACATGGTTACCACTGACTGTCACAGGAGGGCTGTCCCTGGGTACCATTGTCACAGCAGGGGTGTCCTTGGTTACCACTGGCACAGGAGGTGTGTCCCTGGCTACCACTGACTGTCACAGGAGGGGTGTCCTTGGTTACCATGGTCGCAGGTGGGTTTTACTGGTAACCACTGACTGTCACAGATGCGTGTCGCTGGTTAACACCGACTGTCACAGGAGGGCTGTCCCTGTGTACCATTGTCACAGGGGGGGTGTCCTTGGTTACCATGGTCACAGGTGGGTTTCCCTGATTACCACCGACTGTCAGAGATGCGTGTCCCGAGTAACCACGGTCACAGGAGAGGTGTCCTTGGTTACCAGTAAATGTGGGTAGGGGTGTCCTTGGTTACCATGGTCACAGGTTGGTTTCCCTGGTTACCTCCGACTGTCACAGGAGGGCTGTCCCTGGGTACCATTGTCACAGGAGGCGTGTCCCTGGTTACCATGGTCACAGGTGGGTTTCCCTGGTTATCACCGAATGTCAGAAATGCGTGTCCCTGGTTACCACCGACTGTCACAGGCAGGTGTCCCTGGGCACTGTGAATGTCACAGGTGGGTTTCCCTGTTTACCACCGACTGTCACAGTTGAGTGTACATGGTTACCACTGACTGTCATAGGAGGGCTGTCCCTGGGTACCATTGTCACAGGAGGGGTGTCCTTGCTTACCACTGGCACAGGAGGTGTGTCCCTGGTTACCACTGACTGTCACAGGAGGGGTGTCCTTGGTTACCATGGTCGCAGGTGGGTTTCGCTTGTTACCACTGACTGTCAGAGATGCGTGTCCCTGGTTACCACCGACTGTCATATGTGTGTGTCCTGGTAACCACGGTCACAGGAGAGGTGTCCTTGGTTACCAGTGAGTGTGGGTAGGGGTGTCCTTGGTTACCATGGTCACAGGTGTGTTTCCCTGGTTACCACCGACTGTCACAGGAGGGCTGTCCCTGGGTACCATTGTCACAGAAGGGGTGTCCTTGGTTACCATGGTCAGAGGTGGGTTTCCCTGGTTACCACCGACTGTCACAGATGCTTGTCCCTGGTAACCACGGTCACAGGAGGGGTGTCCTTCGTTACCGGTGACGGTGGGTAGGTGTGTCCTTGGTTACCATGGTCACAGGTTGGTTCCCCTGGTTACCACCGACTTTCACAGGAGGGCTGTCCCTGGGTACAATTGTCACAGAAGGGGTGTCCTTGGTTACCATGGTCACAGGTGGGTTTCCCTGGTTACCACCGACTGTCAGAGATGCGTGTCCCTGGTAACCACGGTCACAGGAGAGGTGTCCTTGGTTACCAGTGACTGTGGGTAGGGGTGTCCTTGGTTACCATGGTCACAGGTTGGTTCCCCTGTTTACCACCGACTGTCACAGGAGGGCTGTCCCTGGGTACCATTGTCACAGAAGTGGTGTCCTTGCTTACCACTGGCACAGGAGGTGTGTCCCTGGTTCCCACTGACTGTCACAGGAGTGGTGTCCTTGGTTACCATGGTCGCAGGTGGGTTTCCCTTGTTACCACTGACTGTCAGAGATGCGTGTCCCTGGTTACCACCGACTGTCATATGTGCGTGTCCTGGTAACCGCGGTCACAGGAGAGGTGTCCTTGGTTACCAGTGACTGTGGGTAGGGGTGTCCTTGGTTACCATGGTCACAGGTGGGTTTCCCTGGTTACCATCGACTGTCACAGGAGGGCTGTCCCTGTGTACCATTGTCACAGGAGGGGTGTCCTTGGTTACCATGGTCACAGGTGGGTTTCCCTGGTTACCACCGACTGCCAGAGATGCGTGTCCCGAGTAACCACGGTCACAGGAGAGGTGTCCTTGGTTACCAGTAACCGTGGTTAGGGGTGTCCTTGGTTACCATGGTCACAGGTGGGTTTCCCTGGTTACCATCGACTGTCACAGGAGGGCTGTCCCTGTGTATCATTGTCACAGGACGGGTGTCTTTGGTTACCATGGTCAAAGGTGGGTTTCCCTGGTTACTACCGACGGTCAGAGATGCGTGTCCCTGGTAACCATGGTCACAGGAGAGGTGTCCTTGGTTTCCAGTGACTGTGGGTAGGGGTGTCCTTGGTTACCATGGTCACAGGTTGGTTTCCCTGGTTACCACCGACTGTCAGACATGCGTGTCCCGAGTAACCACGGTCACAGGAGAGGTGTCCTTTGTTACCAGTAACTGTGGGTAGGGGTGTCCTTGGTTACCATGGTCACAGGTTGGTTTCCCTGGTTACCACAGACTGTCACAGGAGGGCTGTCCCTGGGTACCATTGTCACAGGAGGGGTGTCCTTGGTTACCATGGTCACAGGTGGGTTTCCCTGGTAACCACAGACTTTCAAAGATGCGTGTCCGTGGTAACCACGGTCACAGTAGAGGTGTCATTGGTTACCAATGACTGTGGGTAGGGGTGTCTTTGGTTACCATGGTCACAGGTGGGTTTCCCTGGATACCACCGACTCTCACAGGAAGGCTGTCCCTGTGTACCATTGTCACAGGAGGTGTGTCCTTGGTTACCATGGTCACAGGTGGGTTTCCCTGGTTACCATCGACTGTCAGAAATGCGTGTCCCTGGTAACCACGGTCACAGGAGAGGTGTCCTTGGTTACCAGTGACTGTGGGTAGGGGTGTCCTTGGTTACCATGGTCACAGGTGGGTTTCCCTGGTTACCACCGACTTTCACAGGAGGGCTGTCCCTGGGTACCATTGTCACAGGAGGGGTGTCCTTGGATACCATGGTCACAGGTGGGTTTCCCTGGTTACCACCGAATGTCAGAAATGCGTGTCCTTGGTTACCACTGACTGTCACAGGCAGGTGTCCCTGGGCACTGTGAATGTCACAGGTGGGTTTCCCTGGTTACCACCGACTGTCACAGTTGAGTGTACATGGTTACCACTGACTGTCATAGGAGGGCTCTCCCTGGGTACCATTGTCACAGGAGGGGTGTCCTTGCTTACCACTGGCACAGGAGGTGTGTCCCTGGTTACCACTGACTGTCACAGGAGGGGTGTCCTTGGTTACCATGGTCGCAGGTGGGTTTCCCTTGTTACCACTGACTGTCAGAGATGTGTGTCCCTGGTTACCACCGACTGTCATATGTGCGTGTCCTGGTAACCACGGTCACAGGAGAGGTGTCCTTGTTTACCAGTGATTGTGGGTAGGAGTGTCCTTGGTTACCATGTTGACAGGTGGGTTTCCCTGGTTACTACCGACTGTCAGAGATGCGTGTCCCTGGTAAACATGGTCACAGGAGAGGTGTCCTTGGTTTCCAGTGACTGTGGGTAGGGGTGTCCTTGGTTACCATGGTCACAGGTGGGTTTCCCTGGTTACCACCGACTGTCAGAGATGCGTGTCCCTGGTAACCACGGTCACAGGAGAGGTGTCCTTGGTTTCCAGTGACTGTGGGTAGTGGTGTCCTTGGTTACCATGGTCACAGGAGCGTTTCCCTGGTTACCACCGACTGTCACGGGAGGGCTGTCCCTGGGTACCATTGTCACAGGAGGGGTGTCCTTGGTTACCATGGTCACAGGTGGGTTTCCCTGGTTACCACCGACTGTCAGAAATGGGTGTCCCTGGTTACCACCGACTGTCACAGGCAGGTGTCCCTGGGCACTGTGAATGTCCCAGGTGGGTTTCCCTGGTTACCACCGACTGTCACAGGTGAGTGTACATGGTTACCACTGACTGTCACAGGAGGGCTGTCCCTGGGTACCATTGTCACAGCAGGGGTGTCCTTGGTTACAACTGGCACAGGAGGTGTGTCCCTGGATACCACTGACTGTCACAGAGGGGTGTCCTTGGTTACCATGGTCGCAGTTGGGTTTCCCTGGTTACCACTGACTGTCAGAACTGCGTGTACCTGGTTACCACCGACTGTCATATGTGCATGTCCTGGTAACCACGGTCACAGGAGAGGTGTCCTTGGTTACCATGGTCACAGGTGGCTTTCCCTGGTTACCACCGACTGTCAGAAATGGGTCTCCCTGGTTACCACCGACTGTCACAGGCTGGTGTCCCTGGGCACTGTGAATGTCACAGGTGGATTTCCCTGGTTACCACCGACTGTCACAGTTGAGTGTACATGGTTACCACTGACTGTCAGGGGAGGGCTGTCCCTGGGTACCATTGTCACAGGAGGGGTGTCCTTGGTTACCACTGGCACAGGAGGTGTGTCCCTGGCTACCACTGACTGTCACAGGAGGGGTGTCCTTGGTTACCATGGTCGCAGGTGGGTTTCCCTGGTTACCACCGACTGTCATATGTGGGTGTCCTGGTAACCACGGTCACAGGAGAGGTGTCCTTGGTTACCAGTGACTGTGGGTAGGGGTGTCCTTGGTTACCATGGTCACAGGTGGGTTTCCCTGGTTACCATCGACTGTCACAGGAGGGCTGTCCCTGTGTACCATTGTCACAGGAGGGGTGTCCTTGGTTACCATGGTCACAGGTGGGTTTCCCTGGTTAACACCGACTGCCAGAGATGCGTGTCCCGAGTAACCACGGTCACAGGAGAGGTGTCCTTGTTTACCAGTAACTGTGGTTAGGGGTGTCCTTGGTTACCATGGTCACAGGTGGGTTTCCCTGGTTACCATCGACTGTCACAGGAGGGCTGTCCCTGTGTTCCATTGTCACAGGACGGGTGTCTTTGGTTACCATGGTCACAGGTGGGTTTCCCTGGTTACTACCGACGGTCAGAGATGCGTGTCCCGAGTAACCACGGTCACAGGAGAGGTGTCCTTTGTTACCAGTGAGTGTGGGTAGGGGTGTCCTTGGTTACCATGGTCACAGGTGTGTTTCCCTGGTTACCACCGACTGTCACAGGAGGGCTGTCCCTGGGTACCATTGTCACAGAAGGGGTGTCCTTGGTTACCATGGTCAGAGGTGGGTTTCCCTGGTTACCACCGACTGTCAGAGATGCTTGTCCCTGGTAACCACGGTCACAGGAGGGGTGTCCTTCGTTACCGGTGACGGTGGTAGGGGTGTCCTTGGTTACCATGGTCACAGGTTGGTTCCCCTGGTTACCACCGACTGTCACAGGAGGGCTGTCCCTGGGTACCATTGTCACAGAAGGGGTGTCCTTGGTTACCATGGTCACAGGTGGGTTTCCCTGTTTACCACCGACTGTCAGAGATGCGTGTCCCTGGTAACCACGGTCACAGGAGAGGTGTCCTTGGTTACCAGTGACTGTGGGTAGGGGTGTCCTTGGTTACCATGGTCACAGGTTGGTTCCCCTGTTTACCACCGACTGTCACAGGAGGGCTGTCCCTGGGTACCATTGTCACAGAAGTGGTGTCCTTGCTTACCACTGGCACAGGAGGTGTGTCCCTGGTTCCCACTGACTGTCACAGGAGTGGTGTCCTTGGTTACCATGGTCGCAGGTGGGTTTCCCTTGTTACCACTGACTGTCAGAGATGCGTGTCCCTGGTTACCACCGACTGTCATATGTGCGTGTCCTGGTAACCGCGGTCACAGGAGAGGTGTCCTTGGTTACCAGTGACTGTGGGTAGGGATGTCCTTGGTTACCATGGTCACAGGTGGGTTTCCCTGGTTACCATCGACTGTCACAGGAGGGCTGTCCCTGTGTACCATTGTCACAGGAGGGGTGTCCTTGGTTACCATGGTCACAGGTGGGTTTCCCTGGTTACCACCGACTACCAGAGATGCGTGTCCCGAGTAACCACGGTCACAGGAGAGGTGTCCTTGGTTACCAGTAACCGTGGTTAGGGGTGTCCTTGGTTACCATGTTCACAGGTGGGTTTCCCTGGTTACCATCGACTGTCACAGGAGGGCTGTCCCTGTGTACCATTGTCACAGGACGGGTGTCTTTGGTTACCATGGTCAATGGTGGGTTTCCCTGGTTACTACCGACGGTCAGAGATGCGTGTCCCTGGTAACCATGGTCACAGGAGAGGTGTCCTTGGTTTCCAGTGACTGTGGGTAGGGGTGTCCTTGGTTACCATGGTCACAGGTGGGTTTCCCTGGTTACCACCGACTGTCAGACATGCGTGTCCCGAGTAACCACGGTCACAGGAGAGGTGTCCTTTGTTACCAGTAACTGTGGGTAGGGGTGTCCTTGGTTACCATGGTCACAGGTTGGTTTCCCTGGTTACCACAGACTGTCACAGGAGGGCTGTCCCTGGGTACCATTGTCACAGGAGGGGTGTCCTTGGTTACCATGGTCACAGGTGGGTTTCCCTGGTAACCACCGACTTTCAAAGATGCGTGTCCGTGGTAACCACGGTCACAGTAGAGGTGTCATTGGTTACCAATGACTGTGGGTAGGGGTGTCTTTGGTTACCATGGTCACAGGTGGGTTTCCCTGGATACCACCGACTCTCACAGGAAGGCTGTCCCTGTGTACCATTGTCACAGGAGGTGTGTCCTTGGTTACCATGGTCACAGGTGGGTTTCCCTTGTTACCACTGACTGTCAGAGATGCGTGTCCCTGGTAACCACTGACTGTCATATGTGCGTGTCCTGGTAACCACGGTCACAGGAGAGGTGTCCTTGTTTACCAGTGATTGTGGGTAGGGGTGTCCTTGGTTACCATGTTGACAGGTGGGTTTCCCTGGTTACTACCGACTGTCAGAGATGCGTGTCCCTGGTAAACATGGTCACAGGAGAGGTGTCCTTGGTTTCCAGTGACTGTGGGTAGGGGTGTCCTTGGTTACCATGGTCACAGGTGGGTTTCCCTGGTTACCACCGACTGTCAGAGATGCGTGTCCCTGGTAACCACGGTCACAGGTGAGGTGTCCTTGGTTACCAGTGATTGTGGGTAGGGGGGTCCTTGGTTACCATGGTCACAGGTGGGTTACCCTGGTTACCACCGACTGTCACAGGAGGGCTATCCCTGTGTAGCATTGTCACAGGAGGGGTGTCCTTGGTTACCATGGTCACAGGTGGGTTTCCCTGGTTACCACCAACTGTCACAGGCAGGTGTCCCTGGGCACTGTGAATGTCCCAGGTGGGTTTCCCAGGTTACCACCGACTGTCACAGTTGAGTGTACATGGTTACCACTGACTGTCACAGGAGGGCTGTCCCTGGGTTCCATTGTCACAGGAGGGGTGTCCTTGGTTACAACTGGCACAGGAGGTGTGTCCCTGGATACCACTGACTGTCACAGAGGGGTGTCCTTGGTTACCATGGTCGCAGTTGGGTTTCCCTGGTTACCACTGACTGTCAGAGGTGCGTGTACCTGGTTACCACCGACTGTCATATGTGCATGTCCTGGTAACCACGGTCACAGGAGAGGTGTCCTTGGTTACCAGTGACTGTGGGTAAGGGTGTCCTTGGTTACCATGGTCACAGGTGGGTTTCCCTGGTTACCACCGACTGTCAAGGGAAGGCTGTCCCTGGGTACCATTGTCACAGGAGGGGTGTCCTTGGTTACCATGGTCACAGGTGGCTTTCCCTGGTTACCACCGACTGTCAGAAATGGGTGTCCCTGGTTACCACCGACTGTCACAGGCTGGTGTCCCTGGGCACTGTGAATGTCACAGGTGGATTTCCCTGGTTACCACCGACTGTTACAGTTGAGTGTACATGGTTACCACTGACTGTCAGGGGAGGGCTGTCCCTGGGTACCATTGTCACAGGAGGGGTGTCCTTGGTTACCACTGGCACAGGAGGTGTGTCCCTGGCTACCACTGACTGTCACAGGAGGGGTGTCCTTGGTTACCATGGTCGCAGGTGGGTTTCCCTGGTTACCACCGACTGTCATATGTGGGTGTCCTGGTAACCACGGTCACAGGAGAGGTGTCCTTGGTTACCAGTGACTGTGGGTAGGGGTGTCCTTGGTTACCATGGTCACAGGTGGGTTTCCCTGGTTACCATCGACTGTCACAGGAGGGCTGTCCCTGTGTACCATTGTCACAGGGGGGGTGTCCTTGGTTACCATGGTCACAGGTGGGTTTCCCTGGTTACCACCGACTGTCAGAGATGCGTGTCCCGAGTAACCACGGTCACAGGAGAGGTGTCCTTGGTTACCAGTAAATGTGGGTAGGGGTGTCCTTGGTTACCATTGTCACAGGTTGGTTTCCCTGGTTACCTCCGACTGTCACAGGAGGGCTGTCCCTGGGTACCATTGTCACAGGAGGCGTGTCCCTGGTTACCATGGTCACAGGTGGGTTTCCCTGGTTATCACCGAATGTCAGAAATGCGTGTCCCTGGTTACCACCGACTGTCACAGGCAGGTGTCCCTGGGCACTGTGAATGTCACAGGTGGGTTTCCCTGGTTACCACCGACTGTCACAGTTGAGTGTACATGGTTACCACTGACTGTCATAGGAGGGCTGTCCCTGGGTACCATTGTCACAGGAGGGGTGTCCTTGCTTACCACTGGCACAGGAGGTGTGTCCCTGGTTACCACTGACTGTCACAGGAGGGGTGTCCTTGGTTACCATGGTCGCAGGTGGGTTTCGCTTGTTAACACTGACTGTCAGAGATGCGTGTCCCTGGTTACCACCGACTGTCATATGTGTGTGTCCTGGTAACCACGGTCACAGGAGAGGTGTCCTTGGTTACCAGTGAGTGTGGGTACGGGTGTCCTTGGTTACCATGGTCACAGGTGTGTTTCCCTGGTTACCACCGACTGTCACAGGAGGGCTGTCCCTGGGTACCATTGTCACAGAAGGGGTGTCCTTGGTTACCATGGTCACAGGTGGGTTTCCCTGGTTACCACCGACTGTCAGAGATGCTTGTCCCTGGTAACCACGGTCACAGGAGGGGTGTCCTTCGTTACCAGTGACGGTGGGTAGGGGTGTCCTTGGTTACCATGGTCACAGGTTGGTTCCCCTGGTTACCACCGACTGTCACAGGAGGGCTGTCCCTGGGTACCATTGTCACAGAAGGGGTGTCCTTGGTTACCATGGTCACAGGTGGGTTTCCCTGGTTACCACCGACTGTCAGAGATGCGTGTCCCTGGTAACCACGGTCACAGGAGAGGTGTCCTTGGTTACCAGTGACTGTGGGTAGGGGTGTCCTTGGTTACCATGGTCACAGGTTGGTTCCCCTGTTTACCACCGACTGTCACAGGAGGGCTGTCCCTGGGTACCATTGTCACAGAAGTGGTGTCCTTGCTTACCACTGGCACAGGAGGTGTGTCCCTGGTTCCCACTGACTGTCACAGGAGTGGTGTCCTTGGTTACCATGGTCGCAGGTGGGTTTCCCTTGTTACCACTGACTGTCAGAGATGCGTGTCCCTGGTTACCACCGACTGTCATATGTGCGTGTCCTGGTAACCGCGGTCACAGGAGAGGTGTCCTTGGTTACCAGTGACTGTGGGTAGGGATGTCCTTGGTTACCATGGTCACAGGTGGGTTTCCCTGGTTACCATCGACTGTCACAGGAGGGCTGTCCCTGTGTACCATTGTCACAGGAGGGGTGTCCTTGGTTACCATGGTCACAGGTGGGTTTCCCTGGTTACCACCGACTGCCAGAGATGCGTGTCCCGAGTAACCACGGTCACAGGAGAGGTGTCCTTGGTTACCAGTAACCGTGGTTAGGGGTGTCCTTGGTTACCATGTTCACAGGTGGGTTTCCCTGGTTACCATCGACTGTCACAGGAGGGCTGTCCCTGTGTACCATTGTCACAGGACGGGTGTCTTTGGTTACCATGGTCAATGGTGGGTTTCCCTGGTTACTACCGACGGTCAGAGATGCGTGTCCCTGGTAACCATGGTCACAGGAGAGGTGTCCTTGGTTTCCAGTGACTGTGGGTAGGGGTGTCCTTGGTTACCATGGTCACAGGTGGGTTTCCCTGGTTACCACCGACTGTCAGACATGCGTGTCCCGAGTAACCACGGTCACAGGAGAGGTGTCCTTTGTTACCAGTAACTGTGGGTAGTGGTGTCCTTGGTTACCATGGTCACATGTTGGTTTCCCTGGTTACCACAGACTGTCACAGGAGGGCTGTCCCTGGGTACCATTGTCACAGGAGGGGTGTCCTTGGTTACCATGGTCACAGGTGGGTTTCCCTGGTAACCACCGACTTTCAAAGATGCGTGTCCGTGGTAACCACGGTCACAGTAGAGGTGTCCTTGGTTACCAATGACTGTGGGTAGGGGTGTCTTTGGTTACCATGGTCACAGGTGGGTTTCCCTGGTTACCACCGACTCTCACAGGAAGGCTGTCCCTGTGTACCATTGTCACAGGAGGTGTGTCCTTGGTTACCATGGTCACAGGTGGGTTTCCCTGGTTACCATCGACTGTCAGAAATGCGTGTCCCTGGTAACCACGGTCACAGGAGAGGTGTCCTTGGTTACCAGTGACTGTGGGTAGGGGTGTCCTTGGTTACCATGGTCACAGGTGGGTTTCCCTGGTTACCACCGACTTTCACAGGAGGGCTGTCCCTGGGTACCATTGTCACAGGACTGGTGTCCTTGGATACCATGGTCACAGGTGGGTTTCCCTGGTTACCACCGAATGTCAGAAATGCGTGTCCCTGGTTACCACTGACTGTCACAGGCAGGTGTCCCTGGGCACTGTGAATGTCACAGGTGGGTTTCCCTGGTTACCACCGACTGTCACAGTTGAGGGTACATGGTTACCACTGACTGTCATAGGAGGGCTGTCCCTGGGTACCATTGTCACAGGAGGGGTGTCCTTGCTTACCACTGGCACAGGAGGTTTGTCCCTGGTTACCACTGACTTTCACAGGAGGGGTGTCCTTGGTTACCATGGTCGCAGGTGGGTTTCCCTTGTTACCACTGACTGTCAGAGATGTGTGTCCCTGGTTACCACCGACTGTCATATGTGCGTGTCCTGGTAACCACGGTCACAGGAGAGGTGTCCTTGTTTACCAGTGATTGTGGGTAGGGGTGTCCTTGGTTACCATGTTCGCAGGTGGGTTTCCCTGGTTACCACTGACTGTCAGAGATACGTGTCCCTGGTTACCACCGACTGTCATATGTGCGTGTCCTGGTAAACACGGTCACAGGAGAGGTTTCCTTGGTTACCAGTGAGTGTGGGTAGGGGTGTCCTTGGTTACCATGGTCACAGGTGTGTTTCCCTGGTTACCACCGACTGTCACAGGAGGGCTGTCCCTGGGTACCATTGTCACAGAAGGGGTGTCCTTGGTTACCATGGTCACAGGTGGGTTTCCCTGGTTACCACCGCCTGTCAGAGATGCGTGTCCCTGGTAACCACGGTCACAGGAGAGGTGTCCTTCGTTACCAGTGACTGTGGGTAGGGGTGTCCTTGGTTACCATGGTCACAGGTTGGTTCCCCTGGTTACCACCGACTGTCACAGGAGAGCTGTCCCTGGGTACCATTGTCACAGAAGGGGTGTCCTTGGTTACCATGGTCACAGGTGGGTTTCCCTGGTTACCACCGACTGTTAGACATGCGTGTCCCTGGTAACCACGGTCACAGGAGAGGTGTCCTTGGTTACCAGTGACTGTGGGTAGCGGTGTCGTTGGTTACCATCGTCGCAGGTTGGTTTTACTGGTTACCACTGACTGTCAGAGATGCGTGTCCCTGGTTACCACCGACTGTCATATGTGCGTGTCCTGGTAACCACGGTCACAGGAGAGGTGTCCTTGGTTACCAGTGACTGTGGGTAGGGGTGTCCTTGGTTACCATGGTCACAGGTGGGTTTCCCTGGTTAACACCGACTGTCACAGGAGGGCTGTCCCTGTGTACCATTGTCACAGGAGGGGAGTCCTTGGTTACCATGGTCACAGGTGGGTTTCCCTGGTTACCACTGACTGTCAGAGATGCGTGTCCCGGGTAACTTCGGTCACAGGAGAGGTGTCCTTGGTTACCAGTAACTGTGGGTAGGGGTGTCCTTGGTTACCATGGTCACAGGTGGTTTTCCCTGGTCACCACCGACTGTTACAGGAGGGCTGTCCCTGGGTACCATTTTCACAGGAGGGGTGTCCTTGGTTACCATGGTCACATGTGGGATTCCCTGGTTACCACCAACTGTCAGAAATGCGTGTCCCTGGTTGCCACCGACTGTCACAGGCCGGTGTCCCTGGGCACTGTGAATGTCACAGGTGGGTTTCCCTGGTTACCACCGACTGTCACAGTTGAGTGTACATGGTTACCACTGACTGTCACAGGAGGGCTGTCCCTGGGTACCATTGTCACAGGAGGGGTGTCCTTGGTTACCACTGGCACAGGAGGTGTGTCCCTGGTTACCACTGACTGTCACAGGAGGGGTGTCCTTGGTTACCATGGTCACAGGTGTGTTTCCCGGGTTACCACCGACTGTCACAGGAGGGCTGTCCCTGGGTACCATTGTCACAGCAGGGGTGTCCTTGGTTACCATGGTCACAGGTGGGTTTCCCTGGTTACCACCGACTGTCAGAAATGGGTGTCCCTGGTTACCACCGACTGTCACAGGCAGGTGTCCCTGGGCACTGTGAATGTCACAGGTGGGTTTCCCTGGTTACCACCGACTGTCACAGGTGAGTGTACATGGTTAACACTGACTGTCACAGGAGGGCTGTCCCTGGGTTCCATTGTGACAGGAGGGGTGTCCTTGGTTATCACTGACTGTCACAGGAGGGTTGTCCTTGGTTACCATGGTCGCAGGTGGGTTTCCCTGGTTACCACTGACTGTCGGAGATGCGTGTCCCTGGTTACCACCGACTGTCACATGTGCGTGTCCTGGTAACCACGGTCACAGGAGAGGTGTCCTTGGTTACCAGTAACTGTGGTTAGGGGTGTCCTTGGTTACCATGGTCACAGGTGGGTTTCCCTGGTTACCATCGACTGTCACAGGAGGGCTGTCCCTATGTACCATTGTCACAGGAGGGGTGTCCTTGGTTACCATGGTCACAGGTGGGTTTCCCTGGTTACCACCGACTGCCAGAGATGCGTGTCCCGAGTAACCACGGTCACAGGAGAGGTGTCCTTGGTTACCAGTAACTGTGGTTAGGGGTGTCCTTGTTTACCATGGTCACAGGTGGGTTTCCCTGGTTACCATCGACTGTCACAGGAGGGCTGTCCCTGTGTACCATTGTCACAGGACGGGTGTCTTTGGTTACCATGGTCACAGGTGGGTTTCCCTGGTTACTACCGACGGTCAGAGATGCGTGTCCCTGGTAACCATGGTCACAGGAGAGGTGTCCTTGGTTTCCAGTGACTGTGGGTAGGGGTGTCCTTGGTTACCATGGTCACAGGTGGGTTTCCCTGGTTACCACCGACTGTCAGACATGCGTGTCCCGAGTAACCACGGTCACAGGAGAGGTGTCCTTTGTTACCAGTGACTGTGGGTAGGGGTGTCCTTGGTTACCATGGTCACAGGTGTGTTTCCTGGGTTACCACCGACTGTCACAGGAGGGCTGTCCCTGGGTACCATTGTCAGAGGAGGGGTGTCCTTGGTTACCATGGTCACAGGTGGGTTTCCCTGGTTACCACCGACTGTCAGAAATGGGTGTCCCTGGATACCACCGACTGTCACAGGCAGGTGTCCCTGGGCACTGTGAATGTCACAGGTGGGTTTCCCTGGTTACAACCGACTGTCACAGGTGAGTGTACATGGTTAACACTGACTGTCACAGGAGGGCTGTCCCTGGGTTCCATTGTGACAGGAGGGGTGTCCTTGGTTACCACTGGCACAGGAGGTGTGTCCCTAGTTATCACTGACTGTCACAGGAGGGTTGTCCTTGGTTACCATGGTCGCAGGTGGGTTTCCCTGGTTACCACCGACTGTCATATGTGGGTGTCCTGGTAACCACGGTCACAGGAGAGGTGTCCTTGGTTACCAGTGACTGTGGGTAGGGGTGTCCTTGGTTACCATGGTCACAGGTGGGTTTCTCTGGTTACCATCGACTGTCACAGGAGGGCTGTCCCTGTGTACCATTGTCACAGGAGGGGTGTCCTTGGTTACCATGGTCACAGGTGGGTTTCCCTGGTTACCACCGACTGCCAGAGATGCGTGTCCCGAGTAACCACGGTCACAGGAGAGGTGTCCTTGTTTACCAGTAACTGTGGTTAGGGGTGTCCTTGGTTACCATGGTCACAGGTGGGTTTCCCTGGTTACCATCGACTGTAACAGGAGGGCTGTCCCTGTGTACCATTGTCACAGGACGGGTGTCTTTGGTTACCATGGTCACAGGTGGGTTTCCCTGGTTACTACCGACGGTCAGAGATGCGTGTCCCTGGTAACCATGGTCACAGGAGAGGTGTCCTTGGTTTCCAGTGACTGTGGGTAGGGGTGTCCTTGGTTACCATGGTCACAGGTGGGTTTCCCTGGTTACCACCGACTGTCAGACATGCGTGTCCCGAGTAACCACGGTCACAGGAGAGGTGTCCTTTGTTACCAGTAACTGTGGGTAGGGGTGTCCTTGGTTACCATGGTCACAGGTTGGTTTCCCTGGTTACCACAGACTGTCACAGGAGGGCTCTCCCTGGGTACCATTGTCACAGGAGGGGTGTCCTTGGTTACCATGGTCACAGGTGGGTTTCCCTGGTAATCACCGACTTTCAAAGATGCGTGTCCGTGGTAACCACGGTCACAGTAGAGGTGTCCTTGGTTACCAATGACTGTGGGTAGGGGTGTCTTTGGTTACCATGGTCACAGGTGGGTTTCCCTGGTTACCACCGACTCTCACAGGAAGGCTGTCCCTGTGTACCATTGTCACAGGAGGTGTGTCCTTGGTTACCATGGTCACAGGTGGGTTTCTCTGGTTACCATCGACTGTCAGAAATGCGTGTCCCTGGTAACCATGGTCACAGGAGAGGTGTCCTTGGTTACCAGTGACTGTGGGTAGGGGTGTCCTTGGTTACCATGGTCACAGGTGGGTTTCTCTGGTTACCACCGACTTTCACAGGAGGGCTGTCCCTGGGTACCATTGTCACAGGAGGGGTGTCCTTGGATACCATGGTCACAGGTGGGTTTCCCTGGTTACCACCGAATGTCAGAAATGCGTGTCCCTGGTTACCACTGACTGTCACAGGCAGGTGTCCCTGGGCACTGTGAATGTCACAGGTGGGTTTCCCTGGTTACCACCGACTGTCACAGTTGAGGGTACATGGTTACCACTGACTGTCATAGGAGGGCTGTCCCTGGGTACCATTGTCACAGGAGGGGTGTCCTTGCTTACCACTGGCACAGGAGGTTTGTCCCTGGTTACCACTGACTTTCACAGGAGGGGTGTCCTTGGTTACCATGGTCGCAGGTGGGTTTCCCTTGTTACCACTGACTGTCAGAGATGTGTGTCCCTGGTTACCACCGACTGTCATATGTGCGTGTCCTGGTAACCACGGTCACAGGAGAGGTGTCCTTGTTTACCAGTGATTGTGGGTAGGGTTGTCCTTGGTTAACATGTTCGCAGGTGGGGTTTCCTGGTTACCACTGACTGTCAGAGATACGTGTCCCTGGTTACCACCGACTGTCATATGTGCGTGTCCTGGTAAACACGGTCACAGGAGAGGTGTCCTTGGTTACCAGTGAGTGTGGGTAGGGGTGTCCTTGGTTACCATGGTCACAGGTGTGTTTCCCTGGTTACCACCGACTGTCACAGGAGGGCTGTCCATGGGTACCATTGTCACAGAAGGGGTGTCCTTGGTTACCATGGTCACAGGTGGGTTTCCCTGGTTACCACCGCCTGTCAGAGATGCGTGTCCCTGGTAACCACGGTCACAGGAGAGGTGTCCTTCGTTACCAGTGACTGTGGGTAGGGGTGTCCTTGGTTACCATGGTCACAGGTTGGTTCCCCTGGTTACCACCGACTTTCACAGGAGAGCTGTCCCTGGGTACCATTGTCACAGAAGGGGTGTCCTTGGTTACCATGGTCACAGGTGGGTTTCCCTGGTTACCACCGACTGTTAGAGATGCGTGTCCCTGGTAACCACGGTCACAGGAGAGGTGTCCTTGGTTACCAGTGACTGTGGGTAGGGGTGTCGTTGGTTACCATCGTCGCAGGTGGGTTTTACTGGTTACCACTGACTGTCAGAGATGCGTGTCCCTGGTTACCACCGACTGTCATATGTGCGTGTCCTGGTAACCACGGTCACAGGAGAGGTGTCCTTGGTTACCAGTGACTGTGGGTAGGGGTGTCCTTGGTTACCATGGTCACAGGTGGGTTTCCCTGGTTAACACCGACTGTCACAGGAGGGCTGTCCCTGTGTACCATTGTCACAGGAGGGGTGTCCTTGGTTACCATGGTCACAGGTGGGTTTCCCTGGTTACCACTGACTGTCAGAGATGCCTGTCCCGGGTAACCACGGTCACAGGAGAGGTGTCCTTGGTTACCAGTAACTGTGGGTAGGGGTGTCCTTGGTTACCATGGTCACAGGTGGGTTTCCCTGGTTACCATCGACTGTCACAGGAGGGCTGTCCCTGGGTACCATTGTCACAGGAGGGGTGTCTTTGGTTACCATTGTCACAGTTGGGATTCCCTGGTTACTACCGACGGTCAGAGATGCGTGTCCCTGGTAACCATGGTCACAGGAGAGGTGTCCTTGGTTTCCAGTGACTGTGGGTAGGGTTGTCCTTGGTTACCATGGTCACAGGTGGGTTTCCCTGGTCACCACCGACTGTTACAGGAGGGCTGTCCCTGGGTACCATTTTCACAGGAGGGGTGTCCTTGGTTACCATGGTCACATGTGGGATTCCCTGGTTACCACCAACTGTCAGAAATGCGTGTCCCTGGTTGCCACCGACTGTCACAGGCCGGTGTCCCTGGGCACTGTGAATGTCACAGGTGGGTTTCCCTGGTTACCACCGACTGTCACAGTTGAGTGTACATGGTTACCACTGACTGTCACAGGAGGGCTGTCCCTGGGTACCATTGTCACAGGAGGGGTGTCCTTGGTTACCACTGGCACAGGAGGTGTGTCCCTGGTTACCACTGACTGTCACAGGAGGGGTGTCCTTGGTTAACATGGTCGCAGGTGGGCTTCCCTTGTTACCACTGACTGTCAGAGATGCGTGTCCCTGGTAACCACTGACTGTCATATGTGCGTGTCCTGGTAACCACGGTCACAGTAGAGGTGTCCTTGGTTACCAGTGACTGTGGGTAGGGGTGTCCTTGGTTACCATGGTCACAGGTGTGTTTCCCGGGTTACCACAGACTGTCACAGGAGGGCTGTCCCTGGGTACCATTGTCACAGGAGGGGTGTCCTTGGTTACCATGGTCACAGGTGGGTTTCCCTGGTTACCACCGACTGTCAGAAATGGGTGTCCCTGTTTACCACCGACTGTCACAGGCCGGTGTCCCTGGGCACTGTGAATGTCACAGGTGGGTTTCCCTGGTTACCACCGACTGTCACAGGTGAGTGTACATGGTTACCACTGACTGTCACAGGAGGGCTGTCCCTGGGTTCCATTGTGACAGGAGGGGTGTCCTTGGTTACCACTGGCACAGGAGGTGTGTCCCTGGTTATCACTGACTGTCACAGGAGGGTTGTCCTTGGTTACCATGGTCGCAGGTGGGTTTCCCTGGTTACCACTGACTGTCGGAGATGCTTGTCCCTGGTTACCACCGACTGTCACATGTGCGTGTCCTGGTAACCACGGTCACAGGAGAGGTGTCCTTGGTTACCAGTGACTGTGGGTAGGGGTGTCCTTGGTTACCATGGTCACAGGTGTGTTTCCCGGGTTACCACCGACTGTCACAGGAGGGCTGTCCCTGGGTACCATTGTCACAGGAGGGGTGTCCTTGGTTACCACTGGCACAGGAGGTGTGTCCCTGGTTCCCACTGACTGTCACAGGAGGGGTATCCTTGGTTACCATATTCGCAGGTGGGTTTCCCTTGTTACCACTGACTGTCAGAGATGCGTGTCCCTGGTAACCACTGACTGTCATATGTGCGTGTCCTGGTCACCACGGTCACAGGAGAGGTGTCCTTGGTTACCAGTGACTGTGGGTAGGGGTGTCCTTGGTTACCATGGTGACAGGTGGGTTTCCCTGGTTACTACCGACTGTCAGAGATGCGTGTCCCTGGTAAACATGGTCACAGGAGAGGTGTCCTTGGTTTCCAGTGACTGTGGGTAGGGGTGTCCTTGGTTACCATGGTCACAGGTGGGTTTCCGTGGTTACCACCGACGGTCAGAGATGCGTGTCTCTGGTAACCACGGTCACAGGAGAGGTGTCCTTGGTTACCAGTGACTGTGGTTATGGGGGTCCTTGGTTACCATGGTCACAGGTGGGTTTCCCTGGTTACCACCGACTGTCACAGGAGGGCTGTCCCTGGGTACCATTGTCACAGGAGGGGTGTCCTTGGTTACCACTGGCACAGGAGGTGTGTCCCTGGTTACCACTGACTGTCACAGGAGGGGTGTCCTTGGTTACCATGGTCGCAGGTGGGTTTCCCTGGTTACCACTGACTGTCAGAAATGCGTGTCCCTGTTTACCACCGACTCTCATATGTGCGTGTCCCTGGTAACCTCGGTCACAGGAGAGGTGTCCGTGGTTACCAGTGACTGTCACAGTAGGTGTGTCCTTGGTTACCATGGTCACAGGTGGGTTTCCCTGGTTACCACCGACTGTCATATGTGCGTGTCCATGGTAACCACGGTCACAGGAGAGGTGTCCTTGTTTAGCAGTGACTGTGGGTAGGGGTGTCCTTGGTTACCATGGTCACAGTTGGGTTTCCCTGGTTACCACTGACTGTCAGAGATGCGTGTCCCTGGTTACTACCGACTGTCATATGTGCGTGTCCCTGGTAACCACGGTCACAGGAAAGGTGTCCGTGGTTACCAGTGACTGTCACAGTAGGTGTGTCCTTGGTTACCATGGTCACAGGTGGGTTTCCCTGGTTACCACCGACTGTCAGAGATGCCTGTCCCTGGTTACCACCGACTGTCACAGGCCGGTGTCCCTGGGCACTGTGAATGTCACAGGTGGGTTTCCCTGGTTACCACCGACTGTCACAGGAGGGCTGTCCCTGGGTACCATTGTCACAGGAGGGGTGTCGTTGGTTACCATGGTCACAGGAGGGGTGTCCTTGGTTACCATGGTCGCAGGTGGGTTTCCCCGGTTACCACTGACTGTCGGAGATGCGTGTCCCTGGTTACCACCGACTGTCACATGTGCGTGTCCTGGTAACCACGGTCACAGGAGAGGTGTCCTTGGTTACCAGTGACTGTGGGTAGTGGTGTCCTTGGTTACCATGGTCACAGGAGCGTTTCCCTGGTTACCACCGACTGTCAAGGGAGGGCTGTCCCTGGGTACCATTGTCACAGGAGGGGTGTCCTTGGTTACCATGGTCACAGGTGGGTTTCCCTGGTTACCACCGACTGTCAGAAATGGGTGTCCCTGGTTACCACCGACTGTCACAGGCAGGTGTCCCTGGGCACTGTGAATGTCACAGGTGGGTTTCCCTGGTTACCACCGACTGTCACAGGTGAGTGTACATGGTTACCACTGACTGTCACAGGAGGGCTGTCCCTGGGTTCCATTGTGACAGGAGGGGTGTCCTTGGTTACCACTTGCACAGGAGGTGTGTCCCTGGTTATCACTGACTGTCACAGGAGGGTTGTCCTTGGTTACCATGGTCGCAGGTGGGTTTCCCTGGTTACCACTGACTGTCGGAGATGC
This sequence comes from Rangifer tarandus platyrhynchus, assembly GCA_949782905.1. Taxonomy (NCBI): domain Eukaryota; kingdom Metazoa; phylum Chordata; class Mammalia; order Artiodactyla; family Cervidae; genus Rangifer; species Rangifer tarandus. Next base: position 134,806 of record CATKSN020000630.1, read on the forward strand.
TTGTCCCTGGTTACCACCGACTGTCACATGTGCGTGTCCTGGTAACCACGGTCACAGGAGAGGTGTCCTTGGTTACCAGTGACTGTGGGTAGTGGTGTCCTTGGTTACCATGGTCACAGGAGGGTTTCCCTGGTTACCACCGACTGTCAAGGGAGGGCTGTCCCTGGGTACCATTGTCACAGGAGGGGTGTCCTTGGTTACCATGGTCACAGGTGGGTTTCCCTGGTTACCCCCGACTGTCAGAAATGGGTGTCCCTGGTTACCACCGACTGTCACAGGCAGGTGTCCCTGGGCACTGTGAATGTCACAGGTGGGTTTCCCTGGTTACCACCGACTGTCACAGGTGAGTGTACATGGTTACCACTGACTGTCACAGGAGGGCTGTCCCTGGGTACCATTGTCACAGGAGGGGTGTCCTTGGTTACCATGGTCGCAGGTGGGTTTCCCTGGTTACCACTGACTGTCGGAGATGCTTGTCCCTGGTTACCACCGACTGTCACATGTGCGTGTCCTGGTAACCACGGTCACAGGAGAGGTGTCCTTGGTTACCAGTGACTGTGGGTAGGGGTGTCCTTGGTTACCATGGTCACAGGTGTGTTTCCCGGGTTACCACCGACTGTCACAGGAGGGCTGTCCCTGGGTACCATTGTCACAGGAGGGGTGTCCTTGGTTACCACTGGCACAGGAGGTGTGTCCCTGGTTCCCACTGACTGTCACAGGAGGGGTATCCTTGGTTACCATATTCGCAGGTGGGTTTCCCTTGTTACCACTGACTGTCAGAGATGCGTGTCCCTGGTAACCACTGACTGTCATATGTGCGTGTCCTGGTCACCACGGTCACAGGAGAGGTGTCCTTGGTTACCAGTGACTGTGGGTAGGGGTGTCCTTGGTTACCATGGTGACAGGTGGGTTTCCCTGGTTACTACCGACTGTCAGAGATGCGTGTCCCTGGTAAACATGGTCACAGGAGAGGTGTCCTTGGTTTCCAGTGACTGTGGGTAGGGGTGTCCTTGGTTACCATGGTCACAGGTGGGTTTTCGTGGTTACCACCGACGGTCAGAGATGCGTGTCTCTGGTAACCACGGTCACAGGAGAGGTGTCCTTGGTTACCAGTGACTGTGGTTATGGGGGTCCTTGGTTACCATGGTCACAGGTGGGTTTCCCTGGTTACCACCGACTGTCACAGGAGGGCTGTCCCTGGGTACCATTGTCACAGGAGGGGTGTCCTTGGTTACCACTGGCACAGGAGGTGTGTCCCTGGTTACCACTGACTGTCACAGGAGGGGTGTCCTTGGTTACCATGGTCGCAGGTGGGTTTCCCTGGTTACCACTGACTGTCAGAAATGCGTGTCCCTGTTTACCACCGACTCTCATATGTGCGTGTCCCTGGTAACCTCGGTCACAGGAGAGGTGTCCGTGGTTACCAGTGACTGTCACAGTAGGTGTGTCCTTGGTTACCATGGTCACAGGTGGGTTTCCCTGGTTACCACCGACTGTCATATGTGCGTGTCCATGGTAACCACGGTCACAGGAGAGGTGTCCTTGTTTAGCAGTGACTGTGGGTAGGGGTGTCCTTGGTTACCATGGTCACAGTTGGGTTTCCCTGGTTACCACTGACTGTCAGAGATGCGTGTCCCTGGTTACTACCGACTGTCATATGTGCGTGTCCCTGGTAACCACGGTCACAGGAAAGGTGTCCGTGGTTACCAGTGACTGTCACAGTAGGTGTGTCCTTGGTTACCATGGTCACAGGTGGGTTTCCCTGGTTACCACCGACTGTCAGAGATGCCTGTCCCTGGTTACCACCGACTGTCACAGGCCGGTGTCCCTGGGCACTGTGAATGTCACAGGTGGGTTTCCCTGGTTACCACCGACTGTCACAGGAGGGCTGTCCCTGGGTACCATTGTCACAGGAGGGGTGTCGTTGGTTACCATGGTCACAGGAGGGGTGTCCTTGGTTACCATGGTCGCAGGTGGGTTTCCCCGGTTACCACTGACTGTCGGAGATGCGTGTCCCTGGTTACCACCGACTGTCACATGTGCGTGTCCTGGTAACCACGGTCACAGGAGAGGTGTCCTTGGTTACCAGTGACTGTGGGTAGTGGTGTCCTTGGTTACCATGGTCACAGGAGCGTTTCCCTGGTTACCACCGACTGTCAAGGGAGGGCTGTCCCTGGGTACCATTGTCACAGGAGGGGTGTCCTTGGTTACCATGGTCACAGGTGGGTTTCCCTGGTTACCACCGACTGTCAGAAATGGGTGTCCCTGGTTACCACCGACTGTCACAGGCAGGTGTCCCTGGGCACTGTGAATGTCACAGGTGGGTTTCCCTGGTTACCACCGACTGTCACAGGTGAGTGTACATGGTTACCACTGACTGTCACAGGAGGGCTGTCCCTGGGTTCCATTGTGACAGGAGGGGTGTCCTTGGTTACCACTTGCACAGGAGGTGTGTCCCTGGTTATCACTGACTGTCACAGGAGGGTTGTCCTTGGTTACCATGGTCGCAGGTGGGTTTCCCTGGTTACCACTGACTGTCGGAGATGCTTGTCCCTGGTTACCACCGACTGTCACATGTGCGTGTCCTGGTAACCACGGTCACAGGAGAGGTGTCCTTGTTTACCAGTGACTGTGGGTAGTGGTGTCCTTGGTTACCATGGTCACAGGAGGGTTTCCCTGGTTACCACCGACTGTCAAGGGAGGGCTGTCCCTGGGTACCATTGTCACAGGAGGGGTGTCCTTGGTTACCATGGTCACAGGTGGGTTTCCCTGGTTACCCCCGACTGTCAGAAATGGGTGTCCCTGGTTACCACCGACTGTCACAGGCAGGTGTCCCTGGGCACTGTGAATGTCACAGGTGGGTTTCCCTGGTTACCACCGACTGTCACAGGTGAGTGTACATGGTTACCACTGACTGTCACAGGAGGGCTGTCCCTGGGTACCATTGTCACATGAGGGGTGTCCTTGGTTACCACTGGCACAGGAGGTGTGTCCCTGGTTACCACTGACTGTCACAGGAGGGGTGTCCTTGGTTAACATGGTCGCAGGTGGGCTTCCCTTGTTACCACTGACTGTCAGAGATGCGTGTCCCTGGTAACCACTGACTGTCATATGTGCGTGTCCTGGTAACCACGGTCACAGTAGAGGTGTCCTTGGTTACCAGTGACTGTGGGTAGGGGTGTCCTTGGTTACCATGGTCACAGGTGTGTTTCCCGGGTTACCACCGACTGTCACAGGAGGGCTGTCCCTGGGTACCATTGTCACAGGAGGGGTGTCCTTGGTTACCACTGGCACAGGAGGTGTGTCCCTGTTTACCACTGACTGTCACAGGAGGGGTGTCCTTGGTTAACATGGTCGCAGGTGGGCTTCCCTTGTTACCACTGACTGTCAGAGATGCGTGTCCCTGGTAACCACTGACTGTCATATGTGCGTGTCCTGGTCACCACGGTCACAGGAGAGGTGTCCTTGGTTACCAGTGACTGTGGGTAGGGGTGTCCTTGGTTACCATGGTGACAGGTGGGTTTCCCTGGTTACTACCGACTGTCAGAGATGCGTGTCCCTGGTAAACATGGTCACAGGAGAGGTGTCCTTGGTTTCCAGTGACTGTGGGTAGGGGTGTCCTTGGTTACCATGGTCACAGGTGGGTTTCCGTGGTTACCACCGACGGTCAGAGATGCGTGTCTCTGGTAACCACGGTCACAGGAGAGGTGTCCTTGGTTACCAGTGACTGTGGTTATGGGGGTCCTTGGTTACCATGGTCACAGGTGGGTTTCCCTGGTTACCACCGACTGTCACAGGAGGGCTGTCCCTGGGTACCATTGTCACAGGAGGGGTGTCCTTGGTTACCACTGGCACAGGAGGTGTGTCCCTGGTTACCACTGACTGTCACAGGAGGGGTGTCCTTGGTTACCATGGTCGCAGGTGGGTTTCCCTGGTTACCACTGACTGTCAGAAATGCGTGTCCCTGTTTACCACCGACTCTCATATGTGCGTGTCCCTGGTAACCTCGGTCACAGGAGAGGTGTCCGTGGTTACCAGTGACTGTCACAGTAGGTGTGTCCTTGGTTACCATGGTCACAGGTGGGTTTCCCTGGTTACCACCGACTGTCATATGTGCGTGTCCATGGTAACCACGGTCACAGGAGAGGTGTCCTTGTTTAGCAGTGACTGTGGGTAGGGGTGTCCTTGGTTACCATGGTCACAGTTGGGTTTCCCTGGTTACCACTGACTGTCAGAGATGCGTGTCCCTGGTTACTACCGACTGTCATATGTGCGTGTCCCTGGTAACCACGGTCACAGGAAAGGTGTCCGTGGTTACCAGTGACTGTCACAGTAGGTGTGTCCTTGGTTACCATGGTCACAGGTGGGTTTCCCTGGTTACCACCGACTGTCAGAGATGCCTGTCCCTGGTTACCACCGACTGTCACAGGCCGGTGTCCCTGGGCACTGTGAATGTCACAGGTGGGTTTCCCTGGTTACCACCGACTGTCACAGGAGGGCTGTCCCTGGGTACCATTGTCACAGGAGGGGTGTCGTTGGTTACCATGGTCACAGGTGGGTTTCCCTGGTTACCACCGACTGTCACAGGAGGGCTGTCCCTGGATACCATTGTCACAGGAGGGGTGTCCTTGGTTACCATGGTCGCAGGTGGGTTTCCCCGGTTACCACTGACTGTCGGAGATGCGTGTCCCTGGTTACCACCGACTGTCACATGTGCGTGTCCTGGTAACCACGGTCACAGGAGAGGTGTCCTTGGTTACCAGTGACTGTGGGTAGTGGTGTCCTTGGTTACCATGGTCACAGGAGCGTTTCCCTGGTTACCACCGACTGTCAAGGGAGGGCTGTCCCTGGGTACCATTGTCACAGGAGGGGTGTCCTTGGTTACCATGGTCACAGGTGGGTTTCCCTGGTTACCACCGACTGTCAGAAATGGGTGTCCCTGGTTACCACCGACTGTCACAGGCAGGTGTCCCTGGGCACTGTGAATGTCACAGGTGGGTTTCCCTGGTTACCACCGACTGTCACAGGTGAGTGTACATGGTTACCACTGACTGTCACAGGAGGGCTGTCCCTGGGTACCATTGTCACAGCAGGGTGTCCTTGGTTACCACTGGCACAGGAGGTGTGTCCCTGGCTACCACTGACTGTCACAGGAGGGGTGTCCTTGGTTACCATGGTCGCAGGTGGGTTTTACTGGTTACCACTGACTGTCAGAGATGCGTGTCCCTGGTTAACACCGACTGTCACAGGAGGGCTGTCCCTGTGTACCATTATCACAGGGGGGTTGTCCTTGGTTACCATGGTCACAGGTGGGTTTCCCTGGTTACCACCGACTGTCAGAGATGCGTGTCCCGAGTAACCACGGTCACAGGAGAGGTGTCCTTGGTTACCAGTAAATGTGGGTAGGGGTGTCCTTGGTTACCATGGTCACAGGTTGTTTTCCCTGGTTACCTCCAACTGTCACAGGAGGGCTGTCCCTGGGTACCATTGTCACAGGAGGGGTGTCCTTGCTTACCACTGGCACAGGAGGTGTGTCCCTGGTTACCACTGACTGTCACAGGAGGGGTGTCCTTGGTTACCATGGTCGCAGGTGGGTTTCGCTTGTTACCACTGACTGTCAGAGATGCGTGTCCCTGGTTACCACCGACAGTCATATGTGCGTGTCCTGGTAACCACGGTCACAGGAGAGGTGTCCTTGGTTACCAGTGAGTGTGGGTAGGGGTGTCCTTGGTTACCATGGTCACAGGTGTGTTTCCCTGGTTACCACCGACTGTCACAGGAGGGCTGTCCCTGGGTACCATTGTCACAGAAGGGGTGTCCTTGGTTACCATGGTCACAGGTGGGTTTCCCTGGTTACCACCGACTGTCAGAGATGCTTGTCCCTGGTAACCACGGTCAAAGGAGGGGTGTCCTTCGTTACCAGTGAGGGTGGGTAGGGGTGTCCTTGGTTACCATGGTCACAGGTTGGTTCCCCTGGTTACCACGACTGTCACAGGAGGGCTGTCCCTGGGTACCATTGTCACAGAAGGGGTGTCCTTGGTTACCATGGTCACAGGTGGGTTTCCCTGGTTACCACCGACTGTCAGAGATGCGTGTCCCTGGTAACCACGGTCACAGGAGAGGTGTCCTTGGTTACCAGTGACTGTGGGTAGGGGTGTCCTTGGTTACCATGGTCACAGGTGGGTTCCCCTGTTTACCACCGACTGTCACAGGAGGGCTGTCCCTGGGTACCATTGTCACAGAAGTGGTGTCCTTGCTTACCACTGGCACAGGAGGTGTGTCCCTGGTTCCCACTGACTGTCACAGGAGTGGTGTCCTTGGTTACCATGGTCGCAGGTGGGTTTCCCCGGTTACCACTGACTGTTGGAGATGCGTGTCCCTGGTTACCACCGACAGTCACATGTGCGTGTCCTGGTAACCACGGTCACAGGAGAGGTGTCCTTGGTTACCAGTGACTGTGGGTAGTGGTGTCCTTGGTTACCATGGTCACAGGAGGGTTTCCCTGGTTACCACCGACTGTCAAGGGAGGGCTGTCCCTGGGTACCATTGTCACAGGAGGGGTGTCCTTGGTTACCATGGTCACAGGTGGGTTTCCCTGGTTACCACCGACTGTCAGAAATGGGTGTCCCTGGTTACCACCGACTGTCACAGGCAGGTGTCCCTGGGCACTGTGAATGTCACAGGTGGGTTTCCCTGGTTACCACCAACTGTCACAGGTGAGTGTACATGGTTACCACTGACTGTCACAGGAGGGCTGTCCCTGGGTACCATTGTCACAGCAGGGGTGTCCTTGGTTACCACTGGCACAGGAGGTGTGTCCCTGGCTACCACTGACTGTCACAGGAGGGGTGTCCTTGGTTACCATGGTCGCAGGTGGGTTTTACTGGTAACCACTGACTGTCACAGATGCGTGTCGCTGGTTAACACCGACTGTCACAGGAGGGCTGTCCCTGTGTACCATTGTCACAGGGGGGGTGTCCTTGGTTACCATGGTCACAGGTGGGTTTCCCTGATTACCACCGACTGTCAGAGATGCGTGTCCCGAGTAACCACGGTCACAGGAGAGGTGTCCTTGGTTACCAGTAAATGTGGGTAGGGGTGTCCTTGGTTACCATGGTCACAGGTTGGTTTCCCTGGTTACCTCCGACTGTCACAGGAGGGCTGTCCCTGGGTACCATTGTCACAGGAGGCGTGTCCCTGGTTACCATGGTCACAGGTGGGTTTCCCTGGTTATCACCGAATGTCAGAAATGCGTGTCCCTGGTTACCACCGACTGTCACAGGCAGGTGTCCCTGGGCACTGTGAATGTCACAGGTGGGTTTCCCTGTTTACCACCGACTGTCACAGTTGAGTGTACATGGTTACCACTGACTGTCATAGGAGGGCTGTCCCTGGGTACCATTGTCACAGGAGGGGTGTCCTTGCTTACCACTGGCACAGGAGGTGTGTCCCTGGTTACCACTGACTGTCACAGGAGGGGTGTCCTTGGTTACCATGGTCGCAGGTGGGTTTCGCTTGTTACCACTGACTGTCAGAGATGCGTGTCCCTGGTTACCACCGACTGTCATATGTGTGTGTCCTGGTAACCACGGTCACAGGAGAGGTGTCCTTGGTTACCAGTGAGTGTGGGTAGGGGTGTCCTTGGTTACCATGGTCACAGGTGTGTTTCCCTGGTTACCACCGACTGTCACAGGAGGGCTGTCCCTGGGTACCATTGTCACAGAAGGGGTGTCCTTGGTTACCATGGTCAGAGGTGGGTTTCCCTGGTTACCACCGACTGTCACAGATGCTTGTCCCTGGTAACCACGGTCACAGGAGGGGTGTCCTTCGTTACCGGTGACGGTGGGTAGGTGTGTCCTTGGTTACCATGGTCACAGGTTGGTTCCCCTGGTTACCACCGACTTTCACAGGAGGGCTGTCCCTGGGTACAATTGTCACAGAAGGGGTGTCCTTGGTTACCATGGTCACAGGTGGGTTTCCCTGGTTACCACCGACTGTCAGAGATGCGTGTCCCTGGTAACCACGGTCACAGGAGAGGTGTCCTTGGTTACCAGTGACTGTGGGTAGGGGTGTCCTTGGTTACCATGGTCACAGGTTGGTTCCCCTGTTTACCACCGACTGTCACAGGAGGGCTGTCCCTGGGTACCATTGTCACAGAAATGGTGTCCTTGCTTACCACTGGCACAGGAGGTGTGTCCCTGGTTCCCACTGACTGTCACAGGAGTGGTGTCCTTGGTTACCATGGTCGCAGGTGGGTTTCCCTTGTTACCACTGACTGTCAGAGATGCGTGTCCCTGGTTACCACCGACTGTCATATGTGCGTGTCCTGGTAACCGCGGTCACAGGAGAGGTGTCCTTGGTTACCAGTGACTGTGGGTAGGGGTGTCCTTGGTTACCATGGTCACAGGTGGGTTTCCCTGGTTACCATCGACTGTCACAGGAGGGCTGTCCCTGTGTACCATTGTCACAGGAGGGGTGTCCTTGGTTACCATGGTCACAGGTGGGTTTCCCTGGTTACCACCGACTGCCAGAGATGCGTGTCCCGAGTAACCACGGTCACAGGAGAGGTGTCCTTGGTTACCAGTAACCGTGGTTAGGGGTGTCCTTGGTTACCATGGTCACAGGTGGGTTTCCCTGGTTACCATCGACTGTCACAGGAGGGCTGTCCCTGTGTACCATTGTCACAGGACGGGTGTCTTTGGTTACCATGGTCAAAGGTGGGTTTCCCTGGTTACTACCGACGGTCAGAGATGCGTGTCCCTGGTAACCATGGTCACAGGAGAGGTGTCCTTGGTTTCCAGTGACTGTGGGTAGGGGTGTCCTTGGTTACCATGGTCACAGGTTGGTTTCCCTGGTTACCACCGACTGTCAGACATGCGTGTCCCGAGTAACCACGGTCACAGGAGAGGTGTCCTTTGTTACCAGTAACTGTGGGTAGGGGTGTCCTTGGTTACCATGGTCACAGGTTGGTTTCCCTGGTTACCACCGACTGTCAGACATGCGTGTCCCGAGTAACCACGGTCACAGTAGAGGTGTCATTGGTTACCAATGACTGTGGGTAGGGGTGTCTTTGGTTACCATGGTCACAGGTGGGTTTCCCTGGATACCACCGACTCTCACAGGAAGGCTGTCCCTGTGTACCATTGTCACAGGAGGTGTGTCCTTGGTTACCATGGTCACAGGTGGGTTTCCCTGGTTACCATCGACTGTCAGAAATGCGTGTCCCTGGTAACCCCGGTCACAGGAGAGGTGTCCTTGGTTACCAGTGACTGTGGGTAGGGGTGTCCTTGGTTACCATGGTCACAGGTGGGTTTCCCTGGTTACCACCGACTTTCACAGGAGGGCTGTCCCTGGGTACCATTGTCACAGGAGGGGTGTCCTTGGATACCATGGTCACAGGTGGGTTTCCCTGGTTACCACCGAATGTCAGAAATGCGTGTCCTTGGTTACCACTGACTGTCACAGGCAGGTGTCCCTGGGCACTGTGAATGTCACAGGTGGGTTTCCCTGGTTACCACCGACTGTCACAGTTGAGTGTACATGGTTACCACTGACTGTCATAGGAGGGCTCTCCCTGGGTACCATTGTCACAGGAGGGGTGTCCTTGCTTACCACTGGCACAGGAGGTGTGTCCCTGGTTACCACTGACTGTCACAGGAGGGGTGTCCTTGGTTACCATGGTCGCAGGTGGGTTTCCCTTGTTACCACTGACTGTCAGAGATGTGTGTCCCTGGTTACCACCGACTGTCATATGTGCGTGTCCTGGTAACCACGGTCACAGGAGAGGTGTCCTTGTTTACCAGTGATTGTGGGTAGGGGTGTCCTTGGTTACCATGTTGACAGGTGGGTTTCCCTGGTTACTACCGACTGTCAGAGATGCGTGTCCCTGGTAAACATGGTCACAGGAGAGGTGTCCTTGGTTTCCAGTGACTGTGGGTAGGGGTGTCCTTGGTTACCATGGTCACAGGTGGGTTTCCCTGGTTACCACCGACTGTCAGAGATGCGTGTCCCTGGTAACCACGGTCACAGGAGAGGTGTCCTTGGTTTCCAGTGACTGTGGGTAGTGGTGTCCTTGGTTACCATGGTCACAGGAGCGTTTCCCTGGTTACCACCGACTGTCACGGGAGGGCTGTCCCTGGGTACCACTGTCACAGGAGGGGTGTCCTTGGTTACCATGGTCACAGGTGGGTTTCCCTGGTTACCACCGACTGTCAGAAATGGGTGTCCCTGGTTACCACCGACTGTCACAGGCAGGTGTCCCTGGGCACTGTGAATGTCCCAGGTGGGTTTCCCTGGTTACCACCGACTGTCACAGGTGAGTGTACATGGTTACCACTGACTGTCACAGGAGGGCTGTCCCTGGGTACCATTGTCACAGCAGGGGTATCCTTGGTTACAACTGGCACAGGAGGTGTGTCCCTGGATACCACTGACTGTCACAGAGGGGTGTCCTTGGTTACCATGGTCGCAGTTGGGTTTCCCTGGTTACCACTGACTGTCAGAACTGCGTGTACCTGGTTACCAACGACTGTCATATGTGCATGTCCTGGTAACCACGGTCACAGGAGAGGTGTCCTTGGTTACCATGGTCACAGGTGGCTTTCCCTGGTTACCACCGACTGTCAGAAATGGGTCTCCCTGGTTACCACCGACTGTCACAGGCTGGTGTCCCTGGGCACTGTGAATGTCACAGGTGGATTTCCCTGGTTACCACCGACTGTCACAGTTGAGTGTACATGGTTACCACTGACTGTCAGGGGAGGGCTGTCCCTGGGTACCATTGTCACAGGAGGGGTGTCCTTGGTTACCACTGGCACAGGAGGTGTGTCCCTGGCTACCACTGACTGTCACAGGAGGGGTGTCCTTGGTTACCATGGTCGCAGGTGGGTTTCCCTGGTTACCACCGACTGTCATATGTGGGTGTCCTGGTAACCACGGTCACAGGAGAGGTGTCCTTGGTTACCAGTGACTGTGGGTAGGGGTGTCCTTGGTTACCATGGTCACAGGTGGGTTTCCCTGGTTACCATCGACTGTCACAGGAGGGCTGTCCCTGTGTACCATTGTCACAGGAGGGGTGTCCTTGGTTACCATGGTCACAGGTGGGTTTCCCTGGTTAACACCGACTGCCAGAGATGCGTGTCCCGAGTAACCACGGTCACAGGAGAGGTGTCCTTGGTTACCAGTAACTGTGGTTAGGGGTGTCCTTGGTTACCATGGTCACAGGTGGGTTTCCCTGGTTACCATCGACTGTCACAGGAGGGCTGTCCCTGTGTTCCATTGTCACAGGACGGGTGTCTTTGGTTACCATGGTCACAGGTGGGTTTCCCTGGTTACTACCGACGGTCAGAGATGCGTGTCCCGAGTAACCACGGTCACAGGAGAGGTGTCCTTTGTTACCAGTGAGTGTGGGTAGGGGTGTCCTTGGTTACCATGGTCACAGGTGTGTTTCCCTGGTTACCACCGACTGTCACAGGAGGGCTGTCCCTGGGTACCATTGTCACAGAAGGGGTGTCCTTGGTTACCATGGTCAGAGGTGGGTTTCCCTGGTTACCACCGACTGTCAGAGATGCTTGTCCCTGGTAACCACGGTCACAGGAGGGGTGTCCTTCGTTACCGGTGACGGTGGGTAGGGGTGTCCTTGGTTACCATGGTCACAGGTTGGTTCCCCTGGTTACCACCGACTGTCACAGGAGGGCTGTCCCTGGGTACCATTGTCACAGAAGGGGTGTCCTTGGTTACCATGGTCACAGGTGGGTTTCCCTGTTTACCACCGACTGTCAGAGATGCGTGTCCCTGGTAACCACGGTCACAGGAGAGGTGTCCTTGGTTACCAGTGACTGTGGGTAGGGGTGTCCTTGGTTACCATGGTCACAGGTTGGTTCCCCTGTTTACCACCGACTGTCACAGGAGGGCTGTCCCTGGGTACCATTGTCACAGAAGTGGTGTCCTTGCTTACCACTGGCACAGGAGGTGTGTCCCTGGTTCCCACTGACTGTCACAGGAGTGGTGTCCTTGGTTACCATGGTCGCAGGTGGGTTTCCCTTGTTACCACTGACTGTCAGAGATGCGTGTCCCTGGTTACCACCGACTGTCATATGTGCGTGTCCTGGTAACCGCGGTCACAGGAGAGGTGTCCTTGGTTACCAGTGACTGTGGGTAGGGATGTCCTTGGTTACCATGGTCACAGGTGGGTTTCCCTGGTTACCATCGACTGTCACAGGAGGGCTGTCCCTGTGTACCATTGTCACAGGAGGGGTGTCCTTGGTTACCATGGTCACAGGTGGGTTTCCCTGGTTACCACAGACTGCCAGAGATGCGTGTCCCGAGTAACCACGGTCACAGGAGAGGTGTCCTTGGTTACCAGTAACCGTGGTTAGGGGTGTCCTTGGTTACCATGTTCACAGGTGGGTTTCCCTGGTTACCATCGACTGTCAAAGGAGGGCTGTCCCTGTGTACCATTGTCACAGGACGGGTGTCTTTGGTTACCATGGTCAATGGTGGGTTTCCCTGGTTACTACCGACGGTCAGAGATGCGTGTCCCTGGTAACCATGGTCACAGGAGAGGTGTCCTTGGTTTCCAGTGACTGTGGGTAGGGGTGTCCTTGGTTACCATGGTCACAGGTGGGTTTCCCTGGTTACCACCGACTGTCAGACATGCGTGTCCCGAGTAACCACGGTCACAGGAGAGGTGTCCTTTGTTACCAGTAACTGTGGGTAGTGGTGTCCTTGGTTACCATGGTCACAGGTTGGTTTCCCTGGTTACCACAGACTGTCACAGGAGGGCTGTCCCTGGGTACCATTGTCACAGGAGGGGTGTCCTTGGTTACCATGGTCACAGGTGGGTTTCCCTGGTAACCACAGACTTTCAAAGATGCGTGTCCGTGGTAACCACGGTCACAGTAGAGGTGTCATTGGTTACCAATGACTGTGGGTAGGGGTGTCTTTGGTTACCATGGTCACAGGTGGGTTTCCCTGGATACCACCGACTCTCACAGGAAGGCTGTCCCTGTGTACCATTGTCACAGGAGGTGTGTCCTTGGTTACCATGGTCACAGGTGGGTTTCCCTTGTTACCACTGACTGTCAGAGATGCGTGTCCCTGGTAACCACTGACTGTCATATGTGCGTGTCCTGGTAACCACGGTCACAGGAGAGGTGTCCTTGTTTACCAGTGATTGTGGGTAGGGGTGTCCTTGGTTACCATGTTGACAGGTGGGTTTCCCTGGTTACTACCGACTGTCAGAGATGCGTGTCCCTGGTAAACATGGTCACAGGAGAGGTGTCCTTGGTTTCCAGTGACTGTGGGTAGGGGTGTCCTTGGTTACCATGGTCACAGGTGGGTTTCCCTGGTTACCACCGACTGTCAGAGATGCGTGTCCCTGGTAACCACGGTCACAGGTGAGGTGTCCTTGGTTACCAGTGATTGTGGGTAGGGGGGTCCTTGGTTACCATGGTCACAGGTGGGTTACCCTGGTTACCACCGACTGTCACAGGAGGGCTATCCCTGTGTAGCATTGTCACAGGAGGGGTGTCCTTGGTTACCATGGTCACAGGTGGGTTTCCCTGGTTACCAGCGACTGTCAGAAATGCGTGTCCCTGGTTACCACCAACTGTCACAGGCAGGTGTCCCTGGGCACTGTGAATGTCCCAGGTGGGTTTCCCAGGTTACCACCGACTGTCACAGTTGAGTGTACATGGTTACCACTGACTGTCACAGGAGGGCTGTCCCTGGGTTCCATTGTCACAGGAGGGGTGTCCTTGGTTACAACTGGCACAGGAGGTGTGTCCCTGGATACCACTGACTGTCACAGAGGGGTGTCCTTGGTTACCATGGTCGCAGTTGGGTTTCCCTGGTTACCACTGACTGTCAGAGGTGCGTGTACCTGGTTACCACCGACTGTCATATGTGCATGTCCTGGTAACCACGGTCACAGGAGAGGTGTCCTTGGTTACCAGTGACTGTGGGTAAGGGTGTCCTTGGTTACCATGGTCACAGGTGGGTTTCCCTGGTTACCACCGACTGTCAAGGGAAGGCTGTCCCTGGGTACCATTGTCACAGGAGGGGTGTCCTTGGTTACCATGGTCACAGGTGGCTTTCCCTGGTTACCACCGACTGTCAGAAATGGGTGTCCCTGGTTACCACCGACTGTCACAGGCTGGTGTCCCTGGGCACTGTGAATGTCACAGGTGGATTTCCCTGGTTACCACCGACTGTTACAGTTGAGTGTACATGGTTACCACTGACTGTCAGGGGAGGGCTGTCCCTGGGTACCATTGTCACAGGAGGGGTGTCCTTGGTTACCACTGGCACAGGAGGTGTGTCCCTGGCTACCACTGACTGTCACAGGAGGGGTGTCCTTGGTTACCATGGTCGCAGGTGGGTTTCCCTGGTTACCACCGACTGTCATATGTGGGTGTCCTGGTAACCACGGTCACAGGAGAGGTGTCCTTGGTTACCAGTGACTGTGGGTAGGGGTGTCCTTGGTTACCATGGTCACAGGTGGGTTTCCCTGGTTACCATCGACTGTCACAGGAGGGCTGTCCCTGTGTACCATTGTCACAGGGGGGGTGTCCTTGGTTACCATGGTCACAGGTGGGTTTCCCTGGTTACCACCGACTGTCAGAGATGCGTGTCCCGAGTAACCACGGTCACAGGAGAGGTGTCCTTGGTTACCAGTAAATGTGGGTAGGGGTGTCCTTGGTTACCATGGTCACAGGTTGGTTTCCCTGGTTACCTCCGACTGTCACAGGAGGGCTGTCCCTGGGTACCATTGTCACAGGAGGCGTGTCCCTGGTTACCATGGTCACAGGTGGGTTTCCCTGGTTATCACCGAATGTCAGAAATGCGTGTCCCTGGTTACCACCGACTGTCACAGGCAGGTGTCCCTGGGCACTGTGAATGTCACAGGTGGGTTTCCCTGGTTACCACCGACTGTCACAGTTGAGTGTACATGGTTACCACTGACTGTCATAGGAGGGCTGTCCCTGGGTACCATTGTCACAGGAGGGGTGTCCTTGCTTACCACTGGCACAGGAGGTGTGTCCCTGGTTACCACTGACTGTCACAGGAGGGGTGTCCTTGGTTACCATGGTCGCAGGTGGGTTTCGCTTGTTAACACTGACTGTCAGAGATGCGTGTCCCTGGTTACCACCGACTGTCATATGTGTGTGTCCTGGTAACCACGGTCACAGGAGAGGTGTCCTTGGTTACCAGTGAGTGTGGGTACGGGTGTCCTTGGTTACCATGGTCACAGGTGTGTTTCCCTGGTTACCACCGACTGTCACAGGAGGGCTGTCCCTGGGTACCATTGTCACAGAAGGGGTGTCCTTGGTTACCATGGTCACAGGTGGGTTTCCCTGGTTACCACCGACTGTCAGAGATGCTTGTCCCTGGTAACCACGGTCACAGGAGGGGTGTCCTTCGTTACCAGTGACGGTGGGTAGGGGTGTCCTTGGTTACCATGGTCACAGGTTGGTTCCCCTGGTTACCACCGACTGTCACAGGAGGGCTGTCCCTGGGTACCATTGTCACAGAAGGGGTGTCCTTGGTTACCATGGTCACAGGTGGGTTTCCCTGGTTACCACCGACTGTCAGAGATGCGTGTCCCTGGTAACCACGGTCACAGGAGAGGTGTCCTTGGTTACCAGTGACTGTGGGTAGGGGTGTCCTTGGTTACCATGGTCACAGGTTGGTTCCCCTGTTTACCACCGACTGTCACAGGAGGGCTGTCCCTGGGTACCATTGTCACAGAAGTGGTGTCCTTGCTTACCACTGGCACAGGAGGTGTGTCCCTGGTTCCCACTGACTGTCACAGGAGTGGTGTCCTTGGTTACCATGGTCGCAGGTGGGTTTCCCTGGTTACCATCGACTGTCACAGGAGGGCTGTCCCTGTGTACCATTGTCACAGGAGGGGTGTCCTTGGTTACCATGGTCACAGGTGGGTTTCCCTGGTTACCACCGACTGCCAGAGATGTGTGTCCCGAGTAACCACGGTCACAGGAGAGGTGTCCTTGGTTACCAGTAACCGTGGTTAGGGGTGTCCTTGGTTACCATGGTCACAGGTGGGTTTCCCTGGTTACCATCGACTGTCACAGGAGGGCTGTCCCTGTGTACCATTGTCACAGGACGGGTGTCTTTGGTTACCATGGTCACAGGTGGGTTTCCCTGGTTACTACCGACGGTCAGAGATGCGTGTCCCTGGTAACCATGGTCACAGGAGAGGTGTCCTTGGTTTCCAGTGACTGTGGGTAGGGGTGTCCTTGGTTACCATGGTCACAGGTGGGTTTCCCTGGTTACCACCGACTGTCAGACATGCGTGTCCCGAGTAACCACGGTCACAGGAGAGGTGTCCTTTGTTACCAGTAACTGTGGTAGGGGTGTCCTTGGTTACCATGGTCACAGGTTGGTTTCCCTGGTTACCACAGACTGTCACAGGAGGGCTGTCCCTGGGTACCATTGTCACAGGAGGGGTGTCCTTGGTTACCATGGTCACAGGTGGGTTTCCCTGGTAACCACAGACTTTCAAAGATGCGTGTCCGTGGTAACCACGGTCACAGTATAGGTGTCATTGGTTACCAATGACTGTGGGTAGGGGTGTCTTTGGTTACCATGGTCACAGGTGGGTTTCCCTGGTTACCACCGACTCTCACAGGAAGGCTGTCCCTGTGTACCATTGTCACAGGAGGTGTGTCCTTGGTTACCATGGTCACAGGTGGGTTTCCCTGGTTACCATCGACTGTCAGAAATGCGTGTCCCTGGTAACCACGGTCACAGGAGAGGTGTCCTTGGTTACCAGTGACTGTGGGTAGGGGTGTCCTTGGTTACCATGGTCACAGGTGGGTTTCCCTGGTTACCACCGACTTTCACAGGAGGGCTGTCCCTGGGTACCATTGTCACAGGAGGGGTGTCCTTGGATACCATGGTCACAGGTGGGTTTCCCTGGTTACCACCGAATGTCAGAAATGCGTGTCCTTGGTTACCACTGACTGTCACAGGCAGGTGTCCCTGGGCACTGTGAATGTCACAGGTGGGTTTCCCTGGTTACCACCGACTGTCACAGTTGAGTGTACATGGTTACCACTGACTGTCATAGGAGGGCTCTCCCTGGGTACCATTGTCACAGGAGGGGTGTCCTTGCTTACCACTGGCACAGGAGGTGTGTCCCTGGTTACCACTGACTGTCACAGGAGGGGTGTCCTTGGTTACCATGGTCGCAGGTGGGTTTCCCTTGTTACCACTGACTGTCAGAGATGTGTGTCCCTGGTTACCACCGACTGTCATATGTGCGTGTCCTGGTAACCACGGTCACAGGAGAGGTGTCCTTGTTTACCAGTGATTGTGGGTAGGGGTGTCCTTGGTTACCATGTTGACAGGTGGGTTTCCCTGGTTACTACCGACTGTCAGAGATGCGTGTCTCTGGTAAACATGGTCACAGGAGAGGTGTCCTTGGTTTCCAGTGACTGTGGGTAGGGGTGTCCTTGGTTACCATGGTCACAGGTGGGTTTCCCTGGTTACCACCGACTGTCAGAGATGCGTGTCCCTGGTAACCACGGTCACAGGAGAGGTGTCCTTGGTTACCAGTGATTGTGGGTAGGGGGGTCCTTGGTTACCATGGTCACAGGTGGGTTACCCTGGTTACCACCGACTGTCACAGGAGGGCTATCCCTGTGTAGCATTGTCACAGGAGGGGTGTCCTTGGTTACCATGGTCACAGGTGGGTTTCCCTGGTTACCAGCGACTGTCAGAAATGCGTGTCCCTGGTTACCACCAACTGTCACAGGCAGGTGTCCCTGGGCACTGTGAATGTCCCAGGTGGGTTTCCCAGGTTACCACCAACTGTCACAGTTGAGTGTACATGGTTACCACTGACTGTCACAGGAGGGCTGTCCCTGGGTTCCATTGTCACAGGAGGGGTGTCCTTGGTTACAACTGGCACAGGAGGTGTGTCCCTGGATACCACTGACTGTCACAGAGGGGTGTCCTTGGTTACCATGGTCGCAGTTGGGTTTCCCTGGTTACCACTGACTGTCAAAGGTGCGTGTACCTGGTTACCACCGACTGTCATATGTGCATGTCCTGGTAACCACGGTCACAGGAGAGGTGTCCTTGGTTACCAGTGACTGTGGGTAGGGGTGTCCTTGGTTACCATGGTCACAGGTGGGTTTCCCTGGTTACCACCGACTGTCAAGGGAAGGCTGTCCCTGGGTACCATTGTCACAGGAGGGGTGTCCTTGGTTACCATGGTCACAGGTGGCTTTCCCTGGTTACCACCGACTGTCAGAAATGGGTGTCCCTGGTTACCATCGACTGTCACAGGCTGGTGTCCCTGGGCACTGTGAATGTCACAGGTGGATTTCCCTGGTTACCACCGACTGTCACAGTTGAGTGTACATGGTTACCACTGACTGTCAGGGGAGGGCTGTCCCTGGGTACCATTGTCACAGGAGGGGTGTCCTTGGTTACCACTGGCACAGGAGGTGTGTCCCTGGCTACCACTGACTGTCACAGGAGGGGTTTCCTTGGTTACCATGGTCGCAGGTGGGTTTCCCTGGTTACCACCGACTGTCATATGTGGGTGTCCTGGTAACCACGGTCACAGGAGAGGTGTCCTTGGTTACCAGTGACTGTGGGTAGGGGTGTCCTTGGTTACCATGGTCACAGGTGGGTTTCCCTGGTTACCATCGACTGTCACAAGAGGGCTGTCCCTGTGTACCATTGTCACAGGAGGGGTGTCCTTGGTTACCATGGTCACAGGTGGGTTTCCCTGGTTACCACCGACTGCCAGAGATGCGTGTCCCGAGTAACCACGGTCACAGGAGAGGTGTCCTTGGTTACCAGTAACTGTGGTTAGGGGTGTCCTTGGTTACCATGGTCACAGGTGGGTTTCCCTGGTTACCATCGACTGTCACAGGAGGGCTGTCCCTGTGTTCCATTGTCACAGGACGGGTGTCTTTGGTTACCATGGTCACAGGTGGGTTTCCCTGGTTACTACCGAAGGTCAGAGATGCGTGTCCCGAGTAACCACGTTCACAGGAGAGGTGTCCTTTGTTACCAGTAACTGTTGGTAGGGGTGTCCTTGGTTACCATGGTCACAGGTGGGTTTCCCTGGTTACCACCGACTGTCAGACATGCGTGTCCCGAGTAACCACGGTCACAGGAGTGGTGTCCTTTGTTACCAGTAACTGTGGGTAGGGGTGTCCTTGGTTACCATGGTCACAGGTTGGTTTCCCTGGTTACCACAGACTGTCACAGGAGGGCTGTCCCTGGGTACCATTGTCACAGGAGGGGTGTCCTTGGTTACCATGGTCACAGGTGGGTTTCCCTGGTAACCACCGACTTTCAAAGATGCGTGTCCGTGGTAACCACGGTCACAGTAGAGGTGTCCTTGGTTACCAATGACTGTGGGTAGGGGTTTCTTTGGTTACCATGGTCACAGGTGGGTTTCCCTGGTTACCACCGACTCTCACAGGAAGGCTGTCCCTGTGTACCATTGTCACAGGAGGTGTGTCCTTGGTTACCATGGTCACAGGTGGGTTTCCCTGGTTACCATCGACTGTCAGAAATGCGTGTCCCTGGTAACCACGGTCACAGGAGAGGTGTCATTGGTTACCAGTGACTGTGGGTAGGGGTGTCCTTGGTTACCATGGTCACAGGTGGGTTTCCCTGGTTACCACCGACTTTCACAGGAGGGCTGTCCCTGGGTACCATTGTCACAGTAGGGGTGTCCTTGGATACCATGGTCACAGGTGGGTTTCCCTGGTTACCACCGAATGTCAGAAATGCGTGTCCCTGGTTACCACTGACTGTCACAGGCAGGTGTCCCTGGGCACTGTGAATGTCACAGGTGGGTTTCCCTGGTTACCACCGACTGTCACAGTTGAGGGTACATGGTTACCACTGACTGTCATAGGAGGGCTGTCCCTGGGTACCATTGTCACAGGAGGGGTGTCCTTGCTTACCACTGGCACAGGAGGTTTGTCCCTGGTTATCACTGACTTTCACAGGAGGGGTGTCCTTGTTTACCATGGTCGCAGGTGGGTTTCCCTTGTTACCACTGACTGTCAGAGATGTGTGTCCCTGGTTACCACCGACTGTCATATGTGCGTGTCCTGGTAACCACGGTCACAGGAGAGGTGTCCTTGTTTACCAGTGATTGTGGGTAGGGGTGTCCTTGGTTACCATGTTCGCAGATGGGTTTCCCTGGTTACCACTGACTGTCAGAGATACGTGTCCCTGGTTACCACCGACTGTCATATGTGCGTGTCCTGGTAAACACGGTCACAGGAGAGGTGTCCTTGGTTACCAGTGAGTGTGGGTAGGGGTGTCCTTGGTTACCATGGTCACAGGTGTGTTTCCCTGGTTACCACCGACTTTCACAGGAGGGCTGTCCCTGGGTACCATTGTCACAGAAGGGGTGTCCTTGGTTACCATGGTCACAGGTGGGTTTCCCTGGTTACCACCGCCTGTCAGAGATGCGTGTCCCTGGTAACCACGGTCACAGGAGAGGTGTCCTTCGTTACCAGTGACTGTGGGTAGGGGTGTCCTTGGTTACCATGGTCACAGGTTGGTTCCCCTGGTTACCACCGACTGTCACAGGAGAGCTGTCCCTGGGTACCATTGTCACAGAAGGGGTGTCCTTGGTTACCATGGTCACAGGTGGGTTTCCCTGGTTACCACCGACTGTTAGAGATGCGTGTCCCTGGTAACCACGGTCACAGGAGAGGTGTCCTTGGTTACCAGTGACTGTGGGTAGGGGTGTCGTTGGTTACCATCGTCGCAGGTGGGTTTTACTGGTTACCACTGACTGTCAGAGATGCGTGTCCGTGGTTACCACCGACTGTCATATGTGCGTGTCCTGGTAACCACGGTCACAGGAGAGGTGTCCTTGGTTACCAGTGACTGTGGATAGGGGTGTCCTTGGTTACCATGGTCACAGGTGGGTTTCCCTGGTTAACACCGACTGTCACAGGAGGGCTGTCCCTGTGTACAATTGTCACAGGAGGGGTGTCCTTGGTTACCATGGTCACAGGTGGGTTTCCCTGGTTACCACTGACTGTCAGAGATGCGTGTCCCGGGTAACCACGGTCACAGGAGAGGTGTCCTTGGTTACCAGTAACTGTGGGTAGGGGTGTCCTTGGTTACCATGGTCACAGGTGGGTTTCCCTGGTTACCATCGACTGTCACAGGAGGGCTGTCCCTGGGTACCATTGTCACAGGAGGGGTGTCTTTGGTTACCATGGTCACAGGTGGGTTTCCCTGGTTACTACCGACGGTCAGAGATGCGTGTCCCTGGTAACCATGGTCACAGGAGAGGTGTCCTTGGTTTCCAGTGACTGTGGGTAGGGGTGTCCTTGGTTACCATGGTCACAGGTGGGTTTCCCTGGTCACCACCGACTGTTACAGGAGGGCTGTCCCTGGGTACCATTTTCACAGGAGGGGTGTCCTTGGTTACCATGGTCACATGTGGGATTCCCTGGTTACCACCAACTGTCAAAAATGCGTGTCCCTGGTTGCCACCGACTGTCACAGGCCGGTGTCCCTGGGCACTGTGAATGTCACAGGTGGGTTTCCCTGGTTACCACCGACTGTCACAGTTGAGTGTACATGGTTACCACTGACTGTCACAGGAGGGCTGTCCCTGGGTACCATTGTCACAGGAGGGGTGTCCTTGGTTACCACTGGCACAGGAGGTGTGTCCCTGGTTACCACTGACTGTCACAGGAGGGGTGTCCTTGGTTAACATGGTCGCAGGTGGGCTTCCCTTGTTACCACTGACTGTCAGAGATGCGTGTCCCTGGTAACCACTGACTGTCATATGTGCGTGTCCTGGTAACCACGGTCACAGTAGAGGTGTCCTTGGTTACCAGTGACTGTGGGTAGGGGTGTCCTTGGTTACCATGGTCACAGGTGTGTTTCCCGGGTTACCACCGACTGTCACAGGAGGGCTGTCCCTGGGTACCATTGTCACAGGAGGGGTGTCCTTGGTTACCATGGTCACAGGTGGGTTTCCCTGGTTACCACCGACTGTCAGAAATGGGTGTCCCTGGTTACCACCGACTGTCACAGGCAGGTGTCCCTGGGCACTGTGAATGTCACAGGTGGGATTCCCTGGTTACCACCGACTGTCACAGGTGAGTGTACATGGTTAACACTGACTGTCACAGGAGGGCTGTCCCTGGGTTCCATTGTGACAGGAGGGGTGTCCTTGGTTACCACTGGCACAGGAGGTGTGTCCCTGGTTACAACTGACTGTCACAGGAGGGTTGTCCTTGGTTACCATGGTCGCAGGTGGGTTTCCCTGGTTACCACTGACTGTCGGAGATGCTTGTCCCTGGTTACCACCGACTGTCACATGTGCGTGTCCTGGTAACCACGGTCACAGGAGAGGTGTCCTTGGTTACCAGTAACTGTGGTTAGGGGTGTCCTTGGTTACCATGGTCACAGGTGGGTTTCCCTGGTTACCATCGACTGTCACAGGAGGGCTGTCCCTGTGTACCATTGTCACAGGACGGGTGTCTTTGGTTACCATGGGCACAGGTGGGTTTCCCTGGTTACTACCGACGGTCAGAGATGCGTGTCCCTGGTAACCATGGTCACAGGAGAGGTGTCCTTGGTTTCCAGTGACTGTGGGTAGGGGTGTCCTTGGTTACCATGGTCACAGGTGGGTTTCCCTGGTTACCACCGACTGTCAGACATGCGTGTCCCGAGTAACCACGGTCACAGGAGAGGTGTCCTTTGTTACCAGTAACTGTGGGTAGGGGTGTCCTTGGTTACCATGGTCACAGGTTGGTTTCCCTGGTTACCACAGACTGTCACAGGAGGGCTGTCCCTGGGTACCATTGTCACAGGAGGGGTGTCCTTGGTTACCATGGTCACAGGTGGGTTTCCCTGGTAACCACCGACTTTCAAAGATGCGTGTCCGTGGTAACCACGGTCACAGTAGAGGTGTCCTTGGTTACCAATGACTGTGGGTAGGGGTGTCTTTGGTTACCATGGTCACAGGTGGGTTTCCCTGGTTACCACCGACTCTCACAGGAAGGCTGTCCCTGTGTACCATTGTCACAGGAGGTGTGTCCTTGGTTACCATGGTCACAGGTGGGTTTCTCTGGTTACCATCGACTGTCAGAAATGCGTGTCCCTGGTAACCACGGTCACAGGAGAGGTGTCCTTGGTTACCAGTGACTGTGGGTAGGGGTGTCCTTGGTTACCATGGTCACAGGTGGGTATCCCTGGTTACCACCGACTGCCAGAGATGCCTGTCCCGAGTAACCACGGTCACAGGAGAGGTGTCCTTGGTTACCAGTAACTGTGGTTAGGGGTGTCCTTGGTTACCATGGTCACAGGTGGGTTTCCCTGGTTACCATCGACTGTCACAGGAGGGCTGTCCCTGTGTTCCATTGTCACAGGACGGGTGTCTTTGGTTACCATGGTCACAGGTGGGTTTCCCTGGTTACTACCGACGGTCAGAGATGCGTGTCCCGAGTAACCACGGTCACAGGAGAGGTGTCCTTTGTTACCAGTAACTGTGGGTAGGGGTGTCCTTGGTTACCATGGTCACAGGTGGGTTTCCCTGGTTACCACCGACTGTCAGACATGCGTGTCCCGAGTAACCACGGTCACAGGAGTGGTGTCCTTTGTTACCAGTAACTGTGGGTAGGGGTGTCCTGGTTACCATGGTCACAGGTTGGTTTCCCTGGTTACCACAGACTGTCACAGGAGGGCTGTCCCTGGGTACCATTGTCACAGGAGGGGTGTCCTTGGTTACCATGGTCACAGGTGGGTTTCCCTGGTAACCACCGACTTTCAAAGATGCGTGTCCGTGGTAACCACGGTCACAGTAGAGGTGTCCTTGGTTACCAATGACTGTGGGTAGGGGTGTCTTTGGTTACCATGGTCACAGGTGGGTTTCCCTGGTTACCACCGACTCTCACAGGAAGGCTGTCCCTGGGTACCATTGTCACAGGAGGGGTGTCCTTGGATACCATGGTCACAGGTGGGTTTCCCTGGTTACCACCGAATGTCAGAAATGAGTGTCCCTGGTTACCACTGACTGTCACAGGCAGGTGTCCCTGGGCACTGTGAATGTCACAGGTGGGTTTAACTGGTTACCACCGACTGTCACAGTTGAGGGTATATGGTTACCACTGACTGTCATAGGAGTGCTGTCCCTGGGTACCATTGTCACAGGAGGGGTGTCCTTGCTTACCACTGGCACAGGAGGTTTGTCCCTGGTTACCACTGACTTTCACAGGAGGGGTGTCCTTGGTTACCATGGTCGCAGGTGGGTTTCCCTTGTTACCACTGACTGTCAGAGATGTGTGTCCCTGGTTACCACCGACTGTCATATGTGCGTGTCCTGGTAACCACGGTCACAGGAGAGGTGTCCTTGTTTACCAGTGATTGTGGGTAGGGGTGTCCTTGGTTACCATGTTCGCAGGTGGGTTTCCCTGGTTACCACTGACTGTCAGAGATACGTGTCCCTGGTTACCACCGACTGTCATATGTGCGTGTCCTGGTAAACACGGTCACAGGAGAGGTGTCCTTGGTTACCAGTGAGTGTGGGTAGGGGTGTCCTTGGTTACCATGGTCACAGGTGTGTTTCCCTGGTTACCACCGACTGTCACAGGAGGGCTGTCCCTGGGTACCATTGTCACAGAAGGGGTGTCCTTGGTTACCATGGTCACAGGTGGGTTTCCCTGGTTACCACCGACTGTCAGAAATGGGTGTCCCTGGTTACCACCGACTGTCACAGGCAGGTGTCCCTGGGCACTCTGAATGTCACAGGTGGGTTTCCCTGGTTACCACCGACTGTCACAGGTGAGTGTACATGGTTAACACTGACTGTCACAGGAGGGCTGTCCCTGGGTTCCATTGTGACAGGAGGGGTGTCCTTGGTTACCACTGGCACAGGAGGTGTGTCCCTGGTTATCACTGACTGTCACAGGAGGGTTGTCCTTGGTTACCATGGTCGCAGGTGGGTTTCCCTATTTACCACTGACTGTCGGAGATGCGTGTTCTTGGTTACCACCGACTGTCACATGTGCGTGTCCTGGTAACCACGGTCACAGGAGAGGTGTCCTTGGTTACCAGTAACTGTGGTTAGGGGTGTCCTTGGTTACCATGGTCACAGGTGGGTTTCCCTGGTTACCATCGACTGTCACAGGAGGGCTGTCCCTGTGTACCATTGTCACAGGACGGGTGTCTTTGGTTACCATGGGCACAGGTGGGTTTCCCTGGTTACTACCGACTGTCAGACATGCGTGTCCCGAGTAACCACGGTCACAGGAGAGGTGTCCTTTGTTACCAGTAACTGTGGGTAGGGGTGTCCTTGGTTACCATGGTCACAGGTGGGTTTCCCTGGTTACCACCGACTGTCAGACATGCGTGTCCCGAGTAACCACGGTCACAGGAGAGGTGTCCTTTGTTACCAGTAACTGTGGGTAGGGGTGTCCTTGGTTACCATGGTCACAGGTTGGTTTCCCTGGTTACCACAGACTGTCACTGGAGGGCTGTCCCTGGGTACCATTGTCACAGGAGGGGTGTCCTTGGTTACCATGGTCACAGGTGGGTTTCCCTGGTAACCACCGACTTTCAAAGATGCGTGTCCGTGGTAACCACGGTCACAGTAGAGGTGTCCTTGGTTACCAATGACTGTGGGTAGGGGTGTCTTTGGTTACCATGGTCACAGGTGGGTTTCCCTGGTTACCACCGACTCTCACAGGAAGGCTGTCCCTGTGTACCATTGTCACAGGAGGTGTGTCCTTGGTTACCATGGTCACAGGTGGGTTTCTCTGGTTACCATCGACTGTCAGAAATGCGTGTCCCTGGTAACCACGGTCACAGGAGAGGTGTCCTTGGTTACCAGTGACTGTGGGTAGGGGTGTCCTTGGTTACCATGGTCACAGGTGGGTATCCCTGGTTACCACCGACTGCCAGAGATGCCTGTCCCGAGTAACCACGGTCACAGGAGAGGTGTCCTTGGTTACCAGTAACTGTGGTTAGGGGTGTCCTTGGTTACCATGGTCACAGGTGGGTTTCCCTGGTTACCATCGACTGTCACAGGAGGGCTGTCCCTGTGTTCCATTGTCACAGGACGGGTGTCTTTGGTTACCATGGTCACAGGTGGGTTTCCCTGGTTACTACCGACGGTCAGAGATGCGTGTCCCGAGTAACCACGGTCACAGGAGAGGTGTCCTTTGTTACCAGTAACTGTGGGTAGGGGTGTCCTTGGTTACCATGGTCACAGGTGGGTTTCCCTGGTTACCACCGACTGTCAGACATGCGTGTCCCGAGTAACCACGGTCACAGGAGTGGTGTCCTTTGTTACCAGTAACTGTGGGTAGGGGTGTCCTGGTTACCATGGTCACAGGTTGGTTTCCCTGGTTACCACAGACTGTCACAGGAGGGCTGTCCCTGGGTACCATTGTCACAGGAGGGGTGTCCGTGGTTACCATGGTCACAGGTGGGTTTCCCTGGTAACCACCGACTTTCAAAGATGCGTGTCCGTGGTAACCACGGTCACAGTAGAGGTGTCCTTGGTTACCAATGACTGTGGGTAGGGGTGTCTTTGGTTACCATGGTCACAGGTGGGTTTCCCTGGTTACCACCGACTCTCACAGGAAGGCTGTCCCTGTGTACCATTGTCACAGGAGGTGTGTCCTTGGTTACCATGGTCACAGGTGGGTTTCCCTGGTTACCATCGACTGTCAGAAATGCGTGTCCCTGGTAACCACGGTCACAGGAGAGATGTCCTTGGTTACCAGTGACTGTGGGTAGGGGTGTCCTTGGTTACCATGGTCACAGGTGTGTTCCCCTGGTTACCACTGACTGTCACAGGAGGGCTGTCCCTGGGTACCGTTGTCACAGGAGGGGTGTCCTTGGTTACCACTGGCACAGGAGGTGTGTCCCTGGTTACCACTGACTGTCACAGGAGGGGTGTCCTTGGTTAACATGGTCGCAGGTGGGCTTCCCTTGTTACCACTGACTGTCAGAGATGCGTGTCCCTGGTAACCACTGACTGTCATATGTGCGTGTCCTGGTAACCACGGTCACAGTAGAGGTGTCCTTGGTTACCAGTGACTGTGGGTATTGGTGTCCTTGGTTACCATGGTCACAGGTGTGTTTCCCGGGTTACCACCGACTGTCACAGGAGGGCTGTCCCTGGGTACCATTGTCACAGGAGGGGTGTCCTTGGATACCATGGTCACAGGTGGGTTTCCCTGGTTACCACCGACTTTCACAGGAGGGCTGTCCCTGGGTACCATTGTCACAGGAGGGGTGTCCTTGGATACCATGGTCACAGGTGGGTTTCCCTGGTTACCACCGAATGTCAGAAATGCGTGTCCCTGGTTACCACTGACTGTCACAGGCAGGTGTCCCTGGGCACTGTGAATGTCACAGGTGGGTTTAACTGGTTACCACCGACTGTCACAGTTGAGGGTATATGGTTACCACTGACTGACATAGGAGTGCTGTCCCTGGGTACCATTGTCACAGGAGGGGTGTCCTTGCTTACCACTGGCACAGGAGGTTTGTCCCTGGTTACCACTGACTTTCACAGGAGGGGTGTCCTTGGTTACCATGGTCGCAGGTGGGTTTCCCTTGTTACCACTGACTGTCAGAGATGTGTGTCCCTGGTTACCACCGACTGTCATATGTGCGTGTCCTGGTAACCACGGTCACAGGAGAGGTGTCCTTGTTTACCAGTGATTGTGGGTAGGGGTGTCCTTGGTTACCATGTTCGCAGGTGGGTTTCCCTGGTTACCACTGACTGTCAGAGATACGTGTCCCTGGTTACCACCGACTGTCATATGTGCGTGTCCTGGTAAACATGGTCACAGGAGAGGTGTCCTTGGTTACCAGTGAGTGTGGGTAGGGGTGTCCTTGGTTACCATGGTCACAGGTGTGTTTCCCTGGTTACCACCGACTGTCACAGGAGGGCTGTCCCTGGGTACCATTGTCACAGAAGGGGTGTCCTTGGTTACCATGGTCACAGGTGGGTTTCCCTGGTTACCACCGACTGTCAGAAATGGGTGTCCCTGGTTACCACCGACTGTCACAGGCAGGTGTCCCTGGGCACTGTGAATGTCACAGGTGGGTTTCCCTGGTTACCACCGACTGTCACAGGTGAGTGTACATGGTTAACACTGACTGTCACAGGAGGGCTGTCCCTGGGTTCCATTGTGACAGGAGGGGTGTCCTTGGTTACCACTGGCACAGGAGGTGTGTCCCTGGTTATCACTGACTGTCACAGGAGGGTTGTCCTTGGTTACCATGGTCGCAGGTGGGTTTCCCTATTTACCACTGACTGTCGGAGATGCGTGTCCCTGGTTACCACCGACTGTCACATGTGCGTGTCCTGGTAACCACGGTCACAGGAGAGGTGTCCTTGGTTACCAGTAACTGTGGTTAGGGGTGTCCTTGGTTACCATGGTCACAGGTGGGTTTCCCTGGTTACCATCGACTGTCACAGGAGGGCTGTCCCTGTGTACCATTGTCACAGGACGGGTGTCTTTGGTTACCATGGGCACAGGTGGGTTTCCCTGGTTACTACCGACGGTCAGAGATGCGTGTCCCTGGTAACCATGGTCACAGGAGAGGTGTCCTTGGTTTCCAGTGACTGTGGGTAGGGGTGTCCTTGGTTACCATGGTCACAGGTGGGTTTCCCTGGTTACCACCGACTGTCAGACATGCGTGTCCCGAGTAACCACGGTCACAGGAGAGGTGTCCTTTGTTACCAGTAACTGTGGGTAGGGGTGTCCTTGGTTACCATGGTCACAGGTTGGTTTCCCTGGTTACCACAGACTGTCACAGGAGGGCTGTCCCTGGGTACCATTGTCACAGGAGTGGTGTCCTTGGTTACCATGGTCACAGGTGGGTTTCCCTGGTAACCACCGACTTTCAAAGATGCGTGTCCGTGGTAACCACGGTCACAGTAGAGGTGTCCTTGGTTACCAATGACTGTGGGTAGGGGTGTCTTTGGTTACCATGGTCACAGGTGGGTTTCCCTGGTTACCACCGACTCTCACAGGAAGGCTGTCCCTGTGTACCATTGTCACAGGAGGTGTGTCCTTGGTTACCATGGTCACAGGTGGGTTTCTCTGGTTACCATCGACTGTCAGAAATGCGTGTCCCTGGTAACCACGGTCACAGGAGAGGTGTCCTTGGTTACCAGTGACTGTGGGTAGGGGTGTCCTTGGTTACCATGGTCACAGGTGTGTATCCCTGGTTACCACCGACTGCCAGAGATGCCTGTCCCGAGTAACCACGTTCACAGGAGAGGTGTCCTTGGTTACCAGTAACTGTGGTTAGGGGTGTCCTTGGTTACCATGGTCACAGGTGGGTTTCCCTGGTTACCATCGACTGTCACAGGAGGGCTGTCCCTGTGTTCCATTGTCACAGGACGGGTGTCTTTGGTTACCATGGTCACAGGTGGGTTTCCCTGGTTACTACCGACGGTCAGAGATGCGTGTCCCGAGTAACAACGGTCACAGGAGAGGTGTCCTTTGTTACCAGTAACTGTGGGTAGGGGTGTCCTTGGTTACCATGGTCACAGGTGGGTGTCCCTGGTTACCACCGACTGTCAGACATGCGTGTCCCGAGTAACCACGGTCACAGGAGTGGTGTCCTTTGTTACCAGTAACTGTGGGTATGGGTGTCCTTGGTTACCATGGTCACAGGTTGGTTTCCCTGGTTACCACAGACTGTCAC
This sequence comes from Rangifer tarandus platyrhynchus, assembly GCA_949782905.1. Lineage (NCBI taxonomy): Eukaryota > Metazoa > Chordata > Mammalia > Artiodactyla > Cervidae > Rangifer > Rangifer tarandus. The sequence continues at coordinate 164,515 of CATKSN020000630.1, forward strand.
AGGAGGGCTGTCCCTGGGTACCATTGTCACAGGAGGGGTGTCCTTGGTTACCATGGTCACAGGTGGGTTTCCCTGGTAACCACCGACTTTCAAAGATGCGTGTCCGTGGTAACCACGGTCACAGGAGAGGTGTCCTTGGTTACCAGTGACTGTGGGTAGGGGTGTCCTTGGTTACCATGGTCACAGGTGGGTTTCCCTGGTTACCACCGACTTTCACAGGAGGGCTGTCCCTGGGTACCATTGTCACAGGAGGGGTGTCCTTGGATACCATGGTCACAGGTGGGTTTCCCTGGTTACCACCGAATGTCAGAAATGCGTGTCCCTGGTTACCACTGACTGTCACAGGCAGGTGTCCCTGGGCACTGTGAATGTCACAGGTGGGTTTAACTGGTTACCACCGACTGTCACAGTTGAGGGTATATGGTTACCACTGACTGTCATAGGAGTGCTGTCCCTGGGTACCATTGTCACAGGAGGGGTGTCCTTGCTTACCACTGGCACAGGAGGTTTGTCCCTGGTTACCACTGACTTTCACAGGAGGGGTGTCCTTGGTTACCATGGTCGCAGGTGGGTTTCCCTTGTTACCACTGACTGTCAGAGATGTGTGTCCCTGGTTACCACCGACTGTCATATGTGCGTGTCCTGGTAACCACGGTCACAGGAGAGGTGTCCTTGTTTACCAGTGATTGTGGGTAGGGGTGTCCTTGGTTACCATGTTCGCAGGTGGGTTTCCCTGGTTACCACTGACTGTCAGAGATACGTGTCCCTGGTTACCACCAACTGTCATATGTGCGTGTCCTGGTAAACACGGTCACAGGAGAGGTGTCCTTGGTTACCAGTGAGTGTGGGTAGGGGTGTCCTTGGTTACCATGGTCACAGGTGTGTTTCCCTGGTTACCACCGACTGTCACAGGAGGGCTGTCCCTGGGTACCATTGTCACAGAAGGGGTGTCCTTGGTTACCATGGTCACAGGTGGGTTTCCCTGGTTACCACCGACTGTCAGAAATGGGTGTCCCTGGTTACCACCGACTGTCACAGGCAGGTGTCCCTGGGCACTGTGAATGTCACACGTGGGTTTCCCTGGTTACCACCGACTGTCACAGGTGAGTGTACATGGTTAACACTGACTGTCACAGGAGGGCTGTCCCTGGGTTCCATTGTGACAGGAGGGGTGTCCTTGGTTACCACTGGCACAGGAGGTGTGTCCCTGGTTATCACTGACTGTCACAGGAGGGTTGTCCTTGGTTACCATGGTCGCAGGTGGGTTTCCCTATTTACCACTGACTGTCGGAGATGCGTGTCCCTGGTAACCACCGACTTTCAAAGATGCGTGTCCGTGGTAACCACGGTCACAGGAGAGGTGTCCTTGGTTACCAGTGACTGTGGGTAGGGGTGTCCTTGGTTACCATGGTCACAGGTGGGTTTCCCTGGTTACCACCGACTTTCACAGGAGGGCTGTCCCTGGGTACCATTGTCACAGGAGGGGTGTCCTTGGATACCATGGTCACAGGTGGGTTTCCCTGGTTACCACCGAATGTCAGAAATGCGTGTCCCTGGTTACCACTGACTGTCACAGGCAGGTGTCCCTGGGCACTGTGAATGTCACAGGTGGGTTTAACTGGTTACCACCGACTGTCACAGTTGAGGGTATATGGTTACCACTGACTGTCATAGGAGTGCTGTCCCTGGGTACCATTGTCACAGGAGGGGTGTCCTTGCTTACCACTGGCACAGGAGGTTTGTCCCTGGTTACCACTGACTTTCACAGGAGGGGTGTCCTTGGTTACCATGGTCGCAGGTGGGTTTCCCTTGTTACCACTGACTGTCAGAGATGTGTGTCCCTGGTTACCACCGACTGTCATATGTGCGTGTCCTGGTAAACACGGTCAAAGGAGAGGTGTCCTTGGTTACCAGTGAGTGTGGGTAGGGGTGTCCTTTGTTACCATGGTCACAGGTGTGTTTCCCTGGTTACCACCGACTGTCACAGGAGGGCTGTCCCTGGGTACCATTGTCACAGAAGGGGTGTCCTTGGTTACCATGGTCACAGGTGGGTTTCCCTGGTTACCACCGACTGTCAGAAATGGGTGTCCCTGGTTACCACCGACTGTCACAGGCAGGTGTCCCTGGGCACTGTGAATGTCACACGTGGGTTTCCCTGGTTACCACCGACTGTCACAGGTGAGTGTACATGGTTAACACTGACTGTCACAGGAGGGCTGTCCCTGGGTTCCATTGTGACAGGAGGGGTGTCCTTGGTTACCACTGGCACAGGAGGTGTGTCCCTGGTTATCACTGACTGTCACAGGAGGGTTGTCCTTGGTTACCATGGTCGCAGGTGGGTTTCCCTATTTACCACTGACTGTCGGAGATGCGTGTCCCTGGTTACCACCGACTGTCACATGTGCGTGTCCAGGTAACCACGGTCACAGGAGAGGTGTCCTTGGTTACCAGTAACTGTGGTTAGGGGTGTCCTTGGTTACCATGGTCACAGGTGGGTTTCCCTGGTTACCATCGACTGTCACAGGAGGGCTGTCCCTGTGTACCATTGTCACAGGACGGGTGTCTTTGGTTACCATGGGCACAGGTGGGTTTCCCTGGTTACTACCGACGGTCAGAGATGCGTGTCCCTGGTAACCATGGTCACAGGAGAGGTGTCCTTGGTTTCCAGTGACTGTGGGTAGGGGTGTCCTTGGTTACCATGGTCACAGGTGGGTTTCCCTGGTTACCACCGACTGTCAGACATGCGTGTCCCGAGTAACCACGGTCACAGGAGAGGTGTCCTTTGTTACCAGTAACTGTGGGTAGGGGTGTCCTTGGTTACCATGGTCACAGGTTGGTTTCCCTGGTTACCACAGACTGTCACAGGAGGGCTGTCCCTGGGTACCATTGTCACAGGAGGGGTGTCCTTGGTTACCATGGTCACAGGTGGGTTTCCCTGGTAACCACCGACTTTCAAAGATGCGTGTCCGTGGTAACCACGGTCACAGTAGAGGTGTCCTTGGTTACCAATGACTGTGGGTAGGGGTGTCTTTGGTTACCATGGTCACAGGTGGGTTTCCCTGGTTACCACCGACTCTCACAGGAAGGCTGTCCCTGTGTACCATTGTCACAGGAGGTGTGTCCTTGGTTACCATGGTCACAGGTGGGTTTCTCTGGTTACTATCGACTGTCAGAAATGCGTGTCCCTGGTAACCACGGTCACAGGAGAGGTGTCCTTGGTTACCAGTGACTGTGGGTAGGGGTGTCCTTGGTTACCATGGTCACAGGTGGGTATCCCTGGTTACCACCGACTGCCAGAGATGCCTGTCCCGAGTAACCACGGTCACAGGAGAGGTGTCCTTGGTTACCAGTAACTGTGGTTAGGGGTGTCCTTGGTTACCATGGTCACAGGTGGGTTTCCCTGGTTACCACCGACTGTCAGACATGCTTGTACCTGGTAACCACGGTCACAGGAGGGGTGTCCTTCGTTACCGGTGACGGTGGCTAGGGGTGTCCTTGGTTACCATGGTCACAGGTTGGTTCCCCTGGTTACCACCGACTGTCACAGGAGGGCTGTCCCTGGGTACCATTGTCACAGAAGGGGTGTCCTTGGTTACCATGGTCACAGGTGGGTTTCCCTGGTTACCACCGACTGTCAGAGATGCGTGTCCCTGGTAACCACGGTCACAGGAGAGGTGTCCTTGGTTACCAGTGACTGTGGGTAGGGGTGTCCTTGGTTACCATGGTCACAGGTTGGTTCCCCTGTTTACCACCGACTGTCACAGGAGGGCTGTCCCTGGGTACCATTGTCACAGAAGTGGTGTCCTTGCTTACCACTGGCACAGGAGGTGTGTCCCTGGTTCCCACTGACTGTCACAGGAGTGGTGTCCTTGGTTACCATGGTCGCAGGTGGGTTTCCCTTGTTACCACTGACTGTCAGAGATGCGTGTCCCTGGTTACCACCGACTGTCATATGTGCGTGTCCTGGTAACCGCGGTCACAGGAGAGGTGTCCTTGGTTACCAGTGACTGTGGGTAGGGATGTCCTTGGTTACCATGGTCACAGGTGGGTTTCCCTGGTTACCATCGACTGTCACAGGAGGGCTGTCCCTGTGTACCATTGTCACAGGAGGGGTGTCCTTGGTTACCATGGTCACAGGTGGGTTTCCCTGGTTACCACCGACTGCCAGAGATGCGTGTCCCGAGTAACCACGGTCACAGGAGAGGTGTCCTTGGTTACCAGTAACCGTGGTTAGGGGTGTCCTTGGTTACCATGGTCACAGGTGGGTTTCCCTGGTTACCATCGACTGTCACAGGAGGGCTGTCCCTGTGTACCATTGTCACAGGACGGGTGTCTTTGGTTACCATGGTCAAAGGTGGGTTTCCCTGGTTACTACCGACGGTCAGAGATGCGTGTCCCTGGTAACCATGGTCACAGGAGAGGTGTCCTTGGTTTCCAGTGACTGTGGGTAGGGGTGTCCTTGGTTACCATGGTCACAGGTGGGTTTCCCTGGTTACCACCGACTGTCAGACATGCGTGTCCCGAGTAACCACGGTCACAGGAGAGGTGTCCTTTGTTACCAGTAACTGTGGGTAGGGGTGTCCTTGGTTACCATGGTCACAGGTTGGTTTCCCTGGTTACCACAGACTGTCACAGGAGGGCTGTCCCTGGGTACCATTGTCACAGGAGGGGTGTCCTTGGTTACCATGGTCACAGGTGGGTTTCCCTGGTAACCACAGACTTTCAAAGATGCGTGTCCGTGGTAACCACGGTCACAGTAGAGGTGTCATTGGTTACCAATGACTGTGGGTAGGGGTGTCTTTGGTTACCATGGTCACAGGTGGGTTTCCCTGGATACCACCGACTCTCACCAGAAGGCTGTCCCTGTGTACCATTGTCACAGGAGGTGTGTCCTTGGTTACCATGGTCACAGGTGGGTTTCCCTGGTTACCATCGACTGTCAGAAATGCGTGTCCCTGGTAACCACGGTCACAGGAGAGGTGTCCTTGGTTACCAGTGACTGTGGGTAGGGGTGTCCTTGGTTACCATGGTCACAGGTGGGTTTCCCTGGTTACCACCGACTTTCACAGGAGGGCTGTCCCTGGGTACCATTGTCACAGGAGGGGTGTCCTTGGATACCATGGTCACAGGTGGGTTTCCCTGGTTACCACCGAATGTCAGAAATGCGTGTCCTTGGTTACCACTGACTGTCACAGGCAGGTGTCCCTGGGCACTGTGAATGTCACAGGTGGGTTTCCCTGGTTACCACCGACTGTCACAGTTGAGTGTACATGGTTACCACTGACTGTCATAGGAGGGCTCTCCCTGGGTACCATTGTCACAGGAGGGGTGTCCTTGCTTACCACTGGCACAGGAGGTGTGTCCCTGGTTACCACTGACTGTCACAGGAGGGGTGTCCTTGGTTACCATGGTCGCAGGTGGGTTTCCCTTGTTACCACTGACTGTCAGAGATGCGTGTCCCTGGTAACCACTGACTGTCATATGTGCGTGTCCTGGTAACCACGGTCACAGGAGAGGTGTCCTTGTTTACCAGTGATTGTGGGTAGGGGTGTCCTTGGTTACCATGTTGACAGGTGGGTTTCCCTGGTTACTACCGACTGTCAGAGATGCGTGTCCCTGGTAAACATGGTCACAGGAGAGGTGTCCTTGGTTTCCAGTGACTGTGGGTAGGGGTGTCCTTGGTTACCATGGTCACAGGTGGGTTTCCCTGGTTACCACCGACTGTCAGAGATGCGTGTCCCTGGTAACCACGGTCACAGGAGAGGTGTCCTTGGTTACCAGTGATTGTGGGTAGGGGGGTCCTTGGTTACCATGGTCACAGGTGGGTTACCCTGGTTACCACCGACTGTCACAGGAGGGCTATCCCTGTGTAGCATTGTCACAGGAGGGGTGTCCTTGGTTACCATGGTCACAGGTGGGTTTCCCTGGTTACCAGCGACTGTCAGAAATGCGTGTCCCTGGTTACCACCAACTGTCACAGGCAGGTGTCCCTGGGCACTGTGAATGTCCCAGGTGGGTTTCCCAGGTTACCACCGACTGTCACAGTTGAGTGTACATGGTTACCACTGACTGTCACAGGAGGGCTGTCCCTGGGTTCCATTGTCACAGGAGGGGTGTCCTTGGTTACAACTGGCACAGGAGGTGTGTCCCTGGATACCACTGACTGTCACAGAGGGGTGTCCTTGGTTACCATGGTCGCAGTTGGGTTTCCCTGGTTACCACTGACTGTCAGAGGTGCGTGTACCTGGTTACCACCGACTGTCATATGTGCATGTCCTGGTAACCACGGTCACAGGAGAGGTGTCCTTGGTTACCAGTGACTGTGGGTAAGGGTGTCCTTGGTTACCATGGTCACAGGTGGGTTTCCCTGGTTACCACCGACTGTCAAGGGAAGGCTGTCCCTGGGTACCATTGTCACAGGAGGGGTGTCCTTGGTTACCATGGTCACAGGTGGCTTTCCCTGGTTACCACCGACTGTCAGAAATGGGTGTCCCTGGTTACCACCGACTGTCACAGGCTGGTGTCCCTGGGCACTGTGAATGTCACAGGTGGATTTCCCTGGTTACCACCGACTGTTACAGTTGAGTGTACATGGTTACCACTGACTGTCAGGGGAGGGCTGTCCCTGGGTACCATTGTCACAGGAGGGGTGTCCTTGGTTACCACTGGCACAGGAGGTGTGTCCCTGGCTACCACTGACTGTCACAGGAGGGGTGTCCTTGGTTACCATGGTCGCAGGTGGGTTTCCCTGGTTACCACCGACTGTCATATGTGGGTGTCCTGGTAACCACGGTCACAGGAGAGGTGTCCTTGGTTACCAGTGACTGTGGGTAGGGGTGTCCTTGGTTACCATGGTCACAGGTGGGTTTCCCTGGTTACCATCGACTGTCACAGGAGGGCTGTCCCTGTGTACCATTGTCACAGGGGGGGTGTCCTTGGTTACCATGGTCACAGGTGGGTTTCCCTGGTTACCACCGACTGTCAGAGATGCGTGTCCCGAGTAACCACGGTCACAGGAGAGGTGTCCTTGGTTACCAGTAAATGTGGGTAGGGGTGTCCTTGGTTACCATGGTCACAGGTTGGTTTCCCTGGTTACCTCCGACTGTCACAGGAGGGTTGTCCCTGGGTACCATTGTCACAGGAGGCGTGTCCCTGGTTACCATGGTCACAGGTGGGTTTCCCTGGTTATCACCGAATGTCAGAAATGCGTGTCCCTGGTTACCACCGACTGTCACAGGCAGGTGTCCCTGGGCACTGTGAATGTCACAGGTGGGTTTCCCTGGTTACCACCGACTGTCACAGTTGAGTGTACATGGTTACCACTGACTGTCATAGGAGGGCTGTCCCTGGGTACCATTGTCACAGGAGGGGTGTCCTTGCTTACCACTGGCACAGGAGGTGTGTCCCTGGTTACCACTGACTGTCACAGGAGTGGTGTCCTTGGTTACCATGGTCGCAGTTGGGTTTCCCTGGTTACCACTGACTGTCAGAGGTGCGTGTCCCTGGTTACCACCGACTGTCATATGTGTGTGTCCTGGTAACCACGGTCACAGGAGAGGTGTCCTTGGTTACCAGTGAGTGTGGGTACGGGTGTCCTTGGTTACCATGGTCACAGGTGTGTTTCCCTGGTTACCACCGACTGTCACAGGAGGGCTGTCCCTGGGTACCATTGTCACAGAAGGGGTGTCCTTGGTTACCATGGTCACAGGTGGGTTTCCCTGGTTACCACCGACTGTCAGAGATGCTTGTCCCTGGTAACCACGGTCACAGGAGGGGTGTCCTTCGTTACCAGTGACGGTGGGTAGGGGTGTCCTTGGTTACCATGGTCACAGGTTGGTTCCCCTGGTTACCACCGACTGTCACAGGAGGGCTGTCCCTGGGTACCATTGTCACAGAAGGGGTGTCCTTGGTTACCATGGTCACAGGTGGGTTTCCCTGGTTACCACCGACTGTCAGAGATGCGTGTCCCTGGTAACCACGGTCACAGGAGAGGTGTCCTTGGTTACCAGTGACTGTGGGTAGGGGTGTCCTTGGTTACCATGGTCACAGGTTGGTTCCCCTGTTTACCACCGACTGTCACAGGAGGGCTGTCCCTGGGTACCATTGTCACAGAAGTGGTGTCCTTGCTTACCACTGGCACAGGAGGTGTGTCCCTGGTTCCCACTGACTGTCACAGGAGTGGTGTCCTTGGTTACCATGGTCGCAGGTGGGTTTCCCTGGTTACCATCGACTGTCACAGGAGGGCTGTCCCTGTGTACCATTGTCACAGGAGGGGTGTCCTTGGTTACCATGGTCACAGGTGGGTTTCCCTGGTTACCACCGACTGCCAGAGATGTGTGTCCCGAGTAACCACGGTCACAGGAGAGGTGTCCTTGGTTACCAGTAACCGTGGTTAGGGGTGTCCTTGGTTACCATGGTCACAGGTGGGTTTCCCTGGTTACCATCGACTGTCACAGGAGGGCTGTCCCTGTGTACCATTGTCACAGGACGGGTGTCTTTCGTTACCATGGTCACAGGTGGGTTTCCCTGGTTACTACCGACGGTCAGAGATGCGTGTCCCTGGTAACCATGGTCACAGGAGAGGTGTCCTTGGTTTCCAGTGACTGTGGGTAGGGGTGTCCTTGGTTACCATGGTCACAGGTGGGTTTCCCTGGTTACCACCGACTGTCAGACATGCGTGTCCCGAGTAACCACGGTCACAGGAGAGGTGTCCTTTGTTACCAGTAACTGTGGTAGGGGTGTCCTTGGTTACCATGGTCACAGGTTGGTTTCCCTGGTTACCACAGACTGTCACAGGAGGGCTGTCCCTGGGTACCATTGTCACAGGAGGGGTGTCCTTGGTTACCATGGTCACAGGTGGGTTTCCCTGGTAACCACAGACTTTCAAAGATGCGTGTCCGTGGTAACCACGGTCACAGTAGAGGTGTCATTGGTTACCAATGACTGTGGGTAGGGGTGTCTTTGGTTACCATGGTCACAGGTGGGTTTCCCTGCTTACCACCGACTCTCACTGGAAGGCTGTCCCTGTGTACCATTGTCACAGGAGGTGTGTCCTTGGTTACCATGGTCACAGGTGGGTTTCCCTGGTTACCATCGACTGTCAGAAATGCGTGTCCCTGGTAACCACGGTCACAGGAGAGGTGTCCTTGGTTACCAGTGACTGTGGGTAGGGGTGTCCTTGGTTACCATGGTCACAGGTGGGTTTCCCTGGTTACCACCGACTTTCACAGGAGGGCTGTCCCTGGGTACCATTGTCACAGGAGGGGTGTCCTTGGATACCATGGTCACAGGTGGGTTTCCCTGGTTACCACCGAATGTCAGAAATGCGTGTCCTTGGTTACCACTGACTGTCACAGGCAGGTGTCCCTGGGCACTGTGAATGTCACAGGTGGGTTTCCCTGGTTACCACAGACTCTCACAGTTGAGTGTACATGGTTACCACTGACTGTCATAGGAGGGCTCTCCCTGGGTACCATTGTCACAGGAGGGGTGTCCTTGCTTACCACTGGCACAGGAGGTGTGTCCCTGGTTACCACTGACTGTCACAGGAGGGGTGTCCTTGGTTACCATGGTCGCAGGTGGGTTTCCCTTGTTACCACTGACTGTCAGAGATGTGTGTCCCTGGTTACCACCGACTGTCATATGTGCGTGTCCTGGTAACCACGGTCACAGGAGAGGTGTCCTTGTTTACCAGTGATTGTGGGTAGGGGTGTCCTTGGTTACCATGTTGACAGGTGGGTTTCCCTGGTTACTACCGACTGTCAGAGATGCGTGTCTCTGGTAAACATGGTCACAGGAGAGGTGTCCTTGGTTTCCAGTGACTGTGGGTAGGGGTGTCCTTGGTTACCATGGTCACAGGTGGGTTTCCCTGGTTACCACCGACTGTCAGAGATGCGTGTCCCTGGTAACCACGGTCACAGGAGAGGTGTCCTTGGTTACCAGTGATTGTGGGTAGGTGGGTCCTTGGTTACCATGGTCACAGGTAGGTTACCCTGGTTACCACCGACTGTCACAGGAGGGCTATCCCTGTGTAGCATTGTCACAGGAGGGGTGTCCTTGGTTACCATGGTCACAGGTGGGTTTCCCTGGTTACCAGCGACTGTCAGAAATGCGTGTCCCTGGTTACCACCAACTGTCACAGGCAGGTGTCCCTGGGCACTGTGAATGTCACAGGTGGGTTTCCCTGGTTACCACCGACTGTCACAGTTGAGTGTACATGGTTACCACTGACTGTCATAGGAGGGCTCTCCCTGGGTACCATTGTCACAGGAGGGGTGTCCTTGCTTACCACTGGCACAGGAGGTGTGTCCCTGGTTACCACTGACTGTCACAGGAGGGGTGTCCTTGGTTACCATGGTCGCAGGTGGGTTTCCCTTGTTACCACTGACTGTCAGAGATGCGTGTCCCTGGTAACCACTGACTGTCATATGTGCGTGTCCTGGTAACCACGGTCACAGGAGAGGTGTCCTTGTTTACCAGTGATTGTGGGCAGGGGTGTCCTTGGTTACCATGTTGACAGGTGGGTTTCCCTGGTTACTACCGACTGTCAGAGATGCGTGTCCCTGGTAACCATGGTCACAGGAGAGGTGTCCTTGGTTTCCAGTGACTGTGGGTAGGGGTGTCCTTGGTTACCATGGTCACAGGTGGGTTTCCCTGGTTACCACCGACTGTCAGACATGCGTGTCCCGAGTAACCACGGTCACAGGAGAGGTGTCCTTTGTTACCAGTAACTGTGGGTAGGGGTGTCCTTGGTTACCATGGTCACAGGTTGGTTTCCCTGGTTACCACAGACTGTCACAGGAGGGCTGTCCCTGGGTACCATTGTCACAGGAGGGGTGTCCTTGGTTACCATGGTCACAGGTGGGTTTCCCTGGTAACCACAGACTTTCAAAGATGCGTGTCCGTGGTAACCACGGTCACAGTAGAGGTGTCATTGGTTACCAATGACTGTGGGTAGGGGTGTCTTTGGTTACCATGGTCACAGGTGGGTTTCCCTGGATACCACCGACTCTCACCAGAAGGCTGTCCCTGTGTACCATTGTCACAGGAGGTGTGTCCTTGGTTACCATGGTCACAGGTGGGTTTCCCTGGTTACCATCGACTGTCAGAAATGCGTGTCCCTGGTAACCACGGTCACAGGAGAGGTGTCCTTGGTTACCAGTGACTGTGGGTAGGGGTGTCCTTGGTTACCATGGTCACAGGTGGGTTTCCCTGGTTACCACCGACTTTCACAGGAGGGCTGTCCCTGGGTACCATTGTCACAGGAGGGGTGTCCTTGGATACCATGGTCACAGGTGGGTTTCCCTGGTTACCACCGAATGTCAGAAATGCGTGTCCTTGGTTACCACTGACTGTCACAGGCAGGTGTCCCTGGGCACTGTGAATGTCACAGGTGGGTTTCCCTGGTTACCACCGACTGTCACAGTTGAGTGTACATGGTTACCACTGACTGTCATAGGAGGGCTCTCCCTGGGTACCATTGTCACAGGAGGGGTGTCCTTGCTTACCACTGGCACAGGAGGTGTGTCCCTGGTTACCACTGACTGTCACAGGAGGGGTGTCCTTGGTTACCATGGTCGCAGGTGGGTTTCCCTTGTTACCACTGACTGTCAGAGATGCGTGTCCCTGGTAACCACTGACTGTCATATGTGCGTGTCCTGGTAACCACGGTCACAGGAGAGGTGTCCTTGTTTACCAGTGATTGTGGGTAGGGGTGTCCTTGGTTACCATGTTGACAGGTGGGTTTCCCTGGTTACTACCGACTGTCAGAGATGCGTGTCCCTGGTAAACATGGTCACAGGAGAGGTGTCCTTGGTTTCCAGTGACTGTGGGTAGGGGTGTCCTTGGTTACCATGGTCACAGGTGGGTTTCCCTGGTTACCACCGACTGTCAGAGATGCGTGTCCCTGGTAACCACGGTCACAGGAGAGGTGTCCTTGGTTACCAGTGATTGTGGGTAGGGGGGTCCTTGGTTACCATGGTCACAGGTGGGTTACCCTGGTTACCACCGACTGTCACAGGAGGGCTATCCCTGTGTAGCATTGTCACAGGAGGGGTGTCCTTGGTTACCATGGTCACAGGTGGGTTTCCCTGGTTACCAGCGACTGTCAGAAATGCGTGTCCCTGGTTACCACCAACTGTCACAGGCAGGTGTCCCTGGGCACTGTGAATGTCCCAGGTGGGTTTCCCAGGTTACCACCGACTGTCACAGTTGAGTGTACATGGTTACCACTGACTGTCACAGGAGGGCTGTCCCTGGGTTCCATTGTCACAGGAGGGGTGTCCTTGGTTACAACTGGCACAGGAGGTGTGTCCCTGGATACCACTGACTGTCACAGAGGGGTGTCCTTGGTTACCATGGTCGCAGTTGGGTTTCCCTGGTTACCACTGACTGTCAGAGGTGCGTGTACCTGGTTACCACCGACTGTCATATGTGCATGTCCTGGTAACCACGGTCACAGGAGAGGTGTCCTTGGTTACCAGTGACTGTGGGTAAGGGTGTCCTTGGTTACCATGGTCACAGGTGGGTTTCCCTGGTTACCACCGACTGTCAAGGGAAGGCTGTCCCTGGGTACCATTGTCACAGGAGGGGTGTCCTTGGTTACCATGGTCACAGGTGGCTTTCCCTGGTTACCACCGACTGTCAGAAATGGGTGTCCCTGGTTACCACCGACTGTCACAGGCTGGTGTCCCTGGGCACTGTGAATGTCACAGGTGGATTTCCCTGGTTACCACCGACTGTTACAGTTGAGTGTACATGGTTACCACTGACTGTCAGGGGAGGGCTGTCCCTGGGTACCATTGTCACAGGAGGGGTGTCCTTGGTTACCACTGGCACAGGAGGTGTGTCCCTGGCTACCACTGACTGTCACAGGAGGGGTGTCCTTGGTTACCATGGTCGCAGGTGGGTTTCCCTGGTTACCACCGACTGTCATATGTGGGTGTCCTGGTAACCACGGTCACAGGAGAGGTGTCCTTGGTTACCAGTGACTGTGGGTAGGGGTGTCCTTGGTTACCATGGTCACAGGTGGGTTTCCCTGGTTACCATCGACTGTCACAGGAGGGCTGTCCCTGTGTACCATTGTCACAGGGGGGGTGTCCTTGGTTACCATGGTCACAGGTGGGTTTCCCTGGTTACCACCGACTGTCAGAGATGCGTGTCCCGAGTAACCACGGTCACAGGAGAGGTGTCCTTGGTTACCAGTAAATGTGGGTAGGGGTGTCCTTGGTTACCATGGTCACAGGTTGGTTTCCCTGGTTACCTCCGACTGTCACAGGAGGGCTGTCCCTGGGTACCATTGTCACAGGAGGCGTGTCCCTGGTTACCATGGTCACAGGTGGGTTTCCCTGGTTATCACCGAATGTCAGAAATGCGTGTCCCTCGTTACCACCGACTGTCACAGGCAGGTGTCCCTGGGCACTGTGAATGTCCCAGGTGGGTTTCCCAGGTTACCACCGACTGTCACAGTTGAGTGTACATGGTTACCACTGACTGTCACAGGAGGGCTGTCCCTGGGTTCCATTGTCACAGGAGGGGTGTCCTTGGTTACAACTGGCACAGGAGGTGTGTCCCTGGATACCACTGACTGTCACAGAGGGGTGTCCTTGGTTACCATGGTCGCAGTTGGGTTTCCCTGGTTACCACTGACTGTCAGAGGTGCGTGTACCTGGTTACCACCGACTGTCATATGTGCATGTCCTGGTAACCACGGTCACAGGAGAGGTGTCCTTGGTTACCAGTGACTGTGGGTAAGGGTGTCCTTGGTTACCATGGTCACAGGTGGGTTTCCCTGGTTACCACCGACTGTCAAGGGAAGGCTGTCCCTGGGTACCATTGTCACAGGAGGGGTGTCCTTGGTTACCATGGTCACAGGTGGCTTTCCCTGGTTACCACCGACTGTCAGAAATGGGTGTCCCTGGTTACCACCGACTGTCACAGGCTGGTGTCCCTGGGCACTGTGAATGTCACAGGTGGATTTCCCTGGTTACCACCGACTGTTACAGTTGAGTGTACATGGTTACCACTGACTGTCATAGGAGGGCTCTCCCTGGGTACCATTGTCACAGGAGGGGTGTCCTTGCTTACCACTGGCACAGGAGGTGTGTCCCTGGTTACCACTGACTGTCACAGGAGGGGTGTCCTTGGTTACCATGGTCGCAGGTGGGTTTCCCTTGTTACCACTGACTGTCAGAGATGTGTGTCCCTGGTTACCACCGACTGTCATATGTGCGTGTCCTGGTAACCACGGTCACAGGAGAGGTGTCCTTGTTTACCAGTGATTGTGGGTAGGGGTGTCCTTGGTTACCATGTTGACAGGTGGGTTTCCCTGGTTACTACCGACTGTCAGAGATGCGTGTCTCTGGTAAACATGGTCACAGGAGAGGTGTCCTTGGTTTCCAGTGACTGTGGGTAGGGGTGTCCTTGGTTACCATGGTCACAGGTGGGTTTCCCTGGTTACCACCGACTGTCAGAGATGCGTGTCCCTGGTAACCACGGTCACAGGAGAGGTGTCCTTGGTTACCAGTGATTGTGGGTAGGGGGGTCCTTGGTTACCATGGTCACAGGTGGGTTACCCTGGTTACCACCGACTGTCACAGGAGGGCTATCCCTGTGTAGCATTGTCACAGGAGGGGTGTCCTTGGTTACCATGGTCACAGGTGGGTTTCCCTGGTTACCAGCGACTGTCAGAAATGCGTGTCCCTGGTTACCACCAACTGTCACAGGCAGGTGTCCCTGGGCACTGTGAATGTCCCAGGTGGGTTTCCCAGGTTACCACCGACTGTCACAGTTGAGTGTACATGGTTACCACTGACTGTCACAGGAGGGCTGTCCCTGGGTTCCATTGTCACAGGAGGGGTGTCCTTGGTTACAACTGGCACAGGAGGTGTGTCCCTGGATACCACTGACTGTCACAGAGGGGTGTCCTTGGTTACCATGGTCGCAGTTGGGTTTCCCTGGTTACCACTGACTGTCAGAGGTGCGTGTACCTGGTTACCACCGACTGTCATATGTGCATGTCCTGGTAACCACGGTCACAGGAGAGGTGTCCTTGGTTACCAGTGACTGTGGGTAGGGGTGTCCTTGGTTACCATGGTCACAGGTGGGTTTCCCTGGTTACCATCGACTGTCACAGGAGGGCTGTCCCTGTGTACCATTGTCACAGGAGGGGTGTCCTTGGTTACCATGGTCACAGGTGGGTTTCCCTGGTTACCACCGACTGCCAGAGATGCGTGTCCCGAGTAACCACGGTCACAGGAGAGGTGTCCTTGGTTACCAGTAACTGTGGTTAGGGGTGTCCTTGGTTACCATGGTCACAGGTGGGTTTCCCTGGTTACCATCGACTGTCACAGGAGGGCTGTCCCTGTGTTCCATTGTCACAGGACGGGTGTCTTTGGTTACCATGGTCACAGGTGGGTTTCCCTGGTTACTACCGACGGTCAGAGATGCGTGTCCCGAGTAACCACGGTCACAGGAGAGGTGTCCTTTGTTACCAGTAACTGTGGGTAGGGGTGTCCTTGGTTACCATGGTCACAGGTGGGTTTCCCTGGTTACCACCGACTGTCAGACATGCGTGTCCCGAGTAACCACGGTCACAGGAGTGGTGTCCTTTGTTACCAGTAACTGTGGGTAGGGGTGTCCTTGGTTACCATGGTCACAGGTTGGTTTCCCTGGTTACCACAGACTGTCACAGGAGGGCTGTCCCTGGGTACCATTGTCACAGGAGGGGTGTCCTTGGTTACCATGGTCACAGGTGGGTTTCCCTGGTAACCACCGACTTTCAAAGATGCGTGTCCGTGGTAACCACGGTCACAGTAGAGGTGTCCTTGGTTACCAATGACTGTGGGTAGGGGTGTCTTTGGTTACCATGGTCACAGGTGGGTTTCCCTGGTTACCACCGACTCTCACAGGAAGGCTGTCCCTGTGTACCATTGTCACAGGAGGTGTGTCCTTGGTTACCATATTCACAGGTGGGTTTCCCTGGTTACCATCGACTGTCAGAAATGCGTGTCCCTGGTAACCACGGTCACAGGAGAGGTGTCCTTGGTTACCAGTGACTGTGGGTAGGGGTGTCCTTGGTTACCATGGTCACAGGTGGGTTTCCCTGGTTACCACCGACTTTCACAGGAGGGCTGTCCCTGGGTACCATTGTCACAGTAGGGGTGTCCTTGGATACCATGGTCACAGGTGGGTTTCCCTGGTTACCACCGAATGTCAGAAATGCGTGTCCCTGGTTACCACTGACTGTCACAGGCAGGTGTCCCTGGGCACTGTGAATGTCACAGGTGGGTTTCCCTGGTTACCACCGACTGTCACAGTTGAGGGTACATGGTTACCACTGACTGTCATAGGAGGGCTGTCCCTGGGTACCATTGTCACAGGAGGGGTGTCCTTGCTTACCACTGGCACAGGAGGTTTGTCCCTGGTTACCACTGACTTTCACAGGAGGGGTGTCCTTGTTTACCATGGTCGCAGGTGGGTTTCCCTTGTTACCACTGACTGTCAGAGATGTGTGTCCCTGGTTACCACCGACTGTCATATGTGCGTGTCCTGGTAACCACGGTCACAGGAGAGGTGTCCTTGTTTACCAGTGATTGTGGGTAGGGGTGTCCTTGGTTACCATGTTCGCAGATGGGTTTCCCTGGTTACCACTGACTGTCAGAGATACGTGTCCCTGGTTACCACCGACTGTCATATGTGCGTGTCCTGGTAAACACGGTCACAGGAGAGGTGTCCTTGGTTACCAGTGAGTGTGGGTAGGTGTGTCCTTGGTTACCATGGTCACAGGTGTGTTTCCCTGGTTACCACCGACTGTCACAGGAGGGCTGTCCCTGGGTACCATTGTCACAGAAGGGGTGTCCTTGGTTACCATGGTCACAGGTGGGTTTCCCTGGTTACCACCGCCTGTCAGAGATGCGTGTCCCTGGTAACCACGGTCACAGGAGAGGTGTCCTTCGTTACCAGTGACTGTGGGTAGGGGTGTCCTTGGTTACCATGGTCACAGGTTGGTTCCCCTGGTTACCACCGACTGTCACAGGAGAGCTGTCCCTGGGTACCATTGTCACAGAAGGGGTGTCCTTGGTTACCATGGTCACAGGTGGGTTTCCCTGGTTACCACCGACTGTTAGAGATGCGTGTCCCTGGTAACCACGGTCACAGGAGAGGTGTCCTTGGTTACCAGTGACTGTGGGTAGGGGTGTCGTTGGTTACCATCGTCGCAGGTGGGTTTTACTGGTTACCACTGACTGTCAGAGATGCGTGTCCGTGGTTACCACCGACTGTCATATGTGCGTGTCCTGGTAACCACGGTCACAGGAGAGGTGTCCTTGGTTACCAGTGACTGTGGGTAGGGGTGTCCTTGGTTACCATGGTCACAGGTGGGTTTCCCTGGTTAACACCGACTGTCACAGGAGGGCTGTCCCTGTGTACAATTGTCACAGGAGGGGTGTCCTTGGTTACCATGGTCACAGGTGGGTTTCCCTGGTTACCACTGACTGTCAGAGATGCGTGTCCCGGGTAACCACGGTCACAGGAGAGGTGTCCTTGGTTACCAGTAACTGTGGGTAGGGGTGTCCTTGGTTACCATGGTCACAGGTGGGTTTCCCTGGTTACCACCGACTGTCACAGGAGGGCTGTCCCTGGGTAGCATTGTCACAGTAGGGGTGTCCTTGGTTACCATGGTCACAGGTGGGTTTCCCTGGTTACCACCGACTGTCAGAAATGCGTGTCCCTGGTTATCACCGACTGTCAGACGCAGGTGTCCCTGGGCACTGTGAATGTCCCAGGTGGGTTTCCCAGGTTACCACCGACTGTCACCGTTGAGTGTACATGGTTATCACTGACTGTCACAGGAGGGCTGTCCCTGGGTACCATTGTCACAGGAGGGGTGTCCTTGGTTACAACTGGCACAGGAGGTGTGTCCCTGGATACCACTGACTGTCACAGAGGGGTGTCCTTGGTTACCATGGTCGCAGGTGGTTTCCCTGGTTACCACTGACTGTCAGAGGTGCGTGTACCTGGTTACCACCGACTGTCATATGTGCGTGTCCCTGGTAACCACAGTCACAGGAGAGGTGTCCTTGGTTACCGGTGACGGTGGGTAGGGGTGTCCTTGGTTACCATGGTCACAGGTGGGTTTCCCTGGTTACCACCGACTGTCAAGGGAAGTCTGTCCCTGGGTACCATTGTCACAGGAGGGGTGTCCTTGGTTACCATGGTCACAGGTGGCTTTCCCTGGTTACCACCGACTGTCAGAAATGAGTGTCCCTGGTTACCACCGTCTGTCACAGGCTGGTGTCCCTGGGCACTGTGAATGTCACAGGTGGGTTTCCCTGGTTACCACCGACTGTCACAGTTGAGTGTACATGGTTACCACTGACTGTCACAGGAGGGCTGTCCCTGGGTACCATTGTCACAGGAGGGGTGTCCTTGGTTACCACTGGCACAGGAGGTGTGTCCCTGGCTACCACTGACTGTCACAGGAGGGGTGTCCTTGGTTACCATGGTCGCAGGTGGGTTTCCCTGGTTACCACTGACTGTCAGAGATGCGTGTCCCTGGTTACCACTGACTGTCATATGTGGGTGTCCTGGTAACCACGGTCACAGGAGAGGTGTCCTTGGTTACCAGTGACTGTGGGTAGGGGTGTCCTTGGTTACCATGGTCACAGGTGGGTTTCCCTGGTTACCATCGACTGTCACAGGAGGGCTGTCCCTGTGAACCATTGTCACAGGACGGGTGTCTTTGGTTACCATGGTCACAGGTGGGTTTCCCTGGTTACTACCGACGGTCAGAGATGCGTGTCCCTGTTAACCACGGTCACAGGAGAGGTGTCCTTGGTTTCCAGTGACTGTGGGTAGGGGTGTCCTTGGTTACCATGGTCACAGAAGGGTTTCCCTGGTCACAACCGACTGTTACAGGAGGGCTGTCCCTGGGTACAATTTTCACAGGAGGGGTGTCCTTGGTTACCATGGTCACATGTGGGATTCCCTGGTTACCACCAACTGTCAGAAATGGGTGTCCCTGGTTACCACCGACTGTCACAGGCAGGTGTCCCTGGGGACTGTGAATATCACAGGTGCGTTTCCCTGGTTACCACTGACTGTCACAGGTGAGTGTACATGGTTACCACTGACTGTCACAGGAGGGCTGTCCCTGGGTTCCATTGTGACAGGAGGGGTGTCCTTGGTTACCACTGGCACAGGAGGTGTGTCCCTGGTTATCACTGACTGTCACAGGAGGGTTGTCCTTGGTTACCATGGTCGCAGGTGGGTTTCCCTGGTTACCACTGACTGTCAGAGATGCGTGTTCCTGGTTAACACCAACTGTCATATGTGCATGTCCCTGGCAACCACGGTCACAGGAGAGCTGTCCGTGGTTACCAGTGACTGTCAGAGTAGGTGTGTCCTTGGTTACCATGGTAACAGGTGGGTTTCCCTGGTTACCACCGACTGTCAGAGATGCGTGTCCCTGGTTACCACCGACTGTCACAGGCCGGTGTCCCTGGGCATTGTGAATGTCACAGGTGGGTTTCCCTGGTTACCACCGACTGTCACAGTTGAGTGTACATGGTTACCACTGACTGTCATAGGAGTGCTGTCCCTGGGTACCATTGTCACAGGAGGGGTGTCCTTGCTTACCACTGGCACAGGAGATTTGTCCCTGGTTACCACTGACTTTCACAGGAGGGGTGTCCTTGGTTACCATGGTCGCAGGTGGGTTTCCCTTGTTACCACTGACTGTCAGAGATGTGTGTCCCTGGTTACCACCGACTGTCATATGTGCGTGTCCTGGTAACCACGGTCACAGGAGAGGTGTCCTTGTTTACCAGTGATTGTGGGTACGGGTGTCCTTGGTTACCATGTTCGCAGGTGGGTTTCCCTGGTTACCACTGACTGTCAGAGATACGTGTCCCTGGTTACCACCGACTGTCATATGTGCGTGTCCTGGTAAACACGGTCACAGGAGAGGTGTCCTTGGTTACCACTGAGTGTGGGTAGGGGTGTCCTTGGTTACCATGGTCACAGGTGTGTTTCCCTGGTTACCACCGACTGTCACAGGAGGGCTGTCCCTGGGTACCATTGTCACAGAAGGGGTGTCCTTGGTTACCATGGTCACAGGTTGGTTCCCCTTGTTACCACCGACTGTCACAGGAGAGTTGTCCCTGGGTACCATTGTCACAGAAGGGGTGTCCTTGGTTACCATGGTCACAGGTGGGTTTCCCTGGTTACCACCGACTGTCAGAGATGTGTGTCCCTGGTAACCACGGTCACAGGAGAGGTGTCCTTGGTTACCAGTGACTGTGGGTAGGGGTGTCCTTGGTTACCATCGTCGCAGGTGGGTTTTACTGGTTACCACTGACTGTCAGAGATGCGTGTCCCTGGTTACCACCGACTGTCATATGTGCGTGTCCTGGTAACCACGGTCACAGGAGAGGTGTCCTTGGTTACCAGTGACTGTGGGTAGGGGTGTCCTTGGTTACCATGGTCACAGGTGGGTTTCCCTGGTTAACACCGACTGTCACAGGAGGGCTGTCCCTGTGTACCATTGTCACAGGAGGGGTGTCCTTGGTTACCATGGTCACAGGTGGGTTTCCCTGGTTACCACTGACTGTCAGAGATGCGTGTCCCGAGTAACCACGGTCACAGGAGAGGTGTCCTTGGTTACCAGTAACTGTGGGTAGGGGTGTCCTTGGTTACCATGGTCACAGGTTGGTTTCCCTGGTTACCATCGACTGTCACAGGAGGGCTGTCCCTGGGTACCATTGTCACAGGAGGGGTGTCTTTGGTTACCATGGTCACAGGTGGGTTTCCCTGGTTACTACCGACGGTCAGAGATGCGTGTCCCTGGTAACCATGGTCACAGGAGAGGTGTCCTTGGTTTCCAGTGACTGTGGGTAAGGGTGTCCTTGGTTACCATGGTCACAGGTGGGTTTCCCTGGTTACCACCGACTGTCACAGTTGAGTGTACATGGTTACCACTGACTGTCACAGGAGGGCTGTCCCTGGGTACCATTGTCACAGGAGGGGTGTCCTTGGTTACCACTGGCACAGGAGGTGTGTCCCTGGTTACCACTGACTGTCACAGGAGGGGTGTCCTTGGTTACCATGGTCGCAGCTGGGCTTCCCTTGTTACCACTGACTGTCAGAGATGCGTGTCCCTGGTAACCACTGACTGTCATATGTGGGTGTCCTGGTAACCACGGTCACAGGAGAGGTGTCCTTGGTTACCAGTGACTGTGGGTAGGGGTGTCCTTGGTTACCATGGTCACAGGTGGGTTTCCCTGGTTACCATCGACTGTCACAGGAGGGCTGTCCCTGTGTACCATTGTCACAGGAGGGGTGTCCTTGGTTACCATGGTCACAGGTGGGTTTCCCTGGTTACCACCGACTGCCAGAGATGCGTGTCCCGAGTAACCACGGTCACAGGAGAGGTGTCCTTGGTTACCAGTAACTGTGGTTAGGGGTGTCCTTGGTTACCATGGTCACAGGTGGGTTTCCCTGGTTACCATCGACTGTCACAGGAGGGCTGTCCCTGTGTACCATTGTCACAGGACGGGTGTCTTTGGTTACCATGGTCACAGGTGGGTTTCCCTGGTTACTACCGACGGTCAGAGATGCGTGTCCCTGGTAACCATGGTCACAGGAGAGGTGTCCTTGGTTTCCAGTGACTGTGGGTAGGGGTGTCCTTGGTTACCATGGTCACAGAAGGGTTTCCCTGGTCACAACCGACTGTTACAGGAGGGCTGTCCCTGGGTACCATTTTCACAGGAGGGGTGTCCTTGGTTACCATGGTCACATGTGGGATTCCCTGGTTACCACCAACTGTCAGAAATGGGTGTCCCTGGTTACCACCGACTGTCACAGGCAGGTGTCCCTGGGGACTGTGAATATCACAGGTGCGTTTCCCTGGTTACCACTGACTGTCACAGGTGAGTGTACATGGTTACCACTGACTGTCACAGGAGGGCTGTCCCTGGGTTCCATTTTGACAGGAGGGGTGTCCTTGGTTACCACTGGCACAGGAGGTGTGTCCCTGGTTATCACTGACTGTCACAGGAGGGTTGTCCTTGGTTACCATGGTCGCAGGTGGGTTTCCCTGGTTACCACTGACTGTCAGAGATGCGTGTTCCTGGTTAACACCAACTGTCATATGTGCATGTCCCTGGCAACCACGGTCACAGGAGAGCTGTCCGTGGTTACCAGTGACTGTCAGAGTAGGTGAGTCCTTGGTTACCATGGTAACAGGTGGGTTTCCCTGGTTACCACCGACTGTCAGAGATGCGTGTCCCTGGTTACCACCGACTGTCACAGGCCGGTGTCCCTGGGCATTGTGAATGTCACAGGTGGGTTTCCCTGGTTACCACCGACTGTCACAGGAGGGCTGTCCCTGGGTACCATTGTCACTGTAGGGGTGTCCTTGGTTACCATTGTCACAGGTGGATTTCCCTGGTTACCACCGACTGTTAGAGATGCGTCTCCATGGTTATCACGGTCACAGGAGAGGTGTCCTTCTTTACCAGTGACTGTGGGTAGGGGTGTCCTTGGTTACCATGGTCACAGGTGGGTTTCCCTGGTTACCACCGACTGTCACAGGAGGGCTGTCCCTGGGTAGCATTGTCACAGTAGTGGTGTCCTTGGTTACCATGGTCACAGGTGGGTTTCCCTGGTTACCACCGACTGTCAGAAATGCGTGTCCCTGGTTACCACCGACTGTCATATGTGCGTGTCCTGGTAACCGCGGTCACAGGAGAGGTGTCCTTGGTTACCAGTGACTGTGGGTAGGGGTGTCCTTGGTTACCATGGTCACAGGTGGGTTTCCCTGGTTACCATCGACTGTCACAAGAGGGCTGTCCCTGTGTACCATTGTCACAGGAGGGGTGTCCTTGGTTACCATGGTCACAGGTGGGTTTCCCTGGTTACCACCGACTGCCAGAGATGCGTGTCCCGAGTAACCACGGTCACAGGAGAGGTGTCCTTGGTTACCAGTAACCGTGGTTAGGGGTGTCCTTGGTTACCATGGTCACAGGTGGGTTTCCCTGGTTACCATCGACTGTCACAGGAGGGCTGTCCCTGTGTACCATTGTCACAGGACGGGTGTCTTTGGTTACCATGGTCACAGGTGGGTTTCCCTGGTTACTACCGACGGTCAGAGATGCGTGTCCCTGGTAACCATGGTCACAGGAGAGGTGTCCTTGGTTTCCAGTGACTTTGGGTAGGGGTGTCCTTGGTTACCATGGTCACAGGTGGGTTTCCCTGGTTACCACCGACTGTCAGACATGCGTTTCCTGAGTAACCACGGTCACAGGAGAGGTGTCCTTTGTTACCAGTAACTGTGGGTAGGGGTGTCCTTGGTTACCATGGTCACATGTTGGTTTCCCTGGTTACCACAGACTGTCACAGGAGGGCTGTCCCTGGGTACCATTGTCACAGGAGGGGTGTCCTTGGTTACCATGGTCACAGGTGGGTTTCCCTGGTAACCACCGACTTTCAAAGATGCGTGTCCGTGGTAACCACGGTCACAGTAGAGGTGTCATTGGTTACCAATGACTGTGGGTAGGGGTGTCTTTGGTTACCATGGTCACAGGTGGGTTTCCCTGGTTACCACCGACTCTCACAGGAAGGCTGTCCCTGTGTACCATTGTCACAGGAGGTGTGTCCTTGGTTACCATGGTCACAGGTTGGTTTCCCTGGTTACCACAGACTGTCACAGGAGGGCTGTCCCTGGGTAGCATTGTCACAGGAGGGGTGTCCTTGGTTACCATGGTCACAGGTGGCTTTCCCTGGTTACCACCGACTGTCAGAAATGGGTGTCCCTGGTAACCACCGTCTGTCACAGGCTGGTGTCCCTGGGCACTGTGAATGTCACAGGTGGGTTTCCCTGGTTACCACCGACTGTCATATGTGCGTGTCCCTGGTAACCACAGTCACAGGAGAGGTGTCCTTGGTTACCAGTGACGGTGGGTAGGGGTGTCCTTGGTTACCATGGTCACAGGTGGGTTTCCCTGGTTACCACCGACTGTCACAGGAGGGCTGTCCCTGGGTACCATTGTCACAGAAGGGGTGTCCTTGGTTACCATGGTCACAGGTTGGTTCCCCTTGTTACCACCGACTGTCACAGGAGAGCTGTCCCTGGGTACCATTGTCACAGAAGGGGTGTCCTTGGTTACCATGGTCACAGGTGGGTTTCCCTGGTTACCACCGACTGTCAGAGATGTGTGTCCCTGGTAACCACGGTCACAGGAGAGGTGTCCTTGGTTACCAGTGACTGTGGGTAGGGGTGTCCTTGGTTACCATCGTCGCAGGTGGGTTTTACTGGTTACCACTGACTGTCAGAGATGCGTGTCCCTGGTTACCACCGACTGTCATATGTGCGTGTCCTGGTAACCACGGTCACAGAAGAGGTGTCCTTGGTTACCAGTGACTGTGGGTAGGGGTGTCCTTGGTTACCATGGTCACAGGTGGGTTTCCCTGGTTAACACCGACTGTCACAGGAGGGCTGTCCCTGTGTACCATTGTCACAGGAGGGGTGTCCTTGGTTACCATGGTCACAGGTGGGTTTCCCTGGTTACCACTGACTGTCAGAGATGCGTGTCCCGAGTAACCACGGTCACAGGAGAGGTGTCCTTGGTTACCAGTAACTGTGGGTAGGGGTGTCCTTGGTTACCATGGTCACAGGTTGGTTTCCCTGGTTACCATCGACTGTCACAGGAGGGCTGTCCCTGGGTACCATTGTCACAGGAGGGGTGTCTTTGGTTACCATGGTCACAGGTGTGTTTCCCTGGTTACTACCGACGGTCAGAGATGCGTGTCCCTGGTAACCATGGTCACAGGAGAGGTGTCCTTGGTTTCCAGTGACTGTGGGTAAGGGTGTCCTTGGTTACCATGGTCACAGGTGGGTTTCCCTGGTTACCACCGACTGTCACAGTTGAGTGTACATGGTTACCACTGACTGTCACAGGAGGGCTGTCCCTGGGTACCATTGTCACAGGAGGGGTGTCCTTGGTTACCACTGGCACAGGAGGTGTGTCCCTGGTTACCACTGACTGTCACAGGAGGGGTGTCCTTGGTTACCATGGTCGCAGCTGGGCTTCCCTTGTTACCACTGACTGTCAGAGATGCGTGTCCCTGGTAACCACTGACTGTCATATGTGGGTGTCCTGGTAACCACGGTCACAGGAGAGGTGTCCTTGGTTACCAGTGACTGTGGGTAGGGGTGTCCTTGGTTACCATGGTCACAGGTGGGTTTCCCTGGTTACCATCGACTGTCACAGGAGGGCTGTCCCTGTGTACCATTGTCACAGGAGGGGTGTCCTTGGTTACCATGGTCACAGGTGGGTTTCCCTGGTTACCACCGACTGCCAGAGATGCGTGTCCCGAGTAACCACGGTCACAGGAGAGGTGTCCTTGGTTACCAGTAACTGTGGTTAGGGGTGTCCTTGGTTACCATGGTCACAGGTGGGTTTCCCTGGTTACCATCGACTGTCACAGGAGGGCTGTCCCTGTGTACCATTGTCACAGGACGGGTGTCTTTGGTTACCATGGTCACAGGTGGGTTTCCCTGGTTACTACCGACGGTCAGAGATGCGTGTCCCTGGTAACCATGGTCACAGGAGAGGTGTCCTTGGTTTCCAGTGACTGTGGGTAGGGGTGTCCTTGGTTACCATGGTCACAGAAGGGTTTCCCTGGTCACAACCGACTGTTACAGGAGGGCTGTCCCTGGGTACCATTTTCACAGGAGGGGTGTCCTTGGTTACCATGGTCACATGTGGGATTCCCTGGTTACCACCAACTGTCAGAAATGGGTGTCCCTGGTTACCACCGACTGTCACAGGCAGGTGTCCCTGGGGACTGTGAATATCACAGGTGCGTTTTCCTGGTTACCACTGACTGTCACAGGTGAGTGTACATGGTTACCACTGACTGTCACAGGAGGGCTGTCCCTGGGTTCCATTTTGACAGGAGGGGTGTCCTTGGTTACCACTGGCACAGGAGGTGTGTCCCTGGTTATCACTGACTGTCACAGGAGGGTTGTCCTTGGTTACCATGGTCGCAGGTGGGTTTCCCTGGTTACCACTGACTGTCAGAGATGCGTGTTCCTGGTTAACACCAACTGTCATATGTGCATGTCCCTGGCAACCACGGTCACAGGAGAGCTGTCCGTGGTTACCAGTGACTGTCAGAGTAGGTGAGTCCTTGGTTACCATGGTAACAGGTGGGTTTCCCTGGTTACCACCGACTGTCAGAGATGCGTGTCCCTGGTTACCACCGACTGTCACAGGCCGGTGTCCCTGGGCATTGTGAATGTCACAGGTGGGTTTCCCTGGTTACCACCGACTGTCACAGGAGGGCTGTCCCTGGGTACCATTGTCACTGTAGGGGTGTCCTTGGTTACCATTGTCACAGGTGGATTTCCCTGGTTACCACCGACTGTTAGAGATGCGTCTCCATGGTTATCACGGTCACAGGAGAGGTGTCCTTCTTTACCAGTGACTGTGGGTAGGGGTGTCCTTGGTTACCATGGTCACAGGTGGGTTTCCCTGGTTACCACCGACTGTCACAGGAGGGCTGTCCCTGGGTAGCATTGTCACAGTAGTGGTGTCCTTGGTTACCATGGTCACAGGTGGGTTTCCCTGGTTACCACCGACTGTCAGAAATGCGTGTCCCTGGTTACCACCGACTGTCATATGTGCGTGTCCTGGTAACCGCGGTCACAGGAGAGGTGTCCTTGGTTACCAGTGACTGTGGGTAGGGGTGTCCTTGGTTACCATGGTCACAGGTGGGTTTCCCTGGTTACCATCGACTGTCACAAGAGGGCTGTCCCTGTGTACCATTGTCACAGGAGGGGTGTCCTTGGTTACCATGGTCACAGGTGGGTTTCCCTGGTTACCACCGACTGCCAGAGATGCGTGTCCCGAGTAACCACGGTCACAGGAGAGGTGTCCTTGGTTACCAGTAACCGTGGTTAGGGGTGTCCTTGGTTACCATGGTCACAGGTGGGTTTCCCTGGTTACCATCGACTGTCACAGGAGGGCTGTCCCTGTGTACCATTGTCACAGGACGGGTGTCTTTGGTTACCATGGTCACAGGTGGGTTTCCCTGGTTACTACCGACGGTCAGAGATGCGTGTCCCTGGTAACCATGGTCACAGGAGAGGTGTCCTTGGTTTCCAGTGACTGTGGGTAGGGGTGTCCTTGGTTACCATGGTCACAGGTGGGTTTCCCTGGTTACCACCGACTGTCAGACATGTGTGTCCCGAGTAACCACGGTCACAGGAGAGGTGTCCTTTGTTACCAGTAACTGTGGGTAGGGGTGTCCTTGGTTACCATGGTCACAGGTTGGTTTCCCTGGTTACCACAGACTGTCACAGGAGGGCTGTCCCTGGGTACCATTGTCACAGGAGGGGTGTCCTTGGTTACCATGGTCACAGGTGGGTTTCCCTGGTAACCACCGACTTTCAAAGATGCGTGTCCGTGGTAACCACGGTCACAGTAGAGGTGTCATTGGTTACCAATGACTGTGGGTAGGGGTGTCTTTGGTTACCATGGTCACAGGTGGGTTTCCCTGGTTACCACCGACTCTCACAGGAAGGCTGTCCCTGTGTACCATTGTCACAGGAGGTGTGTCCTTGGTTACCATGGTCACAGGTTGGTTTCCCTGGTTACCACAGACTGTCACAGGAGGGCTGTCCCTGGGTAGCATTGTCACAGGAGGGGTGTCCTTGGTTACCATGGTCACAGGTGGCTTTCCCTGGTTACCACCGACTGTCAGAAATGGGTGTCCCTGGTAACCACCGTCTGTCACAGGCTGGTGTCCCTGGGCACTGTGAATGTCACAGGTGGGTTTCCCTGGTTACCACCGACTGTCATATGTGCGTGTCCCTGGTAACCACAGTCACAGGAGAGGTGTCCTTGGTTACCAGTGACGGTGGGTAGGGGTGTCCTTGGTTACCATGGTCACAGGTGGGTTTCCCTGGTTACCACCGACTGTCACAGGAGGGCTGTCCCTGGGTACCATTGTCACAGAAGGGGTGTCCTTGGTTACCATGGTCACAGGTTGGTTCCCCTTGTTACCACCGACTGTCACAGGAGAGCTGTCACTGGGTACCATTGTCACAGAAGGGGTGTCCTTGGTTACCATGGTCACAGGTGGGTTTCCCTGGTTACCACCGACTGTCAGAGATGTGTGTCCCTGGTAACCACGGTCACAGGAGAGGTGTCCTTGGTTACCAGTGACTGTGGGTAGGGGTGTCCTTGGTTACCATCGTCGCAGGTGGGTTTTACTGGTTACCACTGACTGTCAGAGATGCGTGTCCCTGGTTACCACCGACTGTCATATGTGCGTGTCCTGGTAACCACGGTCACAGGAGAGGTGTCCTTGGTTACCAGTGACTGTGGGTAGGGGTGTCCTTGGTTACCATGGTCACAGGTGGGTTTCCCTGGTTCACACCGACTGTCACAAGAGGGCTGTCCCTGTGTACCATTGTCACAGGAGGGGTGTCCTTGGTTACCATGGTCACAGGTGGGTTTCCCTGGTTACCACTGACTGTCAGAGATGCGTGTCCCGAGTAACCACGGTCACAGGAGAGGTGTCCTTGGTTACCAGTAACTGTGGGTAGGGGTGTCCTTGGTTACCATGGTCACAGGTTGGTTTCCCTGGTTACCATCGACTGTCACAGGAGGGCTGTCCCTGGGTACCATTGTCACAGGAGGGGTGTCTTTGGTTACCATGGTCACAGGTGTGTTTCCCTGGTTACTACCGACGGTCAGAGATGCGTGTCCCTGGTAACCATGGTCACAGGAGAGGTGTCCTTGGTTTCCAGTGACTGTGGGTAAGGGTGTCCTTGGTTACCATGGTCACAGGTGGGTTTCCCTGGTTACCACCGACTGTCACAGTTGAGTGTACATGGTTACCACTGACTGTCACAGGAGGGCTGTCCCTGGGTACCATTGTCACAGGAGGGGTGTCCTTGGTTACCACTGGCACAGGAGGTGTGTCCCTGGTTACCACTGACTGTCACAGGAGGGGTGTCCTTGGTTACCATGGTCGCAGCTGGGCTTCCCTTGTTACCACTGACTGTCAGAGATGCGTGTCCCTGGTAACCACTGACTGTCATATGTGGGTGTCCTGGTAACCACGGTCACAGGAGAGGTGTCCTTGGTTACCAGTGACTGTGGGTAGGGGTGTCCTTGGTTACCATGGTCACAGGTGGGTTTCCCTGGTTACCATCGACTGTCACAGGAGGGCTGTCCCTGTGTACCATTGTCACAGGAGGGGTGTCCTTGGTTACCATGGTCACAGGTGGGTTTCCCTGGTTACCACCGACTGCCAGAGATGCGTGTCCAGAGTAACCACGGTCACAGGAGAGGTGTCCTTGGTTACCAGTAACTGTGGTTAGGGGTGTCCTTGGTTACCATGGTCACAGGTGGGTTTCCCTGGTTACCATCGACTGTCACAGGAGGGCTGTCCCTGGGTACCATTGTCACAGGACGGGTGTCTTTGGTTACCATGGTCACAGGTGGGTTTCCCTGGTTACTACCGACGGTCAGAGATGCGTGTCCCTGGTAACCATGGTCACAGGAGAGGTGTCCTTGGTTTCCAGTGACTGTGGGTAAGGGTGTCCTTGGTTACCATGGTCACAGGTGGGTTTCCCTGGTTACCACCGACTGTCACAGTTGAGTGTACATGGTTACCACTGACTGTCACAGGAGGGCTGTCCCTGGGTACCATTGTCACAGGAGGGGTGTCCTTGGTTACCACTGGCACAGGAGGTGTGTCCCTGGTTACCACTGACTGTCACAGGAGGGGTGTCCTTGGTTACCATGGTCACAGGTGGGTTTCCCTGGTTACCATCGACTGTCACAGGAGGGCTGTCCCTGTGTACCATTGTCACAGGAGGGGTGTCCTTGGTTACCATGGTCACAGGTGGGTTTCCCTGGTTACCATCGACTGTCACAGGAGGGCTGTCCCTGTGTACCATTGTCACAGGAGGGGTGTCCTTGGTTACCATGGTCACAGGTGGGTTTCCCTGGTTACCACCGACTGCCAGAGATGCGTGTCCCGAGTAACCACGGTCACAGGAGAGGTGTCCTTGGTTACCAGTAACTGTGGTTAGGGGTGTCCTTGGTTACCATGGTCACAGGTGGGTTTCCCTGGTTACCATCGACTGTCACAGGAGGGCTGTCCCTGTGTACCATTGTCACAGGACGGGTGTCTTTGGTTACCATGGTCACAGGTGGGTTTCCCTGGTTACTACCGACGGTCAGAGATGCGTGTCCCTGGTAACCATGGTCACAGGAGAGGTGTCCTTGGTTTCCAGTGACTGTGGGTAGGGGTGTCCTTGGTTACCATGGTCACAGAAGGGTTTCCCTGGTCACAACCGACTGTTACAGGAGGGCTGTCCCTGGGTACCATTTTCACAGGAGGGGTGTCCTTGGTTACCATGGTCACATGTGGGATTCCCTGGTTACCACCAACTGTCAGAAATGGGTGTCCCTGGTTACCACCGACTGTCACAGGCAGGTGTCCCGGGGACTGTGAATATCACAGGTGCGTTTCCCTGGTTACCACTGACTGTCACAGGTGAGTGTACATGGTTACCACTGACTGTCACAGGAGGGCTGTCCCTGGGTTCCATTTTGACAGGAGGGGTGTCCTTGGTTACCACTGGCACAGGAGGTGTGTCCCTGGTTATCACTGACTGTCACAGGAGGGTTGTCCTTGGTTACCATGGTCGCAGGTGGGTTTCCCTGGTTACCACTGACTGTCAGAGATGCGTGTTCCTGGTTAACACCAACTGTCATATGTGCATGTCCCTGGCAACCACGGTCACAGGAGAGCTGTCCGTGGTTACCAGTGACTGTCAGAGTAGGTGAGTCCTTGGTTACCATGGTAACAGGTGGGTTTCCCTGGTTACCACCGACTGTCAGAGATGCGTGTCCCTGGTTACCACCGACTGTCACAGGCCGGTGTCCCTGGGCATTGTGAATGTCACAGGTGGGTTTCCCTGGTTACCACCGACTGTCACAGGAGGGCTGTCCCTGGGTACCATTGTCACTGTAGGGGTGTCCTTGGTTACCATTGTCACAGGTGGATTTCCCTGGTTACCACCGACTGTTAGAGATGCGTCTCCATGGTTATCACGGTCACAGGAGAGGTGTCCTTCTTTACCAGTGACTGTGGGTAGGGGTGTCCTTGGTTACCATGGTCACAGGTGGGTTTCCCTGGTTACCACCGACTGTCACAGGAGGGCTGTCCCTGGGTAGCATTGTCACAGTAGTGGTGTCCTTGGTTACCATGGTCACAGGTGGGTTTCCCTGGTTACTACCGACTGTCAGAGATGCGTGTCCCTGGTTACCACCGACTGTCACAGGCCGGTGTCCCTGGGCATTGTGAATGTCACAGGTGGGTTTCCCTGGTTACCACCGACTGTCACAGGAGGGCTGTCCCTGGGTACCATTGTCACTGTAGGGGTGTCCTTGGTTACCATTGTCACAGGTGGATTTCCCTGGTTACCACCGACTGTTAGAGATGCGTCTCCATGGTTATCACGGTCACAGGAGAGGTGTCCTTCTTTACCAGTGACTGTGGGTAGGGGTGTCCTTGGTTACCATGGTCACAGGTGGGTTTCCCTGGTTACCACCGACTGTCACAGGAGGGCTGTCCCTGGGTAGCATTGTCACAGTAGTGGTGTCCTTGGTTACCATGGTCACAGGTGGGTTTCCCTGGTTACCACCGACTGTCAGAAATGCGTGTCCCTGGTTACCACCGACTGTCATATGTGCGTGTCCTGGTAACCGCGGTCACAGGAGAGGTGTCCTTGGTTACCAGTGACTGTGGGTAGGGGTGTCCTTGGTTACCATGGTCACAGGTGGGTTTCCCTGGTTACCATCGACTGTCACAAGAGGGCTGTCCCTGTGTACCATTGTCACAGGAGGGGTGTCCTTGGTTACCATGGTCACAGGTTGGTTTCCCTGGTTACCACAGACTGTCACAGGAGGGCTGTCCCTGGGTAGCATTGTCACAGGAGGGGTGTCCTTGGTTACCATGGTCACAGGTGGCTTTCCCTGGTTACCACCGACTGTCAGAAATGGGTGTCCCTGGTAACCACCGTCTGTCACAGGCTGGTGTCCCTGGGCACTGTGAATGTCACAGGTGGGTTTCCCTGGTTACCACCGACTGTCATATGTGCGTGTCCCTGGTAACCACAGTCACAGGAGAGGTGTCCTTGGTTACCAGTGACGGTGGGTAGGGGTGTCCTTGGTTACCATGGTCACAGGTGGGTTTCCCTGGTTACCACCGACTGTCACAGGACGGCTGTCTCTGGGTACCATTGTCACAGAAGGGGTGTCCTTGGTTACCATGGTCACAGGTTGGTTCCCCTTGTTACCACCGACTGTCACAGGAGAGCTGTCCCTGGGTACCATTGTCACAGAAGGGGTGTCCTTGGTTACCATGGTCACAGGTGGGTTTCCCTGGTTACCACCGACTGTCAGAGATGTGTGTCCCTGGTAACCACGGTCACAGGAGAGGTGTCCTTGGTTACCAGTGACTGTGGGTAGGGGTGTCCTTGGTTACCATCGTCGCAGGTGGGTTTTACTGGTTACCACTGACTGTCAGAGATGCGTGTCCCTGGTTACCACCGACTGTCATATGTGCGTGTCCTGGTAACCACGGTCACAGGAGAGGTGTCCTTGGTTACCAGTGACTGTGGGTAGGGGTGTCCTTGGTTACCATGGTCACAGGTGGGTTTCCCTGGTTAACACCGACTGTCACAGGAGGGCTGTCCCTGTGTACCATTGTCACAGGAGGGGTGTCCTTGGTTACCATGGTCACAGGTGGGTTTCCCTGGTTACCACTGACTGTCAGAGATGCGTGTCCCGAGTAACCACGGTCACAGGAGAGGTGTCCTTGGTTACCAGTAACTGTGGGTAGGGGTGTCCTTGGTTACCATGGTCACAGGTTGGTTTCCCTGGTTACCATCGACTGTCACAGGAGGGCTGTCCCTGGGTACCATTGTCACAGGAGGGGTGTCTTTGGTTACCATGGTCACAGGTGTGTTTCCCTGGTTACTACCGACGGTCAGAGATGCGTGTCCCTGGTAACCATGGTCACAGGAGAGGTGTCCTTGGTTTCCAGTGACTGTGGGTAAGGGTGTCCTTGGTTACCATGGTCACAGGTGGGTTTCCCTGGTTACCACCGACTGTCACAGTTGAGTGTACATGGTTACCACTGACTGTCACAGGAGGGCTGTCCCTGGGTACCATTGTCACAGGAGGGGTGTCCTTGGTTACCACTGGCACAGGAGGTGTGTCCCTGGTTACCACTGACTGTCACAGGAGGGGTGTCCTTGGTTACCATGGTCGCAGCTGGGCTTCCCTTGTTACCACTGACTGTCAGAGATGCGTGTCCCTGGTAACCACTGACTGTCATATGTGGGTGTCCTGGTAACCACGGTCACAGGAGAGGTGACCTTGGTTACCAGTGACTGTGGGTAGGGGTGTCCTTGGTTACCATGGTCACAGGTGGGTTTCCCTGGTTACCATCGACTGTCACAGGAGGGCTGTCCCTGTGTACCATTGTCACAGGAGGGGTGTCCTTGGATACCATGGTCACAGGTGGGTTTCCCTGGTTACCACCGAATGTCAGAAATGCGTGTCCTTGGTTACCACTGACTGTCACAGGCAGGTGTCCCTGGGCACTGTGAATGTCACAGGTGGGTTTCCCTGGTTACCACCGACTGTCACAGTTGAGTGTACATGGTTACCACTGACTGTCATAGGAGGGCTCTCCCTGGGTACCATTGTCACAGGAGGGGTGTCCTTGCTTACCACTGGCACAGGAGGTGTGTCCCTGGTTACCACTGACTGTCACAGGAGGGGTGTCCTTGGTTACCATGGTCGCAGGTGGGTTTCCCTTGTTACCACTGACTGTCAGAGATGCGTGTCCCTGGTAACCACTGACTGTCATATGTGCGTGTCCTGGTAACCACGGTCACAGGAGAGGTGTCCTTGTTTACCAGTGATTGTGGGTAGGGGTGTCCTTGGTTACCATGTTGACAGGTGGGTTTCCCTGGTTACTACCGACTGTCAGAGATGCGTGTCCCTGGTAAACATGGTCACAGGAGAGGTGTCCTTGGTTTCCAGTGACTGTGGGTAGGGGTGTCCTTGGTTACCATGGTCACAGGTGGGTTTCCCTGGTTACCACCGACTGTCAGAGATGCGTGTCCCTGGTAACCACGGTCACAGGAGAGGTGTCCTTGGTTACCAGTGATTGTGGGTAGGGGGGTCCTTGGTTACCATGGTCACAGGTGGGTTACCCTGGTTACCACCGACTGTCACAGGAGGGCTATCCCTGTGTAGCATTGTCACAGGAGGGGTGTCCTTGGTTACCATGGTCACAGGTGGGTTTCCCTGGTTACCAGCGACTGTCAGAAATGCGTGTCCCTGGTTACCACCAACTGTCACAGGTAGGTGTCCCTGGGCACTGTGAATGTCCCAGGTGGGTTTCCCAGGTTACCACCGACTGTCACAGTTGAGTGTACATGGTTACCACTGACTGTCACAGGAGGGCTGTCCCTGGGTTCCATTGTCACAGGAGGGGTGTCCTTGGTTACAACTGGCACAGGAGGTGTGTCCCTGGATACCACTGACTGTCACAGAGGGGTGTCCTTGGTTACCATGGTCGCAGTTGGGTTTCCCTGGTTACCACTGACTGTCAGAGGTGCGTGTACCTGGTTACCACCGACTGTCATATGTGCATGTCCTGGTAACCACGGTCACAGGAGAGGTGTCCTTGGTTACCAGTGACTGTGGGTAAGGGTGTCCTTGGTTACCATGGTCACAGGTGGGTTTCCCTGGTTACCACCGACTGTCAAGGGAAGGCTGTCCCTGGGTACCATTGTCACAGGAGGGGTGTCCTTGGTTACCATGGTCACAGGTGGCTTTCCCTGGTTACCACCGACTGTCAGAAATGGGTGTCCCTGGTTACCACCGACTGTCACAGGCTGGTGTCCCTGGGCACTGTGAATGTCACAGGTGGATTTCCCTGGTTACCACCGACTGTTACAGTTGAGTGTACATGGTTACCACTGACTGTCAGGGGAGGGCTGTCCCTGGGTACCATTGTCACAGGAGGGGTGTCCTTGGTTACCACTGGCACAGGAGGTGTGTCCCTGGCTACCACTGACTGTCACAGGAGGGGTGTCCTTGGTTACCATGGTCGCAGGTGGGTTTCCCTGGTTACCACCGACTGTCATATGTGGGTGTCCTGGTAACCACGGTCACAGGAGAGGTGTCCTTGGTTACCAGTGACTGTGGGTAGGGGTGTCCTTGGTTACCATGGTCACAGGTGGGTTTCCCTGGTTACCATCGACTGTCACAGGAGGGCTGTCCCTGTGTACCATTGTCACAGGGGGGGTGTCCTTGGTTACCATGGTCACAGGTGGGTTTCCCTGGTTACCACCGACTGTCAGAGATGCGTGTCCCGAGTAACCACGGTCACAGGAGAGGTGTCCTTGGTTACCAGTAAATGTGGGTAGGGGTGTCCTTGGTTACCATGGTCACAGGTTGGTTTCCCTGGTTACCTCCGACTGTCACAGGAGGGCTGTCCCTGGGTACCATTGTCACAGGAGGCGTGTCCCTGGTTACCATGGTCACAGGTGGGTTTCCCTGGTTATCACCGAATGTCAGAAATGCGTGTCCCTCGTTACCACCGACTGTCACAGGCAGGTGTCCCTGGGCACTGTGAATGTCCCAGGTGGGTTTCCCAGGTTACCACCGACTGTCACAGTTGAGTGTACATGGTTACCACTGACTGTCACAGGAGGGCTGTCCCTGGGTTCCATTGTCACAGGAGGGGTGTCCTTGGTTACAACTGGCACAGGAGGTGTGTCCCTGGATACCACTGACTGTCACAGAGGGGTGTCCTTGGTTACCATGGTCGCAGTTGGGTTTCCCTGGTTACCACTGACTGTCAGAGGTGCGTGTACCTGGTTACCACCGACTGTCATATGTGCATGTCCTGGTAACCACGGTCACAGGAGAGGTGTCCTTGGTTACCAGTGACTGTGGGTAAGGGTGTCCTTGGTTACCATGGTCACAGGTGGGTTTCCCTGGTTACCACCGACTGTCAAGGGAAGGCTGTCCCTGGGTACCATTGTCACAGGAGGGGTGTCCTTGGTTACCATGGTCACAGGTGGCTTTCCCTGGTTACCACCGACTGTCAGAAATGGGTGTCCCTGGTTACCACCGACTGTCACAGGCTGGTGTCCCTGGGCACTGTGAATGTCACAGGTGGATTTCCCTGGTTACCACCGACTGTTACAGTTGAGTGTACATGGTTACCACTGACTGTCATAGGAGGGCTCTCCCTGGGTACCATTGTCACAGGAGGGGTGTCCTTGCTTACCACTGGCACAGGAGGTGTGTCCCTGGTTACCACTGACTGTCACAGGAGGGGTGTCCTTGGTTACCATGGTCGCAGGTGGGTTTCCCTTGTTACCACTGACTGTCAGAGATGTGTGTCCCTGGTTACCACCGACTGTCATATGTGCGTGTCCTGGTAACCACGGTCACAGGAGAGGTGTCCTTGTTTACCAGTGATTGTGGGTAGGGGTGTCCTTGGTTACCATGTTGACAGGTGGGTTTCCCTGGTTACTACCGACTGTCAGAGATGCGTGTCTCTGGTAAACATGGTCACAGGAGAGGTGTCCTTGGTTTCCAGTGACTGTGGGTAGGGGTGTCCTTGGTTACCATGGTCACAGGTGGGTTTCCCTGGTTACCACCGACTGTCAGAGATGCGTGTCCCTGGTAACCACGGTCACAGGAGAGGTGTCCTTGGTTACCAGTGATTGTGGGTAGGGGGGTCCTTGGTTACCATGGTCACAGGTGGGTTACCCTGGTTACCACCGACTGTCACAGGAGGGCTATCCCTGTGTAGCATTGTCACAGGAGGGGTGTCCTTGGTTACCATGGTCACAGGTGGGTTTCCCTGGTTACCAGCGACTGTCAGAAATGCGTGTCCCTGGTTACCACCAACTGTCACAGGCAGGTGTCCCTGGGCACTGTGAATGTCCCAGGTGGGTTTCCCAGGTTACCACCGACTGTCACAGTTGAGTGTACATGGTTACCACTGACTGTCACAGGAGGGCTGTCCCTGGGTTCCATTGTCACAGGAGGGGTGTCCTTGGTTACAACTGGCACAGGAGGTGTGTCCCTGGATACCACTGACTGTCACAGAGGGGTGTCCTTGGTTACCATGGTCGCAGTTGGGTTTCCCTGGTTACCACTGACTGTCAGAGGTGCGTGTACCTGGTTACCACCGACTGTCATATGTGCATGTCCTGGTAACCACGGTCACAGGAGAGGTGTCCTTGGTTACCAGTGACTGTGGGTAGGGGTGTCCTTGGTTACCATGGTCACAGGTGGGTTTCCCTGGTTACCATCGACTGTCACAGGAGGGCTGTCCCTGTGTACCATTGTCACAGGAGGGGTGTCCTTGGTTACCATGGTCACAGGTGGGTTTCCCTGGTTACCACCGACTGCCAGAGATGCGTGTCCCGAGTAACCACGGTCACAGGAGAGGTGTCCTTGGTTACCAGTAACTGTGGTTAGGGGTGTCCTTGGTTACCATGGTCACAGGTGGGTTTCCCTGGTTACCATCGACTGTCACAGGAGGGCTGTCCCTGTGTTCCATTGTCACAGGACGGGTGTCTTTGGTTACCATGGTCACAGGTGGGTTTCCCTGGTTACTACCGACGGTCAGAGATGCGTGTCCCAAGTAACCACGGTCACAGGAGAGGTGTCCTTTGTTACCAGTAACTGTGGGTAGGGGTGTCCTTGGTTACCATGGTCACAGGTGGGTTTCCCTGGTTACCACCGACTGTCAGACATGCGTGTCCCGAGTAACCACGGTCACAGGAGTGGTGTCCTTTGTTACCAGTAACTGTGGGTAGGGGTGTCCTTGGTTACCATGGTCACAGGTTGGTTTCCCTGGTTACCACAGACTGTCACAGGAGGGCTGTCCCTGGGTACCATTGTCACAGGAGGGGTGTCCTTGGTTACCATGGTCACAGGTGGGTTTCCCTGGTAACCACCGACTTTCAAAGATGCGTGTCCGTGGTAACCACGGTCACAGTAGAGGTGTCCTTGGTTACCAATGACTGTGGGTAGGGGTGTCTTTGGTTACCATGGTCACAGGTGGGTTTCCCTGGTTACCACCGACTCTCACAGGAAGGCTGTCCCTGTGTACCATTGTCACAGGAGGTGTGTCCTTGGTTACCATATTCACAGGTGGGTTTCCCTGGTTACCATCGACTGTCAGAAATGCGTGTCCCTGGTAACCACGGTCACAGGAGAGGTGTCCTTGGTTACCAGTGACTGTGGGTAGGGGTGTCCTTGGTTACCATGGTCACAGGTGGGTTTCCCTGGTTACCACCGACTTTCACAGGAGGGCTGTCCCTGGGTACCATTGTCACAGTAGGGGTGTCCTTGGATACCATGGTCACAGGTGGGTTTCCCTGGTTACCACCGAATGTCAGAAATGCGTGTCCCTGGTTACCACTGACTGTCACAGGCAGGTGTCCCTGGGCACTGTGAATGTCACAGGTGGGTTTCCCTGGTTACCAC
Source organism: Rangifer tarandus platyrhynchus (assembly GCA_949782905.1). Taxonomy (NCBI): domain Eukaryota; kingdom Metazoa; phylum Chordata; class Mammalia; order Artiodactyla; family Cervidae; genus Rangifer; species Rangifer tarandus. Next base: position 203,136 of record CATKSN020000630.1, read on the forward strand.
CGACTGTCACAGTTGAGGGTACATGGTTACCACTGACTGTCATAGGAGGGCTGTCCCTGGGTACCATTGTCACAGGAGGGGTGTCCTTGCTTACCACTGGCACAGGAGGTTTGTCCCTGGTTACCACTGACTTTCACAGGAGGGGTGTCCTTGTTTACCATGGTCGCAGGTGGGTTTCCCTTGTTACCACTGACTGTCAGAGATGTGTGTCCCTGGTTACCACCGACTGTCATATGTGCGTGTCCTGGTAACCACGGTCACAGGAGAGGTGTCCTTGTTTACCAGTGATTGTGGGTAGGGGTGTCCTTGGTTACCATGTTCGCAGATGGGTTTCCCTGGTTACCACTGACTGTCAGAGATACGTGTCCCTGGTTACCACCGACTGTCATATGTGCGTGTCCTGGTAAACACGGTCACAGGAGAGGTGTCCTTGGTTACCAGTGAGTGTGGGTAGGTGTGTCCTTGGTTACCATGGTCACAGGTGTGTTTCCCTGGTTACCACCGACTGTCACAGGAGGGCTGTCCCTGGGTACCATTGTCACAGAAGGGGTGTCCTTGGTTACCATGGTCACAGGTGGGTTTCCCTGGTTACCACCGCCTGTCAGAGATGCGTGTCCCTGGTAACCACGGTCACAGGAGAGGTGTCCTTCGTTACCAGTGACTGTGGGTAGGGGTGTCCTTGGTTACCATGGTCACAGGTTGGTTCCCCTGGTTACCACCGACTGTCACAGGAGAGCTGTCCCTGGGTACCATTGTCACAGAAGGGGTGTCCTTGGTTACCATGGTCACAGGTGGGTTTCCCTGGTTACCACCGACTGTTAGAGATGCGTGTCCCTGGTAACCACGGTCACAGGAGAGGTGTCCTTGGTTACCAGTGACTGTGGGTAGGGGTGTCGTTGGTTACCATCGTCGCAGGTGGGTTTTACTGGTTACCACTGACTGTCAGAGATGCGTGTCCGTGGTTACCACCGACTGTCATATGTGCGTGTCCTGGTAACCACGGTCACAGGAGAGGTGTCCTTGGTTACCAGTGACTGTGGGTAGGGGTGTCCTTGGTTACCATGGTCACAGGTGGGTTTCCCTGGTTAACACCGACTGTCACAGGAGGGCTGTCCCTGTGTACAATTGTCACAGGAGGGGTGTCCTTGGTTACCATGGTCACAGGTGGGTTTCCCTGGTTACCACTGACTGTCAGAGATGCGTGTCCCGGGTAACCACGGTCACAGGAGAGGTGTCCTTGGTTACCAGTAACTGTGGGTAGGGGTGTCCTTGGTTACCATGGTCACAGGTGGGTTTCCCTGGTTACCACCGACTGTCACAGGAGGGCTGTCCCTGGGTAGCATTGTCACAGTAGGGGTGTCCTTGGTTACCATGGTCACAGGTGGGTTTCCCTGGTTACCACCGACTGTCAGAAATGCGTGTCCCTGGTTATCACCGACTGTCAGACGCAGGTGTCCCTGGGCACTGTGAATGTCCCAGGTGGGTTTCCCAGGTTACCACCGACTGTCACCGTTGAGTGTACATGGTTATCACTGACTGTCACAGGAGGGCTGTCCCTGGGTACCATTGTCACAGGAGGGGTGTCCTTGGTTACAACTGGCACAGGAGGTGTGTCCCTGGATACCACTGACTGTCACAGAGGGGTGTCCTTGGTTACCATGGTCGCAGGTGGTTTCCCTGGTTACCACTGACTGTCAGAGGTGCGTGTACCTGGTTACCACCGACTGTCATATGTGCGTGTCCCTGGTAACCACAGTCACAGGAGAGGTGTCCTTGGTTACCGGTGACGGTGGGTAGGGGTGTCCTTGGTTACCATGGTCACAGGTGGGTTTCCCTGGTTACCACCGACTGTCAAGGGAAGTCTGTCCCTGGGTACCATTGTCACAGGAGGGGTGTCCTTGGTTACCATGGTCACAGGTGGCTTTCCCTGGTTACCACCGACTGTCAGAAATGAGTGTCCCTGGTTACCACCGTCTGTCACAGGCTGGTGTCCCTGGGCACTGTGAATGTCACAGGTGGGTTTCCCTGGTTACCACCGACTGTCACAGTTGAGTGTACATGGTTACCACTGACTGTCACAGGAGGGCTGTCCCTGGGTACCATTGTCACAGGAGGGGTGTCCTTGGTTACCACTGGCACAGGAGGTGTGTCCCTGGCTACCACTGACTGTCACAGGAGGGGTGTCCTTGGTTACCATGGTCGCAGGTGGGTTTCCCTGGTTACCACTGACTGTCAGAGATGCGTGTCCCTGGTTACCACTGACTGTCATATGTGGGTGTCCTGGTAACCACGGTCACAGGAGAGGTGTCCTTGGTTACCAGTGACTGTGGGTAGGGGTGTCCTTGGTTACCATGGTCACAGGTGGGTTTCCCTGGTTACCATCGACTGTCACAGGAGGGCTGTCCCTGTGAACCATTGTCACAGGACGGGTGTCTTTGGTTACCATGGTCACAGGTGGGTTTCCCTGGTTACTACCGACGGTCAGAGATGCGTGTCCCTGTTAACCACGGTCACAGGAGAGGTGTCCTTGGTTTCCAGTGACTGTGGGTAGGGGTGTCCTTGGTTACCATGGTCACAGAAGGGTTTCCCTGGTCACAACCGACTGTTACAGGAGGGCTGTCCCTGGGTACAATTTTCACAGGAGGGGTGTCCTTGGTTACCATGGTCACATGTGGGATTCCCTGGTTACCACCAACTGTCAGAAATGGGTGTCCCTGGTTACCACCGACTGTCACAGGCAGGTGTCCCTGGGGACTGTGAATATCACAGGTGCGTTTCCCTGGTTACCACTGACTGTCACAGGTGAGTGTACATGGTTACCACTGACTGTCACAGGAGGGCTGTCCCTGGGTTCCATTGTGACAGGAGGGGTGTCCTTGGTTACCACTGGCACAGGAGGTGTGTCCCTGGTTATCACTGACTGTCACAGGAGGGTTGTCCTTGGTTACCATGGTCGCAGGTGGGTTTCCCTGGTTACCACTGACTGTCAGAGATGCGTGTTCCTGGTTAACACCAACTGTCATATGTGCATGTCCCTGGCAACCACGGTCACAGGAGAGCTGTCCGTGGTTACCAGTGACTGTCAGAGTAGGTGTGTCCTTGGTTACCATGGTAACAGGTGGGTTTCCCTGGTTACCACCGACTGTCAGAGATGCGTGTCCCTGGTTACCACCGACTGTCACAGGCCGGTGTCCCTGGGCATTGTGAATGTCACAGGTGGGTTTCCCTGGTTACCACCGACTGTCACAGTTGAGTGTACATGGTTACCACTGACTGTCATAGGAGTGCTGTCCCTGGGTACCATTGTCACAGGAGGGGTGTCCTTGCTTACCACTGGCACAGGAGATTTGTCCCTGGTTACCACTGACTTTCACAGGAGGGGTGTCCTTGGTTACCATGGTCGCAGGTGGGTTTCCCTTGTTACCACTGACTGTCAGAGATGTGTGTCCCTGGTTACCACCGACTGTCATATGTGCGTGTCCTGGTAACCACGGTCACAGGAGAGGTGTCCTTGTTTACCAGTGATTGTGGGTACGGGTGTCCTTGGTTACCATGTTCGCAGGTGGGTTTCCCTGGTTACCACTGACTGTCAGAGATACGTGTCCCTGGTTACCACCGACTGTCATATGTGCGTGTCCTGGTAAACACGGTCACAGGAGAGGTGTCCTTGGTTACCACTGAGTGTGGGTAGGGGTGTCCTTGGTTACCATGGTCACAGGTGTGTTTCCCTGGTTACCACCGACTGTCACAGGAGGGCTGTCCCTGGGTACCATTGTCACAGAAGGGGTGTCCTTGGTTACCATGGTCACAGGTTGGTTCCCCTTGTTACCACCGACTGTCACAGGAGAGTTGTCCCTGGGTACCATTGTCACAGAAGGGGTGTCCTTGGTTACCATGGTCACAGGTGGGTTTCCCTGGTTACCACCGACTGTCAGAGATGTGTGTCCCTGGTAACCACGGTCACAGGAGAGGTGTCCTTGGTTACCAGTGACTGTGGGTAGGGGTGTCCTTGGTTACCATCGTCGCAGGTGGGTTTTACTGGTTACCACTGACTGTCAGAGATGCGTGTCCCTGGTTACCACCGACTGTCATATGTGCGTGTCCTGGTAACCACGGTCACAGGAGAGGTGTCCTTGGTTACCAGTGACTGTGGGTAGGGGTGTCCTTGGTTACCATGGTCACAGGTGGGTTTCCCTGGTTAACACCGACTGTCACAGGAGGGCTGTCCCTGTGTACCATTGTCACAGGAGGGGTGTCCTTGGTTACCATGGTCACAGGTGGGTTTCCCTGGTTACCACTGACTGTCAGAGATGCGTGTCCCGAGTAACCACGGTCACAGGAGAGGTGTCCTTGGTTACCAGTAACTGTGGGTAGGGGTGTCCTTGGTTACCATGGTCACAGGTTGGTTTCCCTGGTTACCATCGACTGTCACAGGAGGGCTGTCCCTGGGTACCATTGTCACAGGAGGGGTGTCTTTGGTTACCATGGTCACAGGTGGGTTTCCCTGGTTACTACCGACGGTCAGAGATGCGTGTCCCTGGTAACCATGGTCACAGGAGAGGTGTCCTTGGTTTCCAGTGACTGTGGGTAAGGGTGTCCTTGGTTACCATGGTCACAGGTGGGTTTCCCTGGTTACCACCGACTGTCACAGTTGAGTGTACATGGTTACCACTGACTGTCACAGGAGGGCTGTCCCTGGGTACCATTGTCACAGGAGGGGTGTCCTTGGTTACCACTGGCACAGGAGGTGTGTCCCTGGTTACCACTGACTGTCACAGGAGGGGTGTCCTTGGTTACCATGGTCGCAGCTGGGCTTCCCTTGTTACCACTGACTGTCAGAGATGCGTGTCCCTGGTAACCACTGACTGTCATATGTGGGTGTCCTGGTAACCACGGTCACAGGAGAGGTGTCCTTGGTTACCAGTGACTGTGGGTAGGGGTGTCCTTGGTTACCATGGTCACAGGTGGGTTTCCCTGGTTACCATCGACTGTCACAGGAGGGCTGTCCCTGTGTACCATTGTCACAGGAGGGGTGTCCTTGGTTACCATGGTCACAGGTGGGTTTCCCTGGTTACCACCGACTGCCAGAGATGCGTGTCCCGAGTAACCACGGTCACAGGAGAGGTGTCCTTGGTTACCAGTAACTGTGGTTAGGGGTGTCCTTGGTTACCATGGTCACAGGTGGGTTTCCCTGGTTACCATCGACTGTCACAGGAGGGCTGTCCCTGTGTACCATTGTCACAGGACGGGTGTCTTTGGTTACCATGGTCACAGGTGGGTTTCCCTGGTTACTACCGACGGTCAGAGATGCGTGTCCCTGGTAACCATGGTCACAGGAGAGGTGTCCTTGGTTTCCAGTGACTGTGGGTAGGGGTGTCCTTGGTTACCATGGTCACAGAAGGGTTTCCCTGGTCACAACCGACTGTTACAGGAGGGCTGTCCCTGGGTACCATTTTCACAGGAGGGGTGTCCTTGGTTACCATGGTCACATGTGGGATTCCCTGGTTACCACCAACTGTCAGAAATGGGTGTCCCTGGTTACCACCGACTGTCACAGGCAGGTGTCCCTGGGGACTGTGAATATCACAGGTGCGTTTCCCTGGTTACCACTGACTGTCACAGGTGAGTGTACATGGTTACCACTGACTGTCACAGGAGGGCTGTCCCTGGGTTCCATTTTGACAGGAGGGGTGTCCTTGGTTACCACTGGCACAGGAGGTGTGTCCCTGGTTATCACTGACTGTCACAGGAGGGTTGTCCTTGGTTACCATGGTCGCAGGTGGGTTTCCCTGGTTACCACTGACTGTCAGAGATGCGTGTTCCTGGTTAACACCAACTGTCATATGTGCATGTCCCTGGCAACCACGGTCACAGGAGAGCTGTCCGTGGTTACCAGTGACTGTCAGAGTAGGTGAGTCCTTGGTTACCATGGTAACAGGTGGGTTTCCCTGGTTACCACCGACTGTCAGAGATGCGTGTCCCTGGTTACCACCGACTGTCACAGGCCGGTGTCCCTGGGCATTGTGAATGTCACAGGTGGGTTTCCCTGGTTACCACCGACTGTCACAGGAGGGCTGTCCCTGGGTACCATTGTCACTGTAGGGGTGTCCTTGGTTACCATTGTCACAGGTGGATTTCCCTGGTTACCACCGACTGTTAGAGATGCGTCTCCATGGTTATCACGGTCACAGGAGAGGTGTCCTTCTTTACCAGTGACTGTGGGTAGGGGTGTCCTTGGTTACCATGGTCACAGGTGGGTTTCCCTGGTTACCACCGACTGTCACAGGAGGGCTGTCCCTGGGTAGCATTGTCACAGTAGTGGTGTCCTTGGTTACCATGGTCACAGGTGGGTTTCCCTGGTTACCACCGACTGTCAGAAATGCGTGTCCCTGGTTACCACCGACTGTCATATGTGCGTGTCCTGGTAACCGCGGTCACAGGAGAGGTGTCCTTGGTTACCAGTGACTGTGGGTAGGGGTGTCCTTGGTTACCATGGTCACAGGTGGGTTTCCCTGGTTACCATCGACTGTCACAAGAGGGCTGTCCCTGTGTACCATTGTCACAGGAGGGGTGTCCTTGGTTACCATGGTCACAGGTGGGTTTCCCTGGTTACCACCGACTGCCAGAGATGCGTGTCCCGAGTAACCACGGTCACAGGAGAGGTGTCCTTGGTTACCAGTAACCGTGGTTAGGGGTGTCCTTGGTTACCATGGTCACAGGTGGGTTTCCCTGGTTACCATCGACTGTCACAGGAGGGCTGTCCCTGTGTACCATTGTCACAGGACGGGTGTCTTTGGTTACCATGGTCACAGGTGGGTTTCCCTGGTTACTACCGACGGTCAGAGATGCGTGTCCCTGGTAACCATGGTCACAGGAGAGGTGTCCTTGGTTTCCAGTGACTTTGGGTAGGGGTGTCCTTGGTTACCATGGTCACAGGTGGGTTTCCCTGGTTACCACCGACTGTCAGACATGCGTTTCCTGAGTAACCACGGTCACAGGAGAGGTGTCCTTTGTTACCAGTAACTGTGGGTAGGGGTGTCCTTGGTTACCATGGTCACATGTTGGTTTCCCTGGTTACCACAGACTGTCACAGGAGGGCTGTCCCTGGGTACCATTGTCACAGGAGGGGTGTCCTTGGTTACCATGGTCACAGGTGGGTTTCCCTGGTAACCACCGACTTTCAAAGATGCGTGTCCGTGGTAACCACGGTCACAGTAGAGGTGTCATTGGTTACCAATGACTGTGGGTAGGGGTGTCTTTGGTTACCATGGTCACAGGTGGGTTTCCCTGGTTACCACCGACTCTCACAGGAAGGCTGTCCCTGTGTACCATTGTCACAGGAGGTGTGTCCTTGGTTACCATGGTCACAGGTTGGTTTCCCTGGTTACCACAGACTGTCACAGGAGGGCTGTCCCTGGGTAGCATTGTCACAGGAGGGGTGTCCTTGGTTACCATGGTCACAGGTGGCTTTCCCTGGTTACCACCGACTGTCAGAAATGGGTGTCCCTGGTAACCACCGTCTGTCACAGGCTGGTGTCCCTGGGCACTGTGAATGTCACAGGTGGGTTTCCCTGGTTACCACCGACTGTCATATGTGCGTGTCCCTGGTAACCACAGTCACAGGAGAGGTGTCCTTGGTTACCAGTGACGGTGGGTAGGGGTGTCCTTGGTTACCATGGTCACAGGTGGGTTTCCCTGGTTACCACCGACTGTCACAGGAGGGCTGTCCCTGGGTACCATTGTCACAGAAGGGGTGTCCTTGGTTACCATGGTCACAGGTTGGTTCCCCTTGTTACCACCGACTGTCACAGGAGAGCTGTCCCTGGGTACCATTGTCACAGAAGGGGTGTCCTTGGTTACCATGGTCACAGGTGGGTTTCCCTGGTTACCACCGACTGTCAGAGATGTGTGTCCCTGGTAACCACGGTCACAGGAGAGGTGTCCTTGGTTACCAGTGACTGTGGGTAGGGGTGTCCTTGGTTACCATCGTCGCAGGTGGGTTTTACTGGTTACCACTGACTGTCAGAGATGCGTGTCCCTGGTTACCACCGACTGTCATATGTGCGTGTCCTGGTAACCACGGTCACAGAAGAGGTGTCCTTGGTTACCAGTGACTGTGGGTAGGGGTGTCCTTGGTTACCATGGTCACAGGTGGGTTTCCCTGGTTAACACCGACTGTCACAGGAGGGCTGTCCCTGTGTACCATTGTCACAGGAGGGGTGTCCTTGGTTACCATGGTCACAGGTGGGTTTCCCTGGTTACCACTGACTGTCAGAGATGCGTGTCCCGAGTAACCACGGTCACAGGAGAGGTGTCCTTGGTTACCAGTAACTGTGGGTAGGGGTGTCCTTGGTTACCATGGTCACAGGTTGGTTTCCCTGGTTACCATCGACTGTCACAGGAGGGCTGTCCCTGGGTACCATTGTCACAGGAGGGGTGTCTTTGGTTACCATGGTCACAGGTGTGTTTCCCTGGTTACTACCGACGGTCAGAGATGCGTGTCCCTGGTAACCATGGTCACAGGAGAGGTGTCCTTGGTTTCCAGTGACTGTGGGTAAGGGTGTCCTTGGTTACCATGGTCACAGGTGGGTTTCCCTGGTTACCACCGACTGTCACAGTTGAGTGTACATGGTTACCACTGACTGTCACAGGAGGGCTGTCCCTGGGTACCATTGTCACAGGAGGGGTGTCCTTGGTTACCACTGGCACAGGAGGTGTGTCCCTGGTTACCACTGACTGTCACAGGAGGGGTGTCCTTGGTTACCATGGTCGCAGCTGGGCTTCCCTTGTTACCACTGACTGTCAGAGATGCGTGTCCCTGGTAACCACTGACTGTCATATGTGGGTGTCCTGGTAACCACGGTCACAGGAGAGGTGTCCTTGGTTACCAGTGACTGTGGGTAGGGGTGTCCTTGGTTACCATGGTCACAGGTGGGTTTCCCTGGTTACCATCGACTGTCACAGGAGGGCTGTCCCTGTGTACCATTGTCACAGGAGGGGTGTCCTTGGTTACCATGGTCACAGGTGGGTTTCCCTGGTTACCACCGACTGCCAGAGATGCGTGTCCCGAGTAACCACGGTCACAGGAGAGGTGTCCTTGGTTACCAGTAACTGTGGTTAGGGGTGTCCTTGGTTACCATGGTCACAGGTGGGTTTCCCTGGTTACCATCGACTGTCACAGGAGGGCTGTCCCTGTGTACCATTGTCACAGGACGGGTGTCTTTGGTTACCATGGTCACAGGTGGGTTTCCCTGGTTACTACCGACGGTCAGAGATGCGTGTCCCTGGTAACCATGGTCACAGGAGAGGTGTCCTTGGTTTCCAGTGACTGTGGGTAGGGGTGTCCTTGGTTACCATGGTCACAGAAGGGTTTCCCTGGTCACAACCGACTGTTACAGGAGGGCTGTCCCTGGGTACCATTTTCACAGGAGGGGTGTCCTTGGTTACCATGGTCACATGTGGGATTCCCTGGTTACCACCAACTGTCAGAAATGGGTGTCCCTGGTTACCACCGACTGTCACAGGCAGGTGTCCCTGGGGACTGTGAATATCACAGGTGCGTTTCCCTGGTTACCACTGACTGTCACAGGTGAGTGTACATGGTTACCACTGACTGTCACAGGAGGGCTGTCCCTGGGTTCCATTTTGACAGGAGGGGTGTCCTTGGTTACCACTGGCACAGGAGGTGTGTCCCTGGTTATCACTGACTGTCACAGGAGGGTTGTCCTTGGTTACCATGGTCGCAGGTGGGTTTCCCTGGTTACCACTGACTGTCAGAGATGCGTGTTCCTGGTTAACACCAACTGTCATATGTGCATGTCCCTGGCAACCACGGTCACAGGAGAGCTGTCCGTGGTTACCAGTGACTGTCAGAGTAGGTGAGTCCTTGGTTACCATGGTAACAGGTGGGTTTCCCTGGTTACCACCGACTGTCAGAGATGCGTGTCCCTGGTTACCACCGACTGTCACAGGCCGGTGTCCCTGGGCATTGTGAATGTCACAGGTGGGTTTCCCTGGTTACCACCGACTGTCACAGGAGGGCTGTCCCTGGGTACCATTGTCACTGTAGGGGTGTCCTTGGTTACCATTGTCACAGGTGGATTTCCCTGGTTACCACCGACTGTTAGAGATGCGTCTCCATGGTTATCACGGTCACAGGAGAGGTGTCCTTCTTTACCAGTGACTGTGGGTAGGGGTGTCCTTGGTTACCATGGTCACAGGTGGGTTTCCCTGGTTACCACCGACTGTCACAGGAGGGCTGTCCCTGGGTAGCATTGTCACAGTAGTGGTGTCCTTGGTTACCATGGTCACAGGTGGGTTTCCCTGGTTACCACCGACTGTCAGAAATGCGTGTCCCTGGTTACCACCGACTGTCATATGTGCGTGTCCTGGTAACCGCGGTCACAGGAGAGGTGTCCTTGGTTACCAGTGACTGTGGGTAGGGGTGTCCTTGGTTACCATGGTCACAGGTGGGTTTCCCTGGTTACCATCGACTGTCACAAGAGGGCTGTCCCTGTGTACCATTGTCACAGGAGGGGTGTCCTTGGTTACCATGGTCACAGGTGGGTTTCCCTGGTTACCACCGACTGCCAGAGATGCGTGTCCCGAGTAACCACGGTCACAGGAGAGGTGTCCTTGGTTACCAGTAACCGTGGTTAGGGGTGTCCTTGGTTACCATGGTCACAGGTGGGTTTCCCTGGTTACCATCGACTGTCACAGGAGGGCTGTCCCTGTGTACCATTGTCACAGGACGGGTGTCTTTGGTTACCATGGTCACAGGTGGGTTTCCCTGGTTACTACCGACGGTCAGAGATGCGTGTCCCTGGTAACCATGGTCACAGGAGAGGTGTCCTTGGTTTCCAGTGACTGTGGGTAGGGGTGTCCTTGGTTACCATGGTCACAGGTGGGTTTCCCTGGTTACCACCGACTGTCAGACATGCGTGTCCCGAGTAACCACGGTCACAGGAGAGGTGTCCTTTGTTACCAGTAACTGTGGGTAGGGGTGTCCTTGGTTACCATGGTCACAGGTTGGTTTCCCTGGTTACCACAGACTGTCACAGGAGGGCTGTCCCTGGGTACCATTGTCACAGGAGGGGTGTCCTTGGTTACCATGGTCACAGGTGGGTTTCCCTGGTAACCACCGACTTTCAAAGATGCGTGTCCGTGGTAACCACGGTCACAGTAGAGGTGTCATTGGTTACCAATGACTGTGGGTAGGGGTGTCTTTGGTTACCATGGTCACAGGTGGGTTTCCCTGGTTACCACCGACTCTCACAGGAAGGCTGTCCCTGTGTACCATTGTCACAGGAGGTGTGTCCTTGGTTACCATGGTCACAGGTTGGTTTCCCTGGTTACCACAGACTGTCACAGGAGGGCTGTCCCTGGGTAGCATTGTCACAGGAGGGGTGTCCTTGGTTACCATGGTCACAGGTGGCTTTCCCTGGTTACCACCGACTGTCAGAAATGGGTGTCCCTGGTAACCACCGTCTGTCACAGGCTGGTGTCCCTGGGCACTGTGAATGTCACAGGTGGGTTTCCCTGGTTACCACCGACTGTCATATGTGCGTGTCCCTGGTAACCACAGTCACAGGAGAGGTGTCCTTGGTTACCAGTGACGGTGGGTAGGGGTGTCCTTGGTTACCATGGTCACAGGTGGGTTTCCCTGGTTACCACCGACTGTCACAGGAGGGCTGTCCCTGGGTACCATTGTCACAGAAGGGGTGTCCTTGGTTACCATGGTCACAGGTTGGTTCCCCTTGTTACCACCGACTGTCACAGGAGAGCTGTCCCTGGGTACCATTGTCACAGAAGGGGTGTCCTTGGTTACCATGGTCACAGGTGGGTTTCCCTGGTTACCACCGACTGTCAGAGATGTGTGTCCCTGGTAACCACGGTCACAGGAGAGGTGTCCTTGGTTACCAGTGACTGTGGGTAGGGGTGTCCTTGGTTGCCATCGTCGCAGGTGGGTTTTACTGGTTACCACTGACTGTCAGAGATGCGTGTCCCTGGTAACCACGGTCACAGGAGAGGTGTCCTTGGTTACCAGTGACTGTGGGTAGGGGTGTCCTTGGTTACCATGGTCACAGGTGGGTTTCCCTGGTTAACACCGACTGTCACAGGAGGGCTGTCCCTGTGTACCATTGTCACAGGAGGGGTGTCCTTGGTTACCATGGTCACAGGTGGGTTTCCCTGGTTACCACTGACTGTCAGAGATGCGTGTCCCGAGTAACCACGGTCACAGGAGAGGTGTCCTTGGTTACCAGTAACTGTGGGTAGGGGTGTCCTTGGTTACCATGGTCACAGGTTGGTTTCCCTGGTTACCATCGACTGTCACAGGAGGGCTGTCCCTGGGTACCATTGTCACAGGAGGGGTGTCTTTGGTTACCATGGTCACAGGTGGGTTTCCCTGGTTACTACCGACGGTCAGAGATGCGTGTCCCTGGTAACCATGGTCACAGGAGAGGTGTCCTTGGTTTCCAGTGACTGTGGGTAAGGGTGTCCTTGGTTACCATGGTCACAGGTGGGTTTCCCTGGTTACCACCGACTGTCACAGTTGAGTGTACATGGTTACCACTGACTGTCACAGGAGGGCTGTCCCTGGGTACCATTGTCACAGGAGGGGTGTCCTTGGTTACCACTGGCACAGGAGGTGTGTCCCTGGTTACCACTGACTGTCACAGGAGGGGTGTCCTTGGTTACCATGGTCACAGGTGGGTTTCCCTGGTTACCATCGACTGTGACAGGAGGGCTGTCCCTGTGTACCATTGTCACAGGAGGGGTGTCCTTGGTTACCATGGTCACAGGTGGGTTTCCCTGGTTACCATCGACTGTCACAGGAGGGCTGTCCCTGTGTACCATTGTCACAGGAGGGGTGTCCTTGGTTACCATGGTCACAGGTGGGTTTCCCTGGTTACCACCGACTGCCAGAGATGCGTGTCCCGAGTAACCACGGTCACAGGAGAGGTGTCCTTGGTTACCAGTAACTGTGGTTAGGGGTGTCCTTGGTTACCATGGTCACAGGTGGGTTTCCCTGGTTACCATCGACTGTCACAGGAGGGCTGTCCCTGTGTACCATTGTCACAGGACGGGTGTCTTTGGTTACCATGGTCACAGGTGGGTTTCCCTGGTTACTACCGACGGTCAGAGATGCGTGTCCCTGGTAACCATGGTCACAGGAGAGGTGTCCTTGGTTTCCAGTGACTGTGGGTAGGGGTGTCCTTGGTTACCATGGTCACAGAAGGGTTTCCCTGGTCACAACCGACTGTTACAGGAGGGCTGTCCCTGGGTACCATTTTCACAGGAGGGGTGTCCTTGGTTACCATGGTCACATGTGGGATTCCCTGGTTACCACCAACTGTCAGAAATGGGTGTCCCTGGTTACCACCGACTGTCACAGGCAGGTGTCCCGGGGACTGTGAATATCACAGGTGCGTTTCCCTGGTTACCACTGACTGTCACAGGTGAGTGTACATGGTTACCACTGACTGTCACAGGAGGGCTGTCCCTGGGTTCCATTTTGACAGGAGGGGTGTCCTTGGTTACCACTGGCACAGGAGGTGTGTCCCTGGTTATCACTGACTGTCACAGGAGGGTTGTCCTTGGTTACCATGGTCGCAGGTGGGTTTCCCTGGTTACCACTGACTGTCAGAGATGCGTGTTCCTGGTTAACACCAACTGTCATATGTGCATGTCCCTGGCAACCACGGTCACAGGAGAGCTGTCCGTGGTTACCAGTGACTGTCAGAGTAGGTGAGTCCTTGGTTACCATGGTAACAGGTGGGTTTCCCTGGTTACCACCGACTGTCAGAGATGCGTGTCCCTGGTTACCACCGACTGTCACAGGCCGGTGTCCCTGGGCATTGTGAATGTCACAGGTGGGTTTCCCTGGTTACCACCGACTGTCACAGGAGGGCTGTCCCTGGGTACCATTGTCACTGTAGGGGTGTCCTTGGTTACCATTGTCACAGGTGGATTTCCCTGGTTACCACCGACTGTTAGAGATGCGTCTCCATGGTTATCACGGTCACAGGAGAGGTGTCCTTCTTTACCAGTGACTGTGGGTAGGGGTGTCCTTGGTTACCATGGTCACAGGTGGGTTTCCCTGGTTACCACCGACTGTCACAGGAGGGCTGTCCCTGGGTAGCATTGTCACAGTAGTGGTGTCCTTGGTTACCATGGTCACAGGTGGGTTTCCCTGGTTACTACCGACTGTCAGAGATGCGTGTCCCTGGTTACCACCGACTGTCACAGGCCGGTGTCCCTGGGCATTGTGAATGTCACAGGTGGGTTTCCCTGGTTACCACCGACTGTCACAGGAGGGCTGTCCCTGGGTACCATTGTCACTGTAGGGGTGTCCTTGGTTACCATTGTCACAGGTGGATTTCCCTGGTTACCACCGACTGTTAGAGATGCGTCTCCATGGTTATCACGGTCACAGGAGAGGTGTCCTTCTTTACCAGTGACTGTGGGTAGGGGTGTCCTTGGTTACCATGGTCACAGGTGGGTTTCCCTGGTTACCACCGACTGTCACAGGAGGGCTGTCCCTGGGTAGCATTGTCACAGTAGTGGTGTCCTTGGTTACCATGGTCACAGGTGGGTTTCCCTGGTTACCACCGACTGTCAGAAATGCGTGTCCCTGGTTACCACCGACTGTCATATGTGCGTGTCCTGGTAACCGCGGTCACAGGAGAGGTGTCCTTGGTTACCAGTGACTGTGGGTAGGGGTGTCCTTGGTTACCATGGTCACAGGTGGGTTTCCCTGGTTACCATCGACTGTCACAAGAGGGCTGTCCCTGTGTACCATTGTCACAGGAGGGGTGTCCTTGGTTACCATGGTCACAGGTTGGTTTCCCTGGTTACCACAGACTGTCACAGGAGGGCTGTCCCTGGGTAGCATTGTCACAGGAGGGGTGTCCTTGGTTACCATGGTCACAGGTGGCTTTCCCTGGTTACCACCGACTGTCAGAAATGGGTGTCCCTGGTAACCACCGTCTGTCACAGGCTGGTGTCCCTGGGCACTGTGAATGTCACAGGTGGGTTTCCCTGGTTACCACCGACTGTCATATGTGCGTGTCCCTGGTAACCACAGTCACAGGAGAGGTGTCCTTGGTTACCAGTGACGGTGGGTAGGGGTGTCCTTGGTTACCATGGTCACAGGTGGGTTTCCCTGGTTACCACCGACTGTCACAGGACGGCTGTCTCTGGGTACCATTGTCACAGAAGGGGTGTCCTTGGTTACCATGGTCACAGGTTGGTTCCCCTTGTTACCACCGACTGTCACAGGAGAGCTGTCCCTGGGTACCATTGTCACAGAAGGGGTGTCCTTGGTTACCATGGTCACAGGTGGGTTTCCCTGGTTACCACCGACTGTCAGAGATGTGTGTCCCTGGTAACCACGGTCACAGGAGAGGTGTCCTTGGTTACCAGTGACTGTGGGTAGGGGTGTCCTTGGTTACCATCGTCGCAGGTGGGTTTTACTGGTTACCACTGACTGTCAGAGATGCGTGTCCCTGGTTACCACCGACTGTCATATGTGCGTGTCCTGGTAACCACGGTCACAGGAGAGGTGTCCTTGGTTACCAGTGACTGTGGGTAGGGGTGTCCTTGGTTACCATGGTCACAGGTGGGTTTCCCTGGTTAACACCGACTGTCACAGGAGGGCTGTCCCTGTGTACCATTGTCACAGGAGGGGTGTCCTTGGTTACCATGGTCACAGGTGGGTTTCCCTGGTTACCACTGACTGTCAGAGATGCGTGTCCCGAGTAACCACGGTCACAGGAGAGGTGTCCTTGGTTACCAGTAACTGTGGGTAGGGGTGTCCTTGGTTACCATGGTCACAGGTTGGTTTCCCTGGTTACCATCGACTGTCACAGGAGGGCTGTCCCTGGGTACCATTGTCACAGGAGGGGTGTCTTTGGTTACCATGGTCACAGGTGTGTTTCCCTGGTTACTACCGACGGTCAGAGATGCGTGTCCCTGGTAACCATGGTCACAGGAGAGGTGTCCTTGGTTTCCAGTGACTGTGGGTAAGGGTGTCCTTGGTTACCATGGTCACAGGTGGGTTTCCCTGGTTACCACCGACTGTCACAGTTGAGTGTACATGGTTACCACTGACTGTCACAGGAGGGCTGTCCCTGGGTACCATTGTCACAGGAGGGGTGTCCTTGGTTACCACTGGCACAGGAGGTGTGTCCCTGGTTACCACTGACTGTCACAGGAGGGGTGTCCTTGGTTACCATGGTCGCAGCTGGGCTTCCCTTGTTACCACTGACTGTCAGAGATGCGTGTCCCTGGTAACCACTGACTGTCATATGTGGGTGTCCTGGTAACCACGGTCACAGGAGAGGTGACCTTGGTTACCAGTGACTGTGGGTAGGGGTGTCCTTGGTTACCATGGTCACAGGTGGGTTTCCCTGGTTACCATCGACTGTCACAGGAGGGCTGTCCCTGTGTACCATTGTCACAGGAGGGGTGTCCTTGGTTACCATGGTCACAGGTGGGTTTCCCTGGTTACCACCGACTGCCAGAGATGCGTGTCCCGAGTAACCACGGTCACAGGAGAGGTGTCCTTGGTTACCAGTAACTGTGGTTAGGGGTGTCCTTGGTTACCATGGTCACAGAAGGGTTTCCCTGGTCACAACCGACTGTTACAGGAGGGCTGTCCCTGGGTACCATTTTCACAGGAGGGGTGTCCTTGGTTACCATGGTCACATGTGGGATTCCCTGGTTACCACCAACTGTCAGAAATGGGTGTCCCTGGTTACCACCGACTGTCACAGGCAGGTGTCCCTGGGGACTGTGAATATCACAGGTGCGTTTCCCTGGTTACCACTGACTGTCACAGGTGAGTGTACATGGTTACCACTGACTGTCACAGGAGGGCTGTCCCTGGGTTCCATTTTGACAGGAGGGGTGTCCTTGGTTACCACTGGCACAGGAGGTGTGTCCCTGGTTATCACTGACTGTCACAGGAGGGTTGTCCTTGGTTACCATGGTCGCAGGTGGGTTTCCCTGGTTACCACTGACTGTCAGAGATGCGTGTTCCTGGTTAACACCAACTGTCATATGTGCATGTCCCTGGCAACCACGGTCACAGGAGAGCTGTCCGTGGTTACCAGTTACTGTCAGAGTAGGTGAGTCCTTGGTTACCATGGTAACAGGTGGGTTTCCCTGGTTACCACCGACTGTCAGAGATGCCTGTCCCTGGTTACCACCGACTGTCACAGGCCGGTGTCCCTGGGCATTGTGAATGTCACAGGTGGGTTTCCCTGGTTACCACCGACTGTCACAGGAGGGCTGTCCCTGGGTACCATTGTCACTGTAGGGGTGTCCTTGGTTACCATTGTCACAGGTGGATTTCCCTGGTTACCACCGACTGTTAGAGATGCGTCTCCATGGTTATCACGGTCACAGGAGAGGTGTCCTTCTTTACCAGTGACTGTGGGTAGGGGTGTCCTTGGTTACCATGGTCACAGGTGGGTTTCCCTGGTTACCACCGACTGTCACAGGAGGGCTGTCCCTGGGTAGCATTGTCACAGTAGTGGTGTCCTTGGTTACCATGGTCACAGGTGGGTTACCCTGGTTACCACCGACTGTCAGAAATGCGTGTCCCTGGTTACCACCGACTGTCATATGTGCGTGTCCTGGTAACCGCGGTCACAGGAGAGGTGTCCTTGGTTACCAGTGACTGTGGGTAGGGGTGTCCTTGGTTACCATGGTCACAGGTGGGTTTCCCTGGTTACCATCGACTGTCACAAGAGGGCTGTCCCTGTGTACCATTGTCACAGGAGGGGTGTCCTTGGTTACCATGGTCACAGGTGGGTTTCCCTGGTTACCACCGACTGCCAGAGATGCGTGTCCCGAGTAACCACGGTCACAGGAGAGGTGTCCTTGGTTACCAGTAACCGTGGTTAGGGGTGTCCTTGGTTACCATGGTCACAGGTGGGTTTCCCTGGTTACCATCGACTGTCACAGGAGGGCTGTCCCTGTGTACCATTGTCACAGGACGGGTGTCTTTGGTTACCATGGTCACAGGTGGGTTTCCCTGGTTACTACCGACGGTCAGAGATGCGTGTCCCTGGTAACCATGGTCACAGGAGAGGTGTCCTTGGTTTCCAGTGACTGTGGGTAGGGGTGTCCTTGGTTACCATGGTCACAGGTGGGTTTCCCTGGTTACCACCGACTGTCAGACATGCGTGTCCCGAGTAACCACGGTCACAGGAGAGGTGTCCTTTGTTACCAGTAACTGTGGGTAGGGGTGTCCTTGGTTACCATGGTCACAGGTTGGTTTCCCTGGTTACCACAGACTGTCACAGGAGGGCTGTCCCTGGGTACCATTGTCACAGGAGGGGTGTCCTTGGTTACCATGGTCACAGGTGGGTTTCCCTGGTAACCACCGACTTTCAAAGATGCGTGTCCGTGGTAACCACGGTCACAGTAGAGGTGTCATTGGTTACCAATGACTGTGGGTAGGGGTGTCTTTGGTTACCATGGTCACAGGTGGGTTTCCCTGGTTACCACCGACTCTCACAGGAAGGCTGTCCCTGTGTACCATTGTCACAGGAGGTGTGTCCTTGGTTACCATGGTCACAGGTTGGTTTCCCTGGTTACCACAGACTGTCACAGGAGGGCTGTCCCTGGGTAGCATTGTCACAGGAGGGGTGTCCTTGGTTACCATGGTCACAGGTGGCTTTCCCTGGTTACCACCGACTGTCAGAAATGGGTGTCCCTGGTAACCACCGTCTGTCACAGGCTGGTGTCCCTGGGCACTGTGAATGTCACAGGTGGGTTTCCCTGGTTACCACCGACTGTCATATGTGCGTGTCCCTGGTAACCACAGTCACAGGAGAGGTGTCCTTGGTTACCAGTGACGGTGGGTAGGGGTGTCCTTGGTTACCATGGTCACAGGTGGGTTTCCCTGGTTACCACCGACTGTCACAGGAGGGCTGTCCCTGGGTACCATTGTCACAGAAGGGGTGTCCTTGGTTACCATGGTCACAGGTTGGTTCCCCTTGTTACCACCGACTGTCACAGGAGAGCTGTCCCTGGGTACCATTGTCACAGAAGGGGTGTCCTTGGTTACCATGGTCACAGGTGGGTTTCCCTGGTTACCACCGACTGTCAGAGATGTGTGTCCCTGGTAACCACGGTCACAGGAGAGGTGTCCTTGGTTACCAGTGACTGTGGGTAGGGGTGTCCTTGGTTACCATCGTCGCAGGTGGGTTTTACTGGTTACCACTGACTGTCAGAGATGCGTGTCCCTGGTTACCACCGACTGTCATATGTGCGTGTCCTGGTAACCACGGTCACAGGAGAGGTGTCCTTGGTTACCAGTGACTGTGGGTAGGGGTGTCCTTGGTTACCATGGTCACAGGTGGGTTTCCCTGGTTAACACCGACTGTCACAGGAGGGCTGTCCCTGTGTACCATTGTCACAGGAGGGGTGTCCTTGGTTACCATGGTCACAGGTGGGTTTCCCTGGTTACCACTGACTGTCAGAGATGCGTGTCCCGAGTAACCACGGTCACAGGAGAGGTGTCCTTGGTTACCAGTAACTGTGGGTAGGGGTGTCCTTGGTTACCATGGTCACAGGTTGGTTTCCCTGGTTACCATCGACTGTCACAGGAGGGCTGTCCCTGGGTACCATTGTCACAGGAGGGGTGTCTTTGGTTACCATGGTCACAGGTGGGTTTCCCTGGTTACTACCGACGGTCAGAGATGCGTGTCCCTGGTAACCATGGTCACAGGAGAGGTGTCCTTGGTTTCCAGTGACTGTGGGTAAGGGTGTCCTTGGTTACCATGGTCACAGGTGGGTTTCCCTGGTTACCACCGACTGTCACAGTTGAGTGTACATGGTTACCACTGACTGTCACAGGAGGGCTGTCCCTGGGTACCATTGTCACAGGAGGGGTGTCCTTGGTTACCACTGGCACAGGAGGTGTGTCCCTGGTTACCACTGACTGTCACAGGAGGGGTGTCCTTGGTTACCATGGTCGCAGCTGGGCTTCCCTTGTTACCACTGACTGTCAGAGATGCGTGTCCCTGGTAACCACTGACTGTCATATGTGGGTGTCCTGGTAACCACGGTCACAGGAGAGGTGTCCTTGGTTACCAGTGACTGTGGGTAGGGGTGTCCTTGGTTACCATGGTCACAGGTGGGTTTCCCTGGTTACCATCGACTGTCACAGGAGGGCTGTCCCTGTGTACCATTGTCACAGGAGGGGTGTCCTTGGTTACCATGGTCACAGGTGGGTTTCCCTGGTTACCATCGACTGTCACAGGAGGGCTGTCCCTGTGTACCATTGTCACAGGAGGGGTGTCCTTGGTTACCATGGTCACAGGTTGGTTTCCCTGGTTACCACAGACTGTCACAGGAGGGCTGTCCCTGGGTAGCATTGTCACAGGAGGGGTGTCCTTGGTTACCATGGTCACAGGTGGCTTTCCCTGGTTACCACCGACTGTCAGAAATGGGTGTCCCTGGTAACCACCGTCTGTCACAGGCTGGTGTCCCTGGGCACTGTGAATGTCACAGGTGGGTTTCCCTGGTTACCACCGACTGTCATATGTGCGTGTCCCTGGTAACCACAGTCACAGGAGAGGTGTCCTTGGTTACCAGTGACGGTGGGTAGGGGTGTCCTTGGTTACCATGGTCACAGGTGGGTTTCCCTGGTTACCACCGACTGTCACAGGAGGGCTGTCCCTGGGTACCATTGTCACAGAAGGGGTGTCCTTGGTTACCATGGTCACAGGTTGGTTCCCCTTGTTACCACCGACTGTCACAGGAGAGCTGTCACTGGGTACCATTGTCAGAGAAGGGGTGTCCTTGGTTACCATGGTCACAGGTGGGTTTCCCTGGTTACCACCGACTGTCAGAGATGTGTGTCCCTGGTAACCACGGTCACAGGAGAGGTGTCCTTGGTTACCAGTGACTGTGGGTAGGGGTGTCCTTGGTTACCATCGTCGCAGGTGGGTTTTACTGGTTACCACTGACTGTCAGAGATGCGTGTCCCTGGTTACCACCGACTGTCATATGTGCGTGTCCTGGTAACCACGGTCACAGGAGAGGTGTCCTTGGTTACCAGTGACTGTGGGTAGGGGTGTCCTTGGTTACCATGGTCACAGGTGGGTTTCCCTGGTTAACACCGACTGTCACAGGAGGGCTGTCCCTGTGTACCATTGTCACAGGAGGGGTGTCCTTGGTTACCATGGTCACAGGTGGGTTTCCCTGGTTACCACTGACTGTCAGAGATGCGTGTCCCGAGTAACCACGGTCACAGGAGAGGTGTCCTTGGTTACCAGTAACTGTGGGTAGGGGTGTCCTTGGTTACCATGGTCACAGGTTGGTTTCCCTGGTTACCATCGACTGTCACAGGAGGGCTGTCCCTGGGTACCATTGTCACAGGAGGGGTGTCTTTGGTTACCATGGTCACAGGTGTGTTTCCCTGGTTACTACCGACGGTCAGAGATGCGTGTCCCTGGTAACCATGGTCACAGGAGAGGTGTCCTTGGTTTCCAGTGACTGTGGGTAAGGGTGTCCTTGGTTACCATGGTCACAGGTGGGTTTCCCTGGTTACCACCGACTGTCACAGTTGAGTGTACATGGTTACCACTGACTGTCACAGGAGGGCTGTCCCTGGGTACCATTGTCACAGGAGGGGTGTCCTTGGTTACCACTGGCACAGGAGGTGTGTCCCTGGTTACCACTGACTGTCACAGGAGGGGTGTCCTTGGTTACCATGGTCGCAGCTGGGCTTCCCTTGTTACCACTGACTGTCAGAGATGCGTGTCCCTGGTAACCACTGACTGTCATATGTGGGTGTCCTGGTAACCACGGTCACAGGAGAGGTGTCCTTGGTTACCAGTGACTGTGGGTAGGGGTGTCCTTGGTTACCATGGTCACAGGTGGGTTTCCCTGGTTACCATCGACTGTCACAGGAGGGCTGTCCCTGTGTACCATTGTCACAGGAGGGGTGTCCTTGGTTACCATGGTCACAGGTGGGTTTCCCTGGTTACCACCGACTGCCAGAGATGCGTGTCCCGAGTAACCACGGTCACAGGAGAGGTGTCCTTGGTTACCAGTAACTGTGGTTAGGGGTGTCCTTGGTTACCATGGTCACAGGTGGGTTTCCCTGGTTACCATCGACTGTCACAGGAGGGCTGTCCCTGTGTACCATTGTCACAGGACGGGTGTCTTTGGTTACCATGGTCACAGGTGGGTTTCCATGGTTACTACCGACGGTCAGAGATGCGTGTCCCTGGTAACCATGGTCACAGGAGAGGTGTCCTTGGTTTCCAGTGACTGTGGGTAGGGGTGTCCTTGGTTACCATGGTCACAGAAGGGTTTCCCTTGTCACAACCGACTGTTACAGGAGGGCTGTCCCTGGGTACCATTTTCACAGGAGGGGTGTCCTTGGTTACCATGGTCACATGTGGGATTCCCTGGTTACCACCAACTGTCAGAAATGGGTGTCCCTGGTTACCACCGACTGTCACAGGCAGGTGTCCCTGGGGACTGTGAATATCACAGGTGCGTTACCCTGGTTACCACTGACTGTCACAGGTGAGTGTACATGGTTACCACTGACTGTCACAGGAGGGCTGTCCCTGGGTTCCATTTTGACAGGAGGGGTGTCCTTGGTTACCACTGGCACAGGAGGTGTGTCCCTGGTTATCACTGACTGTCACAGGAGGGTTGTCCTTGGTTACCATGGTCGCAGGTGGGTTTCCCTGGTTACCACTGACTGTCAGAGATGCGTGTTCCTGGTTAACACCAACTGTCATATGTGCATGTCCCTGGCAACCACGGTCACAGGAGAGCTGTCCGTGGTTACCAGTGACTGTCAGAGTAGGTGAGTCCTTGGTTACCATGGTAACAGGTGGGTTTCCCTGGTTACCACCGACTGTCAGAGATGCGTGTCCCTGGTTACCACCGACTGTCACAGGCCGGTGTCCCTGGGCATTGTGAATGTCACAGGTGGGTTTCCCTGGTTACCACCGACTGTCACAGGAGGGCTGTCCCTGGGTACCATTGTCACTGTAGGGGTGTCCTTGGTTACCATTGTCACAGGTGGATTTCCCTGGTTACCACCGACTGTTAGAGATGCGTCTCCATGGTTATCACGGTCACAGGAGAGGTGTCCTTCTTTACCAGTGACTGTGGGTAGGGGTGTCCTTGGTTACCATGGTCACAGGTGGGTTTCCCTGGTTACCACCGACTGTCACAGGAGGGCTGTCCCTGGGTAGCATTGTCACAGTAGTGGTGTCCTTGGTTACCATGGTCACAGGTGGGTTTCCCTGGTTACCACCGACTGTCAGAAATGCGTGTCCCTGGTTACCACCGACTGTCATATGTGCGTGTCCTGGTAACCGCGGTCACAGGAGAGGTGTCCTTGGTTACCAGTGACTGTGGGTAGGGGTGTCCTTGGTTACCATGGTCACAGGTGGGTTTCCCTGGTTACCATCGACTGTCACAAGAGGGCTGTCCCTGTGTACCATTGTCACAGGAGGGGTGTCCTTGGTTACCATGGTCACAGGTGGGTTTCCCTGGTTACCACCGACTGCCAGAGATGCGTGTCCCGAGTAACCACGGTCACAGGAGAGGTGTCCTTGGTTACCAGTAACGGTGGTTAGGGGTGTCCTTGGTTACCATGGTCACAGGTGGGTTTCCCTGGTTACCATCGACTGTCACAGGAGGGCTGTCCCTGTGTACCATTGTCACAGGACGGGTGTCTTTGGTTACCATGGTCACAGGTGGGTTTCCCTGGTTACTACCGACGGTCAGAGATGCGTGTCCCTGGTAACCATGGTCACAGGAGAGGTGTCCTTGGTTTCCAGTGACTGTGGGTAGGGGTGTCCTTGGTTACCATGGTCACAGGTGGGTTTCCCTGGTTACCACCGACTGTCAGACATGCGTGTCCCGAGTAACCACGGTCACAGGAGAGGTGTCCTTTGTTACCAGTAACTGTGGGTAGGGGTGTCCTTGGTTACCATGGTCACAGGTTGGTTTCCCTGGTTACCACAGACTGTCACAGGAGGGCTGTCCCTGGGTACCATTGTCACAGGAGGGGTGTCCTTGGTTACCATGGTCACAGGTGGGTTTCCCTGGTAACCACCGACTTTCAAAGATGCGTGTCCGTGGTAACCACGGTCACAGTAGAGGTGTCATTGGTTACCAATGACTGTGGGTAGGGGTGTCTTTGGTTACCATGGTCACAGGTGGGTTTCCCTGGTTACCACCGACTCTCACAGGAAGGCTGTCCCTGTGTACCATTGTCACAGGAGGTGTGTCCTTGGTTACCATGGTCACAGGTTGGTTTCCCTGGTTACCACAGACTGTCACAGGAGGGCTGTCCCTGGGTAGCATTGTCACAGGAGGGGTGTCCTTGGTTACCATGGTCACAGGTGGCTTTCCCTGGTTACCACCGACTGTCAGAAATGGGTGTCCCTGGTAACCACCGTCTGTCACAGGCTGGTGTCCCTGGGCACTGTGAATGTCACAGGTGGGTTTCCCTGGTTACCACCGACTGTCATATGTGCGTGTCCCTGGTAACCACAGTCACAGGAGAGGTGTCCTTGGTTACCAGTGACGGTGGGTAGGGGTGTCCTTGGTTACCATGGTCACAGGTGGGTTTCCCTGGTTACCACCGACTGTCACAGGAGGGCTGTCCCTGGGTACCATTGTCACAGAAGGGGTGTCCTTGGTTACCATGGTCACAGGTTGGTTCCCCTTGTTACCACCGACTGTCACAGGAGAGCTGTCCCTGGGTACCATTGTCACAGAAGGGGTGTCCTTGGTTACCATGGTCACAGGTGGGTTTCCCTGGTTACCACCGACTGTCAGAGATGTGTGTCCCTGGTAACCACGGTCACAGGAGAGGTGTCCTTGGTTACCAGTGACTGTGGGTAGGGGTGTCCTTGGTTGCCATCGTCGCAGGTGGGTTTTACTGGTTACCACTGACTGTCAGAGATGCGTGTCCCTGGTTACCACCGACTGTCATATGTGCGTGTCCTGGTAACCACGGTCACAGGAGAGGTGTCCTTGGTTACCAGTGACTGTGGGTAGGGGTGTCCTTGGTTACCATGGTCACAGGTGGGTTTCCCTGGTTAACACCGACTGTCACAGGAGGGCTGTCCCTGTGTACCATTGTCACAGGAGGGGTGTCCTTGGTTACCATGGTCACAGGTGGGTTTCCCTGGTTACCACTGACTGTCAGAGATGCGTGTCCCGAGTAACCACGGTCACAGGAGAGGTGTCCTTGGTTACCAGTAACTGTGGGTAGGGGTGTCCTTGGTTACCATGGTCACAGGTTGGTTTCCCTGGTTACCATCGACTGTCACAGGAGGGCTGTCCCTGGGTACCATTGTCACAGGAGGGGTGTCTTTGGTTACCATGGTCACAGGTGGGTTTCCCTGGTTACTACCGACGGTCAGAGATGCGTGTCCCTGGTAACCATGGTCACAGGAGAGGTGTCCTTGGTTTCCAGTGACTGTGGGTAAGGGTGTCCTTGGTTACCATGGTCACAGGTGGGTTTCCCTGGTTACCACCGACTGTCACAGTTGAGTGTACATGGTTACCACTGACTGTCACAGGAGGGCTGTCCCTGGGTACCATTGTCACAGGAGGGGTGTCCTTGGTTACCACTGGCACAGGAGGTGTGTCCCTGGTTACCACTGACTGTCACAGGAGGGGTGTCCTTGGTTACCATGGTCGCAGCTGGGCTTCCCTTGTTACCACTGACTGTCAGAGATGCGTGTCCCTGGTAACCACTGACTGTCATATGTGGGTGTCCTGGTAACCACGGTCACAGGAGAGGTGTCCTTGGTTACCAGTGACTGTGGGTAGGGGTGTCCTTGGTTACCATGGTCACAGGTGGGTTTCCCTGGTTACCATCGACTGTCACAGGAGGGCTGTCCCTGTGTACCATTGTCACAGGAGGGGTGTCCTTGGTTACCATGGTCACAGGTGGGTTTCCCTGGTTACCATCGACTGTCACAGGAGGGCTGTCCCTGTGTACCATTGTCACAGGAGGGGTGTCCTTGGTTACCATGGTCACAGGTGGGTTTCCCTGGTTACCACCGACTGCCAGAGATGCGTGTCCCGAGTAACCACGGTCACAGGAGAGGTGTCCTTGGTTACCAGTAACTGTGGTTAGGGGTGTCCTTGGTTACCATGGTCACAGGTGGGTTTCCCTGGTTACCATCGACTGTCACAGGAGGGCTGTCCCTGTGTACCATTGTCACAGGACGGGTGTCTTTGGTTACCATGGTCACAGGTGGGTTTCCCTGGTTACTACCGACGGTCAGAGATGCGTGTCCCTGGTAACCATGGTCACAGGAGAGGTGTCCTTGGTTTCCAGTGACTGTGGGTAGGGGTGTCCTTGGTTACCATGGTCACAGAAGGGTTTCCCTGGTCACAACCGACTGTTACAGGAGGGCTGTCCCTGGGTACCATTTTCACAGGAGGGGTGTCCTTGGTTACCATGGTCACATGTGGGATTCCCTGGTTACCACCAACTGTCAGAAATGGGTGTCCCTGGTTACCACCGACTGTCACAGGCAGGTGTCCCGGGGACTGTGAATATCACAGGTGCGTTTCCCTGGTTACCACTGACTGTCACAGGTGAGTGTACATGGTTACCACTGACTGTCACAGGAGGGCTGTCCCTGGGTTCCATTTTGACAGGAGGGGTGTCCTTGGTTACCACTGGCACAGGAGGTGTGTCCCTGGATATCACTGACTGTCACAGGAGGGTTGTCCTTGGTTACCATGGTCGCAGGTGGGTTTCCCTGGTTACCACTGACTGTCAGAGATGCGTGTTCCTGGTTAACACCAACTGTCATATGTGCATGTCCCTGGCAACCACGGTCACAGGAGAGCTGTCCGTGGTTACCAGTGACTGTCAGAGTAGGTGAGTCCTTGGTTACCATGGTAACAGGTGGGTTTCCCTGGTTACCACCGACTGTCAGAGATGCGTGTCCCTGGTTACCACCGACTGTCACAGGCCGGTGTCCCTGGGCATTGTGAATGTCACAGGTGGGTTTCCCTGGTTACCACCGACTGTCACAGGAGGGCTGTCCCTGGGTACCATTGTCACTGTAGGGGTGTCCTTGGTTACCATTGTCACAGGTGGATTTCCCTGGTTACCACCGACTGTTAGAGATGCGTCTCCATGGTTATCACGGTCACAGGAGAGGTGTCCTTCTTTACCAGTGACTGTGGGTAGGGGTGTCCTTGGTTACCATGGTCACAGGTGGGTTTCCCTGGTTACCACCGACTGTCACAGGAGGGCTGTCCCTGGGTAGCATTGTCACAGTAGTGGTGTCCTTGGTTACCATGGTCACAGGTGGGTTTCCCTGGTTACTACCGACTGTCAGAGATGCGTGTCCCTGGTTACCACCGACTGTCACAGGCCGGTGTCCCTGGGCATTGTGAATGTCACAGGTGGGTTTCCCTGGTTACCACCGACTGTCACAGGAGGGCTGTCCCTGGGTACCATTGTCACTGTAGGGGTGTCCTTGGTTACCATTGTCACAGGTGGATTTCCCTGGTTACCACCGACTGTTAGAGATGCGTCTCCATGGTTATCACGGTCACAGGAGAGGTGTCCTTCTTTACCAGTGACTGTGGGTAGGGGTGTCCTTGGTTACCATGGTCACAGGTGGGTTTCCCTGGTTACCACCGACTGTCACAGGAGGGCTGTCCCTGGGTAGCATTGTCACAGTAGTGGTGTCCTTGGTTACCATGGTCACAGGTGGGTTTCCCTGGTTACCACCGACTGTCAGAAATGCGTGTCCCTGGTTACCACCGACTGTCATATGTGCGTGTCCTGGTAACCGCGGTCACAGGAGAGGTGTCCTTGGTTACCAGTGACTGTGGGTAGGGGTGTCCTTGGTTACCATGGTCACAGGTGGGTTTCCCTGGTTACCATCGACTGTCACAAGAGGGCTGTCCCTGTGTACCATTGTCACAGGAGGGGTGTCCTTGGTTACCATGGTCACAGGTTGGTTTCCCTGGTTACCACAGACTGTCACAGGAGGGCTGTCCCTGGGTAGCATTGTCACAGGAGGGGTGTCCTTGGTTACCATGGTCACAGGTGGCTTTCCCTGGTTACCACCGACTGTCAGAAATGGGTGTCCCTGGTAACCACCGTCTGTCACAGGCTGGTGTCCCTGGGCACTGTGAATGTCACAGGTGGGTTTCCCTGGTTACCACCGACTGTCATATGTGCGTGTCCCTGGTAACCACAGTCACAGGAGAGGTGTCCTTGGTTACCAGTGACGGTGGGTAGGGGTGTCCTTGGTTACCATGGTCACAGGTGGGTTTCCCTGGTTACCACCGACTGTCACAGGAGGGCTGTCTCTGGGTACCATTGTCACAGAAGGGGTGTCCTTGGTTACCATGGTCACAGGTTGGTTCCCCTTGTTACCACCGACTGTCACAGGAGAGCTGTCCCTGGGTACCATTGTCACAGAAGGGGTGTCCTTGGTTACCATGGTCACAGGTGGGTTTCCCTGGTTACCACCGACTGTCAGAGATGTGTGTCCCTGGTAACCACGGTCACAGGAGAGGTGTCCTTGGTTACCAGTGACTGTGGGTAGGGGTGTCCTTGGTTACCATCGTCGCAGGTGGGTTTTACTGGTTACCACTGACTGTCAGAGATGCGTGTCCCTGGTTACCACCGACTGTCATATGTGCGTGTCCTGGTAACCACGGTCACAGGAGAGGTGTCCTTGGTTACCAGTGACTGTGGGTAGGGGTGTCCTTGGTTACCATGGTCACAGGTGGGTTTCCCTGGTTAACACCGACTGTCACAGGAGGGCTGTCCCTGTGTACCATTGTCACAGGAGGGGTGTCCTTGGTTACCATGGTCACAGGTGGGTTTCCCTGGTTACCACTGACTGTCAGAGATGCGTGTCCCGAGTAACCACGGTCACAGGAGAGGTGTCCTTGGTTACCAGTAACTGTGGGTAGGGGTGTCCTTGGTTACCATGGTCACAGGTTGGTTTCCCTGGTTACCATCGACTGTCACAGGAGGGCTGTCCCTGGGTACCATTGTCACAGGAGGGGTGTCTTTGGTTACCATGGTCACAGGTGTGTTTCCCTGGTTACTACCGACGGTCAGAGATGCGTGTCCCTGGTAACCATGGTCACAGGAGAGGTGTCCTTGGTTTCCAGTGACTGTGGGTAAGGGTGTCCTTGGTTACCATGGTCACAGGTGGGTTTCCCTGGTTACCACCGACTGTCACAGTTGAGTGTACATGGTTACCACTGACTGTCACAGGAGGGCTGTCCCTGGGTACCATTGTCACAGGAGGGGTGTCCTTGGTTACCACTGGCACAGGAGGTGTGTCCCTGGTTACCACTGACTGTCACAGGAGGGGTGTCCTTGGTTACCATGGTCGCAGCTGGGCTTCCCTTGTTACCACTGACTGTCAGAGATGCGTGTCCCTGGTAACCACTGACTGTCATATGTGGGTGTCCTGGTAACCACGGTCACAGGAGAGGTGACCTTGGTTACCAGTGACTGTGGGTAGGGGTGTCCTTGGTTACCATGGTCACAGGTGGGTTTCCCTGGTTACCATCGACTGTCACAGGAGGGCTGTCCCTGTGTACCATTGTCACAGGAGGGGTGTCCTTGGTTACCATGGTCACAGGTGGGTTTCCCTGGTTACCACCGACTGCCAGAGATGCGTGTCCCGAGTAACCACGGTCACAGGAGAGGTGTCCTTGGTTACCAGTAACTGTGGTTAGGGGTGTCCTTGGTTACCATGGTCACAGAAGGGTTTCCCTGGTCACAACCGACTGTTACAGGAGGGCTGTCCCTGGGTACCATTTTCACAGGAGGGGTGTCCTTGGTTACCATGGTCACATGTGGGATTCCCTGGTTACCACCAACTGTCAGAAATGGGTGTCCCTGGTTACCACCGACTGTCACAGGCAGGTGTCCCTGGGGACTGTGAATATCACAGGTGCGTTTCCCTGGTTACCACTGACTGTCACAGGTGAGTGTACATGGTTACCACTGACTGTCACAGGAGGGCTGTCCCTGGGTTCCATTTTGACAGGAGGGGTGTCCTTGGTTACCACTGGCACAGGAGGTGTGTCCCTGGTTATCACTGACTGTCACAGGAGGGTTGTCCTTGGTTACCATGGTCGCAGGTGGGTTTCCCTGGTTACCACTGACTGTCAGAGATGCGTGTTCCTGGTTAACACCAACTGTCATATGTGCATGTCCCTGGCAACCACGGTCACAGGAGAGCTGTCCGTGGTTACCAGTTACTGTCAGAGTAGGTGAGTCCTTGGTTACCATGGTAACAGGTGGGTTTCCCTGGTTACCACCGACTGTCAGAGATGCGTGTCCCTGGTTACCACCGACTGTCACAGGCCGGTGTCCCTGGGCATTGTGAATGTCACAGGTGGGTTTCCCTGGTTACCACCGACTGTCACAGGAGGGCTGTCCCTGGGTACCATTGTCACTGTAGGGGTGTCCTTGGTTACCATTGTCACAGGTGGATTTCCCTGGTTACCACCGACTGTTAGAGATGCGTCTCCATGGTTATCACGGTCACAGGAGAGGTGTCCTTCTTTACCAGTGACTGTGGGTAGGGGTGTCCTTGGTTACCATGGTCACAGGTGGGTTTCCCTGGTTACCACCGACTGTCACAGGAGGGCTGTCCCTGGGTAGCATTGTCACAGTAGTGGTGTCCTTGGTTACCATGGTCACAGGTGGGTTACCCTGGTTACCACCGACTGTCAGAAATGCGTGTCCCTGGTTACCACCGACTGTCATATGTGCGTGTCCTGGTAACCGCGGTCACAGGAGAGGTGTCCTTGGTTACCAGTGACTGTGGGTAGGGGTGTCCTTGGTTACCATGGTCACAGGTGGGTTTCCCTGGTTACCATCGACTGTCACAAGAGGGCTGTCCCTGTGTACCATTGTCACAGGAGGGGTGTCCTTGGTTACCATGGTCACAGGTGGGTTTCCCTGGTTACCACCGACTGCCAGAGATGCGTGTCCCGAGTAACCACGGTCACAGGAGAGGTGTCCTTGGTTACCAGTAACCGTGGTTAGGGGTGTCCTTGGTTACCATGGTCACAGGTGGGTTTCCCTGGTTACCATCGACTGTCACAGGAGGGCTGTCCCTGTGTACCATTGTCACAGGACGGGTGTCTTTGGTTACCATGGTCACAGGTGGGTTTCCCTGGTTACTACCGACGGTCAGAGATGCGTGTCCCTGGTAACCATGGTCACAGGAGAGGTGTCCTTGGTTTCCAGTGACTGTGGGTAGGGGTGTCCTTGGTTACCATGGTCACAGGTGGGTTTCCCTGGTTACCACCGACTGTCAGACATGCGTGTCCCGAGTAACCACGGTCACAGGAGAGGTGTCCTTTGTTACCAGTAACTGTGGGTAGGGGTGTCCTTGGTTACCATGGTCACAGGTTGGTTTCCCTGGTTACCACAGACTGTCACAGGAGGGCTGTCCCTGGGTACCATTGTCACAGGAGGGGTGTCCTTGGTTACCATGGTCACAGGTGGGTTTCCCTGGTAACCACCGACTTTCAAAGATGCGTGTCCGTGGTAACCACGGTCACAGTAGAGGTGTCATTGGTTACCAATGACTGTGGGTAGGGGTGTCTTTGGTTACCATGGTCACAGGTGGGTTTCCCTGGTTACCACCGACTCTCACAGGAAGGCTGTCCCTGTGTACCATTGTCACAGGAGGTGTGTCCTTGGTTACCATGGTCACAGGTTGGTTTCCCTGGTTACCACAGACTGTCACAGGAGGGCTGTCCCTGGGTAGCATTGTCACAGGAGGGGTGTCCTTGGTTACCATGGTCACAGGTGGCTTTCCCTGGTTACCACCGACTGTCAGAAATGGGTGTCCCTGGTAACCACCGTCTGTCACAGGCTGGTGTCCCTGGGCACTGTGAATGTCACAGGTGGGTTTCCCTGGTTACCACCGACTGTCATATGTGCGTGTCCCTGGTAACCACAGTCACAGGAGAGGTGTCCTTGGTTACCAGTGACGGTGGGTAGGGGTGTCCTTGGTTACCATGGTCACAGGTGGGTTTCCCTGGTTACCACCGACTGTCACAGGAGGGCTGTCCCTGGGTACCATTGTCACAGAAGGGGTGTCCTTGGTTACCATGGTCACAGGTTGGTTCCCCTTGTTACCACCGACTGTCACAGGAGAGCTGTCCCTGGGTACCATTGTCACAGAAGGGGTGTCCTTGGTTACCATGGTCACAGGTGGGTTTCCCTGGTTACCACCGACTGTCAGAGATGTGTGTCCCTGGTAACCACGGTCACAGGAGAGGTGTCCTTGGTTACCAGTGACTGTGGGTAGGGGTGTCCTTGGTTACCATCGTCGCAGGTGGGTTTTACTGGTTACCACTGACTGTCAGAGATGCGTGTCCCTGGTTACCACCGACTGTCATATGTGCGTGTCCTGGTAACCACGGTCACAGGAGAGGTGTCCTTGGTTACCAGTGACTGTGGGTAGGGGTGTCCTTGGTTACCATGGTCACAGGTGGGTTTCCCTGGTTAACACCGACTGTCACAGGAGGGCTGTCCCTGTGTACCATTGTCACAGGAGGGGTGTCCTTGGTTACCATGGTCACAGGTGGGTTTCCCTGGTTACCACTGACTGTCAGAGATGCGTGTCCCGAGTAACCACGGTCACAGGAGAGGTGTCCTTGGTTACCAGTAACTGTGGGTAGGGGTGTCCTTGGTTACCATGGTCACAGGTTGGTTTCCCTGGTTACCATCGACTGTCACAGGAGGGCTGTCCCTGGGTACCATTGTCACAGGAGGGGTGTCTTTGGTTACCATGGTCACAGGTGGGTTTCCCTGGTTACTACCGACGGTCAGAGATGCGTGTCCCTGGTAACCATGGTCACAGGAGAGGTGTCCTTGGTTTCCAGTGACTGTGGGTAAGGGTGTCCTTGGTTACCATGGTCACAGGTGGGTTTCCCTGGTTACCACCGACTGTCACAGTTGAGTGTACATGGTTACCACTGACTGTCACAGGAGGGCTGTCCCTGGGTACCATTGTCACAGGAGGGGTGTCCTTGGTTACCACTGGCACAGGAGGTGTGTCCCTGGTTACCACTGACTGTCACAGGAGGGGTGTCCTTGGTTACCATGGTCGCAGCTGGGCTTCCCTTGTTACCACTGACTGTCAGAGATGCGTGTCCCTGGTAACCACTGACTGTCATATGTGGGTGTCCTGGTAACCACGGTCACAGGAGAGGTGTCCTTGGTTACCAGTGACTGTGGGTAGGGGTGTCCTTGGTTACCATGGTCACAGGTGGGTTTCCCTGGTTACCATCGACTGTCACAGGAGGGCTGTCCCTGTGTACCATTGTCACAGGAGGGGTGTCCTTGGTTACCATGGTCACAGGTGGGTTTCCCTGGTTACCATCGACTGTCACAGGAGGGCTGTCCCTGTGTACCATTGTCACAGGAGGGGTGTCCTTGGTTACCATGGTCACAGGTGGGTTTCCCTGGTTACCACCGACTGCCAGAGATGCGTGTCCCGAGTAACCACGGTCACAGGAGAGGTGTCCTTGGTTACCAGTAACTGTGGTTAGGGGTGTCCTTGGTTACCATGGTCACAGGTGGGTTTCCCTGGTTACCATCGACTGTCACAGGAGGGCTGTCCCTGTGTACCATTGTCACAGGACGGGTGTCTTTGGTTACCATGGTCACAGGTGGGTTTCCCTGGTTACTACCGACGGTCAGAGATGCGTGTCCCTGGTAACCATGGTCACAGGAGAGGTGTCCTTGGTTTCCAGTGACTGTGGGTAGGGGTGTCCTTGGTTACCATGGTCACAGGTGGGTTTCCCTGGTTACCATCGACTGTCACAGGAGGGCTGTCCCTGTGTACCATTGTCACAGGAGGGGTGTCCTTGGTTACCATGGTCACAGGTGGGTTTCCCTGGTTACCACCGACTGCCAGAGATGCGTGTCCCGAGTAACCACGGTCACAGGAGAGGTGTCCTTGGTTACCAGTAACTGTGGTTAGGGGTGTCCTTGGTTACCATGGTCACAGAAGGGTTTCCCTGGTCACAACCGACTGTTACAGGAGGGCTGTCCCTGGGTACCATTTTCACAGGAGGGGTGTCCTTGGTTACCATGGTCACATGTGGGATTCCCTGGTTACCACCAACTGTCAGAAATGGGTGTCCCTGGTTACCACCGACTGTCACAGGCAGGTGTCCCTGGGGACTGTGAATATCACAGGTGCGTTTCCCTGGTTACCACTGACTGTCACAGGTGAGTGTACATGGTTACCACTGACTGTCACAGGAGGGCTGTCCCTGGGTTCCATTTTGACAGGAGGGGTGTCCTTGGTTACCACTGGCACAGGAGGTGTGTCCCTGGTTATCACTGACTGTCACAGGAGGGTTGTCCTTGGTTACCATGGTCGCAGGTGGGTTTCCCTGGTTACCACTGACTGTCAGAGATGCGTGTTCCTGGTTAACACCAACTGTCATATGTGCATGTCCCTGGCAACCACGGTCACAGGAGAGCTGTCCGTGGTTACCAGTTACTATCAGAGTAGGTGAGTCCTTGGTTACCATGGTAACAGGTGGGTTTCCCTGGTTACCACCGACTGTCAGAGATGCGTGTCCCTGGTTACCACCGACTGTCACAGGCCGGTGTCCCTGGGCATTGTGAATGTCACAGGTGGGTTTCCCTGGTTACCACCGACTGTCACAGGAGGGCTGTCCCTGGGTACCATTGTCACTGTAGGGGTGTCCTTGGTTACCATTGTCACAGGTGGATTTCCCTGGTTACCACCGACTGTTAGAGATGCGTCTCCATGGTTATCACGGTCACAGGAGAGGTGTCCTTCTTTACCAGTGACTGTGGGTAGGGGTGTCCTTGGTTACCATGGTCACAGGTGGGTTTCCCTGGTTACCACCGACTGTCACAGGAGGGCTGTCCCTGGGTAGCATTGTCACAGTAGTGGTGTCCTTGGTTACCATGGTCACAGGTGGGTTACCCTGGTTACCACCGACTGTCAGAAATGCGTGTCCCTGGTTACCACCGACTGTCATATGTGCGTGTCCTGGTAACCGCGGTCACAGGAGAGGTGTCCTTGGTTACCAGTGACTGTGGGTAGGGGTGTCCTTGGTTACCATGGTCACAGGTGGGTTTCCCTGGTTACCATCGACTGTCACAAGAGGGCTGTCCCTGTGTACCATTGTCACAGGAGGGGTGTCCTTGGTTACCATGGTCACAGGTGGGTTTCCCTGGTTACCACCGACTGCCAGAGATGCGTGTCCCGAGTAACCACGGTCACAGGAGAGGTGTCCTTGGTTACCAGTAACCGTGGTTAGGGGTGTCCTTGGTTACCATGGTCACAGGTGGGTTTCCCTGGTTACCATCGACTGTCACAGGAGGGCTGTCCCTGTGTACCATTGTCACAGGACGGGTGTCTTTGGTTACCATGGTCACAGGTGGGTTTCCCTGGTTACTACCGACGGTCAGAGATGCGTGTCCCTGGTAACCATGGTCACAGGAGAGGTGTCCTTGGTTTCCAGTGACTGTGGGTAGGGGTGTCCTTGGTTACCATGGTCACAGGTGGGTTTCCCTGGTTACCACCGACTGTCAGACATGCGTGTCCCGAGTAACCACGGTCACAGGAGAGGTGTCCTTTGTTACCAGTAACTGTGGGTAGGGGTGTCCTTGGTTACCATGGTCACAGGTTGGTTTCCCTGGTTACCACAGACTGTCACAGGAGGGCTGTCCCTGGGTACCATTGTCACAGGAGGGGTGTCCTTGGTTACCATGGTCACAGGTGGGTTTCCCTGGTAACCACCGACTTTCAAAGATGCGTGTCCGTGGTAACCACGGTCACAGTAGAGGTGTCATTGGTTACCAATGACTGTGGGTAGGGGTGTCTTTGGTTACCATGGTCACAGGTGGGTTTCCCTGGTTACCACCGACTCTCACAGGAAGGCTGTCCCTGTGTACCATTGTCACAGGAGGTGTGTCCTTGGTTACCATGGTCACAGGTTGGTTTCCCTGGTTACCACAGACTGTCACAGGAGGGCTGTCCCTGGGTAGCATTGTCACAGGAGGGGTGTCCTTGGTTACCATGGTCACAGGTGGCTTTCCCTGGTTACCACCGACTGTCAGAAATGGGTGTCCCTGGTAACCACCGTCTGTCACAGGCTGGTGTCCCTGGGCACTGTGAATGTCACAGGTGGGTTTCCCTGGTTACCACCGACTGTCATATGTGCGTGTCCCTGGTAACCACAGTCACAGGAGAGGTGTCCTTGGTTACCAGTGACGGTGGGTAGGGGTGTCCTTGGTTACCATGGTCACAGGTGGGTTTCCCTGGTTACCACCGACTGTCACAGGAGGGCTGTCCCTGGGTACCATTGTCACAGAAGGGGTGTCCTTGGTTACCATGGTCACAGGTTGGTTCCCCTTGTTACCACCGACTGTCACAGGAGAGCTGTCCCTGGGTACCATTGTCACAGAAGGGGTGTCCTTGGTTACCATGGTCACAGGTGGGTTTCCCTGGTTACCACCGACTGTCAGAGATGTGTGTCCCTGGTAACCACGGTCACAGGAGAGGTGTCCTTCGTTACCAGTGACTGTGGGTAGGGGTGTCCTTGGTTACCATCGTCGCAGGTGGGTTTTACTGGTTACCACTGACTGTCAGAGATGCGTGTCCCTGGTTACCACCGACTGTCATATGTGCGTGTCCTGGTAACCACGGTCACAGGAGAGGTGTCCTTGGTTACCAGTGACTGTGGGTAGGGGTGTCCTTGGTTACCATGGTCACAGGTGGGTTTCCCTGGTTAACACCGACTGTCACAGGAGGGCTGTCCCTGTGTACCATTGTCACAGGAGGGGTGTCCTTGGTTACCATGGTCACAGGTGGGTTTCCCTGGTTACCACTGACTGTCAGAGATGCGTGTCCCGAGTAACCACGGTCACAGGAGAGGTGTCCTTGGTTACCAGTAACTGTGGGTAGGGGTGTCCTTGGTTACCATGGTCACAGGTTGGTTTCCCTGGTTACCATCGACTGTCACAGGAGGGCTGTCCCTGGGTACCATTGTCACAGGAGGGGTGTCTTTGGTTACCATGGTCACAGGTGGGTTTCCCTGGTTACTACCGACGGTCAGAGATGCGTGTCCCTGGTAACCATGGTCACAGGAGAGGTGTCCTTGGTTTCCAGTGACTGTGGGTAAGGGTGTCCTTGGTTACCATGGTCACAGGTGGGTTTCCCTGGTTACCACCGACTGTCACAGTTGAGTGTACATGGTTACCACTGACTGTCACAGGAGGGCTGTCCCTGGGTACCATTGTCACAGGAGGGGTGTCCTTGGTTACCACTGGCACAGGAGGTGTGTCCCTGGTTACCACTGACTGTCACAGGAGGGGTGTCCTTGGTTACCATGGTCGCAGCTGGGCTTCCCTTGTTACCACTGACTGTCAGAGATGCGTGTCCCTGGTAACCACTGACTGTCATATGTGGGTGTCCTGGTAACCACGGTCACAGGAGAGGTGTCCTTGGTTACCAGTGACTGTGGGTAGGGGTGTCCTTGGTTACCATGGTCACAGGTGGGTTTCCCTGGTTACCATCGACTGTCACAGGAGGGCTGTCCCTGTGTACCATTGTCACAGGAGGGGTGTCCTTGGTTACCATGGTCACAGGTGGGTTTCCCTGGTTACCATCGACTGTCACAGGAGGGCTGTCCCTGTGTACCATTGTCACAGGAGGGGTGTCCTTGGTTACCATGGTCACAGGTGGGTTTCCCTGGTTACCACCGACTGCCAGAGATGCGTGTCCCGAGTAACCACGGTCACAGGAGAGGTGTCCTTGGTTACCAGTAACTGTGGTTAGGGGTGTCCTTGGTTACCATGGTCACAGGTGGGTTTCCCTGGTTACCATCGACTGTCACAGGAGGGCTGTCCCTGTGTACCATTGTCACAGGACGGGTGTCTTTGGTTACCATGGTCACAGGTGGGTTTCCCTGGTTACTACCGACGGTCAGAGATGCGTGTCCCTGGTAACCATGGTCACAGGAGAGGTGTCCTTGGTTTCCAGTGACTGTGGGTAGGGGTGTCCTTGGTTACCATGGTCACAGAAGGGTTTCCCTGGTCACAACCGACTGTTACAGGAGGGCTGTCCCTGGGTACCATTTTCACATGAGGGGTGTCCTTGGTTACCATGGTCACATGTGGGATTCCCTGGTTACCACCAACTGTCAGAAATGGGTGTCCCTGGTTACCACCGACTGTCACAGGCAGGTGTCCCTGGGGACTGTGAATATCACAGGTGCGTTTCCCTGGTTACCACTGACTGTCACAGGTGAGTGTACATGGTTACCACTGACTGTCACAGGAGGGCTGTCCCTGGGTTCCATTTTGACAGGAGGGGTGTCCTTGGTTACCACTGGCACAGGAGGTGTGTCCCTGGTTATCACTGACTGTCACAGGAGGGTTGTCCTTGGTTACCATGGTCGCAGGTGGGTTTCCCTGGTTACCACTGACTGTCAGAGATGCGTGTTCCTGGTTAACACCAACTGTCATATGTGCATGTCCCTGGCAACCACGGTCACAGGAGAGCTGTCCGTGGTTACCAGTGACTGTCAGAGTAGGTGAGTCCTTGGTTACCATGGTAACAGGTGGGTTTCCCTGGTTACCACCGACTGTCAGAGATGCGTGTCCCTGGTTACCACCGACTGTCACAGGCCGGTGTCCCTGGGCATTGTGAATGTCACAGGTGGGTTTCCCTGGTTACCACCGACTGTCACAGGAGGGCTGTCCCTGGGTACCATTGTCACTGTAGGGGTGTCCTTGGTTACCATTGTCACAGGTGGATTTCCCTGGTTACCACCGACTGTTAGAGATGCGTCTCCATGGTTATCACGGTCACAGGAGAGGTGTCCTTCTTTACCAGTGACTGTGGGTAGGGGTGTCCTTGGTTACCATGGTCACAGGTGGGTTTCCCTGGTTACCACCGACTGTCACAGGAGGGCTGTCCCTGGGTAGCATTGTCACAGTAGTGGTGTCCTTGGTTACCATGGTCACAGGTGGGTTTCCCTGGTTACCAACGACTGTCAGAAATGCGTGTCCCTGGTTACCACCGACTGTCATATGTGCGTGTCCTGGTAACCGCGGTCTCAGGAGAGGTGTCCTTGGTTACCAGTGACTGTGGGTAGGGGTGTCCTTGGTTACCATGGTCACAGGTGGGTTTCCCTGGTTACCATCGACTGTCACAAGAGGGCTGTCCCTGTGTACCATTGTCACAGGAGGGGTGTCCTTGGTTACCATGGTCACAGGTGGGTTTCCCTGGTTACCACCGACTGCCAGAGATGTGTGTCCCGAGTAACCACGGTCACAGGAGAGGTGTCCTTGGTTACCAGTAACCGTGGTTAGGGGTGTCCTTGGTTACCATGGTCACAGGTGGGTTTCCCTGGTTACCATCGACTGTCACAGGAGGGCTGTCCCTGTGTACCATTGTCACAGGACGGGTGTCTTTGGTTACCATGGTCACAGGTGGGTTTCCCTGGTTACTACCGACGGTCAGAGATGCGTGTCCCTGGTAACCATGGTCACAGGAGAGGTGTCCTTGGTTTCCAGTGACTGTGGGTAGGGGTGTCCTTGGTTACCATGGTCACAGGTGGGTTTCCCTGGTTACCACCGACTGTCAGACATGCGTGTCCCGAGTAACCACGGTCACAGGAGAGGTGTCCTTTGTTACCAGTAACTGTGGGTAGGGGTGTCCTTGGTTACCATGGTCACAGGTTGGTTTCCCTGGTTACCACAGACTGTCACAGGAGGGCTGTCCCTGGGTACCATTGTCACAGGAGGGGTGTCCTTGGTTACCATGGTCACAGGTGGGTTTCCCTGGTAACCACCGACTTTCAAAGATGCGTGTCCGTGGTAACCACGGTCACAGTAGAGGTGTCATTGGTTACCAATGACTGTGGGTAGGGGTGTCTTTGGTTACCATGGTCACAGGTGGGTTTCCCTGGTTACCACCGACTCTCACAGGAAGGCTGTCCCTGTGTACCATTGTCACAGGAGGTGTGTCCTTGGTTACCATGGTCACAGGTTGGTTTCCCTGGTTACCACAGACTGTCACAGGAGGGCTGTCCCTGGGTAGCATTGTCACAGGAGGGGTGTCCTTGGTTACCATGGTCACAGGTGGCTTTCCCTGGTTACCACCGACTGTCAGAAATGGGTGTCCCTGGTAACCACCGTCTGTCACAGGCTGGTGTCCCTGGGCACTGTGAATGTCACAGGTGGGTTTCCCTGGTAACCACCGACTGTCATATGTGCGTGTCCCTGGTAACCACAGTCACAGGAGAGGTGTCCTTGGTTACCAGTGACGGTGGGTAGGGGTGTCCTTGGTTACCATGGTCACAGGTGGGTTTCCCTGGTTACCACCGACTGTCACAGGAGGGCTGTCCCTGGGTACCATTGTCACAGAAGGGGTGTCCTTGGTTACCATGGTCACAGGTTGGTTCCCCTTGTTACCACCGACTGTCACAGGAGAGCTGTCCCTGGGTACCATTGTCACAGAAGGGGTGTCCTTGGTTACCATGGTCACAGGTGGGTTTCCCTGGTTACCACCGACTGTCAGAGATGTGTGTCCCTGGTAACCACGGTCACAGGAGAGGTGTCCTTGGTTACCAGTGACTGTGGGTAGGGGTGTCCTTGGTTACCATCGTCGCAGGTGGGTTTTACTGGTTACCACTGACTGTCAGAGATGCGTGTCCCTGGTTACCACCGACTGTCATATGTGCGTGTCCTGGTAACCACGGTCACAGGAGAGGTGTCCTTGGTTACCAGTGACTGTGGGTAGGGGTGTCCTTGGTTACCATGGTCACAGGTGGGTTTCCCTGGTTAACACCGACTGTCACAGGAGGGCTGTCCCTGTGTACCATTGTCACAGGAGGGGTGTCCTTGGTTACCATGGTCACAGGTGGGTTTCCCTGGTTACCACTGACTGTCAGAGATGCGTGTCCCGAGTAACCACGGTCACAGGAGAGGTGTCCTTGGTTACCAGTAACTGTGGGTAGGGGTGTCCTTGGTTACCATGGTCACAGGTTGGTTTCCCTGGTTACCATCGACTGTCACAGGAGGGCTGTCCCTGGGTACCATTGTCACAGGAGGGGTGTCTTTGGTTACCATGGTCACAGGTGGGTTTCCCTGGTTACTACCGACGGTCAGAGATGCGTGTCCCTGGTAACCATGGTCACAGGAGAGGTGTCCTTGGTTTCCAGTGACTGTGGGTAAGGGTGTCCTTGGTTACCATGGTCACAGGTGGGTTTCCCTGGTTACCACCGACTGTCACAGTTGAGTGTACATGGTTACCACTGACTGTCACAGGAGGGCTGTCCCTGGGTACCATTGTCACAGGAGGGGTGTCCTTGGTTACCACTGGCACAGGAGGTGTGTCCCTGGTTACCACTGACTGTCACAGGAGGGGTGTCCTTGGTTACCATGGTCGCAGCTGGGCTTCCCTTGTTACCACTGACTGTCAGAGATGCGTGTCCCTGGTAACCACTGACTGTCATATGTGGGTGTCCTGGTAACCACGGTCACAGGAGAGGTGTCCTTGGTTACCAGTGACTGTGGGTAGGGGTGTCCTTGGTTACCATGGTCACAGGTGGGTTTCCCTGGTTACCATCGACTGTCACAGGAGGGCTGTCCCTGTGTACCATTGTCACAGGAGGGGTGTCCTTGGTTACCATGGTCACAGGTGGGTTTCCCTGGTTACCATCGACTGTCACAGGAGGGCTGTCCCTGTGTACCATTGTCACAGGAGGGGTGTCCTTGGTTACCATGGTCACAGGTGGGTTTCCCTGGTTACCACCGACTGCCAGAGATGCGTGTCCCGAGTAACCACGGTCACAGGAGAGGTGTCCTTGGTTACCAGTAACTGTGGTTAGGGGTGTCCTTGGTTACCATGGTCACAGGTGGGTTTCCCTGGTTACCATCGACTGTCACAGGAGGGCTGTCCCTGTGTACCATTGTCACAGGACGGGTGTCTTTGGTTACCATGGTCACAGGTGGGTTTCCCTGGTTACTACCGACGGTCAGAGATGCGTGTCCCTGGTAACCATGGTCACAGGAGAGGTGTCCTTGGTTTCCAGTGACTGTGGGTAGGGGTGTCCTTGGTTACCATGGTCACAGGTGGGTTTCCCTGGTTACCATCGACTGTCACAGGAGGGCTGTCCCTGTGTACCATTGTCACAGGAGGGGTGTCCTTGGTTACCATGGTCACAGGTGGGTTTCCCTGGTTACCATCGACTGTCACAGGAGGGCTGTCCCTGTGTACCATTGTCACAGGAGGGGTGTCCTTGGTTACCATGGTCACAGGTGGGTTTCCCTGGTTACCACCGACTGCCAGAGATGTGTGTCCCGAGTAACCACGGTCACAGGAGAGGTGTCCTTGGTTACCAGTAACCGTGGTTAGGGGTGTCCTTGGTTACCATGGTCACAGGTGGGTTTCCCTGGTTACCATCGACTGTCACAGGAGGGCTGTCCCTGTGTACCATTGTCACAGGACGGGTGTCTTTGGTTACCATGGTCACAGGTGGGTTTCCCTGGTTACTACCGACGGTCAGAGATGCGTGTCCCTGGTAACCATGGTCACAGGAGAGGTGTCCTTGGTTTCCAGTGACTGTGGGTAGGGGTGTCCTTGGTTACCATGGTCACAGGTGGGTTTCCCTGGTTACCACCGACTGTCAGACATGCGTGTCCCGAGTAACCACGGTCACAGGAGAGGTGTCCTTTGTTACCAGTAACTGTGGGTAGGGGTGTCCTTGGTTACCATGGTCACAGGTTGGTTTCCCTGGTTACCACAGACTGTCACAGGAGGGCTGTCCCTGGGTACCATTGTCACAGGAGGGGTGTCCTTGGTTACCATGGTCACAGGTGGGTTTCCCTGGTAACCACCGACTTTCAAAGATGCGTGTCCGTGGTAACCACGGTCACAGTAGAGGTGTCATTGGTTACCAATGACTGTGGGTAGGGGTGTCTTTGGTTACCATGGTCACAGGTGGGTTTCCCTGGTTACCACCGACTCTCACAGGAAGGCTGTCCCTGTGTACCATTGTCACAGGAGGTGTGTCCTTGGTTACCATGGTCACAGGTTGGTTTCCCTGGTTACCACAGACTGTCACAGGAGGGCTGTCCCTGGGTAGCATTGTCACAGGAGGGGTGTCCTTGGTTACCATGGTCACAGGTGGCTTTCCCTGGTTACCACCGACTGTCAGAAATGGGTGTCCCTGGTAACCACCGTCTGTCACAGGCTGGTGTCCTGGGCACTGTGAATGTCACAGGTGGGTTTCCCTGGTAACCACCGACTGTCATATGTGCGTGTCCCTGGTAACCACAGTCACAGGAGAGGTGTCCTTGGTTACCAGTGACGGTGAGTAGGGGTGTCCTTGGTTACCATGGTCACAGGTGGGTTTCCCTGGTTACCACCGACTGTCACAGGAGGGCTGTCCCTGGGTACCATTGTCACAGAAGGGGTGTCCTTGGTTACCATGGTCACAGGTTGGTTCCCCTTGTTACCACCGACTGTCACAGGAGAGCTGTCCCTGGGTACCATTGTCACAGAAGGGGTGTCCTTGGTTACCATGGTCACAGGTGGGTTTCCCTGGTTACCACCGACTGTCAGAGATGTGTGTCCCTGGTAACCACGGTCACAGGAGAGGTGTCCTTGGTTACCAGTGACTGTGGGTAGGGGTGTCCTTGGTTACCATCGTCGCAGGTGGGTTTTACTGGTTACCACTGACTGTCAGAGATGCGTGTCCCTGGTTACCACCGACTGTCATATGTGCGTGTCCTGGTAACCACGGTCACAGGAGAGGTGTCCTTGGTTACCAGTGACTGTGGGTAGGGGTGTCCTTGGT
This sequence comes from Rangifer tarandus platyrhynchus, assembly GCA_949782905.1. Taxonomy (NCBI): domain Eukaryota; kingdom Metazoa; phylum Chordata; class Mammalia; order Artiodactyla; family Cervidae; genus Rangifer; species Rangifer tarandus. Next base: position 247,035 of record CATKSN020000630.1, read on the forward strand.
TACCATGGTCACAGGTGGGTTTCCCTGGTTAACACCGACTGTCACAGGAGGGCTGTCCCTGTGTACCATTGTCACAGGAGGGGTGTCCTTGGTTACCATGGTCACAGGTGGGTTTCCCTGGTTACCACTGACTGTCAGAGATGCGTGTCCCGAGTAACCACGGTCACAGGAGAGGTGTCCTTGGTTACCAGTAACTGTGGGTAGGGGTGTCCTTGGTTACCATGGTCACAGGTTGGTTTCCCTGGTTACCATCGACTGTCACAGGAGGGCTGTCCCTGGGTACCATTGTCACAGGAGGGGTGTCTTTGGTTACCATGGTCACAGGTGGGTTTCCCTGGTTACTACCGACGGTCAGAGATGCGTGTCCCTGGTAACCATGGTCACAGGAGAGGTGTCCTTGGTTTCCAGTGACTGTGGGTAAGGGTGTCCTTGGTTACCATGGTCACAGGTGGGTTTCCCTGGTTACCACCGACTGTCACAGTTGAGTGTACATGGTTACCACTGACTGTCACAGGAGGGCTGTCCCTGGGTACCATTGTCACAGGAGGGGTGTCCTTGGTTACCACTGGCACAGGAGGTGTGTCCCTGGTTACCACTGACTGTCACAGGAGGGGTGTCCTTGGTTACCATGGTCGCAGCTGGGCTTCCCTTGTTACCACTGACTGTCAGAGATGCGTGTCCCTGGTAACCACTGACTGTCATATGTGGGTGTCCTGGTAACCACGGTCACAGGAGAGGTGTCCTTGGTTACCAGTGACTGTGGGTAGGGGTGTCCTTGGTTACCATGGTCACAGGTGGGTTTCCCTGGTTACCATCGACTGTCACAGGAGGGCTGTCCCTGTGTACCATTGTCACAGGAGGGGTGTCCTTGGTTACCATGGTCACAGGTGGGTTTCCCTGGTTACCATCGACTGTCACAGGAGGGCTGTCCCTGTGTACCATTGTCACAGGAGGGGTGTCCTTGGTTACCATGGTCACAGGTGGGTTTCCCTGGTTACCACCGACTGCCAGAGATGCGTGTCCCGAGTAACCACGGTCACAGGAGAGGTGTCCTTGGTTACCAGTAACTGTGGTTAGGGGTGTCCTTGGTTACCATGGTCACAGGTGGGTTTCCCTGGTTACCATCGACTGTCACAGGAGGGCTGTCCCTGTGTACCATTGTCACAGGACGGGTGTCTTTGGTTACCATGGTCACAGGTGGGTTTCCCTGGTTACTACCGACGGTCAGAGATGCGTGTCCCTGGTAACCATGGTCACAGGAGAGGTGTCCTTGGTTTCCAGTGACTGTGGGTAGGGGTGTCCTTGGTTACCATGGTCACAGAAGGGTTTCCCTGGTCACAACCGACTGTTACAGGAGGGCTGTCCCTGGGTACCATTTTCACAGGAGGGGTGTCCTTGGTTACCATGGTCACATGTGGGATTCCCTGGTTACCACCAACTGTCAGAAATGGGTGTCCCTGGTTACCACCGACTGTCACAGGCAGGTGTCCCTGGGGACTGTGAATATCACAGGTGCGTTTCCCTGGTTACCACTGACTGTCACAGGTGAGTGTACATGGTTACCACTGACTGTCACAGGAGGGCTGTCCCTGGGTTCCATTTTGACAGGAGGGGTGTCCTTGGTTACCACTGGCACAGGAGGTGTGTCCCTGGTTATCACTGACTGTCACAGGAGGGTTGTCCTTGGTTACCATGGTCGCAGGTGGGTTTCCCTGGTTACCACTGACTGTCAGAGATGCGTGTTCCTGGTTAACACCAACTGTCATATGTGCATGTCCCTGGCAACCACGGTCACAGGAGAGCTGTCCGTGGTTACCAGTGACTGTCAGAGTAGGTGAGTCCTTGGTTACCATGGTAACAGGTGGGTTTCCCTGGTTACCACCGACTGTCAGAGATGCGTGTCCCTGGTTACCACCGACTGTCACAGGCCGGTGTCCCTGGGCATTGTGAATGTCACAGGTGGGTTTCCCTGGTTACCACCGACTGTCACAGGAGGGCTGTCCCTGGGTACCATTGTCACTGTAGGGGTGTCCTTGGTTACCATTGTCACAGGTGGATTTCCCTGGTTACCACCGACTGTTAGAGATGCGTCTCCATGGTTATCACGGTCACAGGAGAGGTGTCCTTCTTTACCAGTGACTGTGGGTAGGGGTGTCCTTGGTTACCATGGTCACAGGTGGGTTTCCCTGGTTACCACCGACTGTCACAGGAGGGCTGTCCCTGGGTAGCATTGTCACAGTAGTGGTGTCCTTGGTTACCATGGTCACAGGTGGGTTTCCCTGGTTACCACCGACTGTCAGAAATGCGTGTCCCTGGTTACCACCGACTGTCATATGTGCGTGTCCTGGTAACCGCGGTCTCAGGAGAGGTGTCCTTGGTTACCAGTGACTGTGGGTAGGGGTGTCCTTGGTTACCATGGTCACAGGTGGGTTTCCCTGGTTACCATCGACTGTCACAAGAGGGCTGTCCCTGTGTACCATTGTCACAGGAGGGGTGTCCTTGGTTACCATGGTCACAGGTGGGTTTCCCTGGTTACCACCGACTGCCAGAGATGCGTGTCCCGAGTAACCACGGTCACAGGAGAGGTGTCCTTGGTTACCAGTAACCGTGGTTAGGGGTGTCCTTGGTTACCATGGTCACAGGTGGGTTTCCCTGGTTACCATCGACTGTCACAGGAGGGCTGTCCCTGTGTACCATTGTCACAGGACGGGTGTCTTTGGTTACCATGGTCACAGGTGGGTTTCCCTGGTTACTACCGACGGTCAGAGATGCGTGTCCCTGGTAACCATGGTCACAGGAGAGGTGTCCTTGGTTTCCAGTGACTGTGGGTAGGGGTGTCCTTGGTTACCATGGTCACAGGTGGGTTTCCCTGGTTACCACCGACTGTCAGACATGCGTGTCCCGAGTAACCACGGTCACAGGAGAGGTGTCCTTTGTTACCAGTAACTGTGGGTAGGGGTGTCCTTGGTTACCATGGTCACAGGTTGGTTTCCCTGGTTACCACAGACTGTCACAGGAGGGCTGTCCCTGGGTACCATTGTCACAGGAGGGGTGTCCTTGGTTACCATGGTCACAGGTGGGTTTCCCTGGTAACCACCGACTTTCAAAGATGCGTGTCCGTGGTAACCACGGTCACAGTAGAGGTGTCATTGGTTACCAATGACTGTGGGTAGGGGTGTCTTTGGTTACCATGGTCACAGGTGGGTTTCCCTGGTTACCACCGACTCTCACAGGAAGGCTGTCCCTGTGTACCATTGTCACAGGAGGTGTGTCCTTGGTTACCATGGTCACAGGTTGGTTTTCCTGGTTACCACAGACTGTCACAGGAGGGCTGTCCCTGGGTAGCATTGTCACAGGAGGGGTGTCCTTGGTTACCATGGTCACAGGTGGCTTTCCCTGGTTACCACCGACTGTCAGAAATGGGTGTCCCTGGTAACCACCGTCTGTCACAGGCTGGTGTCCCTGGGCACTGTGAATGTCACAGGTGGGTTTCCCTGGTTACCACCGACTGTCATATGTGTGTGTCCCTGGTAACCACAGTCACAGGAGAGGTGTCCTTGGTTACCAGTGACGGTGGGTAGGGGTGTCCTTGGTTACCATGGTCACAGGTGGGTTTCCCTGGTTACCACCGACTGTCACAGGAGGGCTGTCCCTGGGTACCATTGTCACAGAAGGGGTGTCCTTGGTTACCATGGTCACAGGTTGGTTCCCCTTGTTACCACCGACTGTCACAGGAGAGCTGTCCCTGGGTACCATTGTCACAGAAGGGGTGTCCTTGGTTACCATGGTCACAGGTGGGTTTCCCTGGTTACCACCGACTGTCAGAGATGTGTGTCCCTGGTAACCACGGTCACAGGAGAGGTGTCCTTGGTTACCAGTGACTGTGGGTAGGGGTGTCCTTGGTTACCATCGTCGCAGGTGGGTTTTACTGGTTACCACTGACTGTCAGAGATGCGTGTCCCTGGTTACCACCGACTGTCATATGTGCGTGTCCTGGTAACCACGGTCACAGGAGAGGTGTCCTTGGTTACCAGTGACTGTGGGTAGGGGTGTCCTTGGTTACCATGGTCACAGGTGGGTTTCCCTGGTTAACACCGACTGTCACAGGAGGGCTGTCCCTGTGTACCATTGTCACAGGAGGGGTGTCCTTGGTTACCATGGTCACAGGTGGGTTTCCCTGGTTACCACTGACTGTCAGAGATGCGTGTCCCGAGTAACCACGGTCACAGGAGAGGTGTCCTTGGTTACCAGTAATTGTGGGTAGGGGTGTCCTTGGTTACCATGGTCACAGGTTGGTTTCCCTGGTTACCATCGACTGTCACAGGAGGGCTGTCCCTGGGTACCATTGTCACAGGAGGGGTGTCTTTGGTTATCATGGTCACAGGTGGGTTTCCCTGGTTACTACCGACGGTCAGAGATGCGTGTCCCTGGTAACCATGGTCACAGGAGAGGTGTCCTTGGTTACCAGTGACTGTGGGTAGGGGTGTCCTTGGTTACCATGGTCACAGGTGGGTTTCCCTGGTTAACACCGACTGTCACAGGAGGGCTGTCCCTGTGTACCATTGTCACAGGAGGGGTGTCCTTGGTTACCATGGTCACAGGTGGGTTTCCCTGGTTACCACTGACTGTCAGAGATGCGTGTCCCGAGTAACCACGGTCACAGGAGAGGTGTCCTTGGTTACCAGTAACTGTGGGTAGGGGTGTCCTTGGTTACCATGGTCACAGGTTGGTTTCCCTGGTTACCATCGACTGTCACAGGAGGGCTGTCCCTGGGTACCATTGTCACAGGAGGGGTGTCCTTGGTTACCACTGGCACAGGAGGTGTGTCCCTGGTTACCACTGACTGTCACAGGAGGGGTGTCCTTGGTTACCATGGTCGCAGCTGGGCTTCCCTTGTTACCACTGACTGTCAGAGATGCGTGTCCCTGGTAACCACTGACTGTCATATGTGGGTGTCCTGGTAACCACGGTCACAGGAGAGGTGTCCTTGGTTACCAGTGACTGTGGGTAGGGGTGTCCTTGGTTACCATGGTCACAGGTGGGTTTCCCTGGTTACCATCGACTGTCACAGGAGGGCTGTCCCTGTGTACCATTGTCACAGGAGGGGTGTCCTTGGTTACCATGGTCACAGGTGGGTTTCCCTGGTTACCATCGACTGTCACAGGAGGGCTGTCCCTGTGTACCATTGTCACAGGAGGGGTGTCCTTGGTTACCATGGTCACAGGTGGGTTTCCCTGGTTACCACCGACTGCCAGAGATGCGTGTCCCGAGTAACCACGGTCACAGGAGAGGTGTCCTTGGTTACCAGTAACTGTGGTTAGGGGTGTCCTTGGTTACCATGGTCACAGGTGGGTTTCCCTGGTTACCATCGACTGTCACAGGAGGGCTGTCCCTGTGTACCATTGTCACAGGACGGGTGTCTTTGGTTACCATGGTCACAGGTGGGTTTCCCTGGTTACTACCGACGGTCAGAGATGCGTGTCCCTGGTAACCATGGTCACAGGAGAGGTGTCCTTGGTTTCCAGTGACTGTGGGTAGGGGTGTCCTTGGTTACCATGGTCACAGAAGGGTTTCCCTGGTCACAACCGACTGTTACAGGAGGGCTGTCCCTGGGTACCATTTTCACAGGAGGGGTGTCCTTGGTTACCATGGTCACATGTGGGATTCCCTGGTTACCACCAACTGTCAGAAATGGGTGTCCCTGGTTACCACCGACTGTCACAGGCAGGTGTCCCTGGGGACTGTGAATATCACAGGTGCGTTTCCCTGGTTACCACTGACTGTCACAAGTGAGTGTACATGGTTACCACTGACTGTCACAGGAGGGCTGTCCCTGGGTTCCATTTTGACAGGAGGGGTGTCCTTGGTTACCACTGGCACAGGAGGTGTGTCCCTGGTTATCACTGACTGTCACAGGAGGGTTGTCCTTGGTTACCATGGTCGCAGGTGGGTTTCCCTGGTTACCACTGACTGTCAGAGATGCGTGTTCCTGGTTAACACCAACTGTCATATGTGCATGTCCCTGGCAACCACGGTCACAGGAGAGCTGTCCGTGGTTACCAGTGACTGTCAGAGTAGGTGAGTCCTTGGTTACCATGGTAACAGGTGGGTTTCCCTGGTTACCACCGACTGTCAGAGATGCGTGTCCCTGGTTACCACCGACTGTCACAGGCCGGTGTCCCTGGGCATTGTGAATGTCACAGGTGGGTTTCCCTGGTTACCACCGACTGTCACAGGAGGGCTGTCCCTGGGTACCATTGTCACTGTAGGGGTGTCCTTGGTTACCATTGTCACAGGTGGATTTCCCTGGTTACCACCGACTGTTAGAGATGCGTCTCCATGGTTATCACGGTCACAGGAGAGGTGTCCTTCTTTACCAGTGACTGTGGGTAGGGGTGTCCTTGGTTACCATGGTCACAGGTGGGTTTCCCTGGTTACCACCGACTGTCACAGGAGGGCTGTCCCTGGGTAGCATTGTCACAGTAGTGGTGTCCTTGGTTACCATGGTCACAGGTGGGTTTCCCTGGTTACCACCGACTGTCAGAAATGCGTGTCCCTGGTTACCACCGACTGTCATATGTGCGTGTCCTGGTAACCGCGGTCACAGGAGAGGTGTCCTTGGTTACCAGTGACTGTGGGTAGGGGTGTCCTTGGTTACCATGGTCACAGGTGGTTTTCCCTGGTTACCATCGACTGTCACAAGAGGGCTGTCCCTGTGTACCATTGTCACAGGAGGGGTGTCCTTGGTTACCATGGTCACAGGTGGGTTTCCCTGGTTACCACCGACTGCCAGAGATGCGTGTCCCGAGTAACCACGGTCACAGGAGAGGTGTCCTTGGTTACCAGTAACCGTGGTTAGGGGTGTCCTTGGTTACCATGGTCACAGGTGGGTTTCCCTGGTTACCACCGACTCTCACAGGAAGGCTGTCCCTGTGTACCATTGTCACAGGAGGTGTGTCCTTGGTTACCATGGTCACAGGTTGGTTTCCCTGGTTACCACAGACTGTCACAGGAGGGCTGTCCCTGGGTAGCATTGTCACAGGAGGGGTGTCCTTGGTTACCATGGTCACAGGTGGCTTTCCCTGGTTACCACCGACTGTCAGAAATGGGTGTCCCTGGTAACCACCGTCTGTCACAGGCTGGTGTCCCTGGGCACTGTGAATGTCACAGGTGGGTTTCCCTGGTTACCACCGACTGTCATATGTGCGTGTCCCTGGTAACCACAGTCACAGGAGAGGTGTCCTTGGTTACCAGTGACGGTGGGTAGGGGTGTCCTTGGTTACCATGGTCACAGGTGGGTTTCCCTGGTTACCACCGACTGTCACAGGAGGGCTGTCCCTGGGTACCATTGTCACAGAAGGGGTGTCCTTGATTACCATGGTCACAGGTTGGTTCCCCTTGTTACCACCGACTGTCACAGGAGAGCTGTCCCTGGGTACCATTGTCACAGAAGGGGTGTCCTTGGTTACCATGGTCACAGGTGGGTTTCCCTGGTTACCACCGACTGTCAGAGATGTGTGTCCCTGGTAACCACGGTCACAGGAGAGGTGTCCTTGGTTACCAGTGACTGTGGGTAGGGGTGTCCTTGGTTACCATCGTCGCAGGTGGGTTTTACTGGTTACCACTGACTGTCAGAGATGCGTGTCCCTGGTTACCACCGACTGTCATATGTGCGTGTCCTGGTAACCACGGTCACAGGAGAGGTGTCCTTGGTTACCAGTGACTGTGGGTAGGGGTGTCCTTGGTTACCATGGTCACAGGTGGGTTTCCCTGGTTAACACCGACTGTCACAGGAGGGCTGTCCCTGTGTACCATTGTCACAGGAGTGGTGTCCTTGGTTACCATGGTCACAGGTGGGTTTCCCTGGTTACCACTGACTGTCAGAGATGCGTGTCCCGAGTAACCACGGTCACAGGAGAGGTGTCCTTGGTTACCAGTAACTGTGGGTAGGGGTGTCCTTGGTTACCATGGTCACAGGTTGGTTTCCCTGGTTACCATCGACTGTCACAGGAGGGCTGTCCCTGGGTACCATTGTCACAGGAGGGGTGTCTTTGGTTACCATGGTCACAGGTGGGTTTCCCTGGTTACTACCGACGGTCAGAGATGCGTGTCCCTGGTAACCATGGTCACAGGAGAGGTGTCCTTGGTTACCAGTGACTGTGGGTAGGGGTGTCCTTGGTTACCATGGTCACAGGTGGGTTTCCCTGGTTAACACCGACTGTCACAGGAGGGCTGTCCCTGTGTACCATTGTCACAGGAGGGGTGTCCTTGGTTACCATGGTCACAGGTGGGTTTCCCTGGTTACCACTGACTGTCAGAGATGCGTGTCCCGAGTAACCACGGTCACAGGAGAGGTGTCCTTGGTTACCAGTAACTGTGGGTAGGGGTGTCCTTGGTTACCATGGTCACAGGTTGGTTTCCCTGGTTACCATCGACTGTCACAGGAGGGCTGTCCCTGGGTACCATTGTCACAGGAGGGGTGTCCTTGGTTACCACTGGCACAGGAGGTGTGTCCCTGGTTACCACTGACTGTCACAGGAGGGGTGTCCTTGGTTACCATGGTCGCAGCTGGGCTTCCCTTGTTACCACTGACTGTCAGAGATGCGTGTCCCTGGTAACCACTGACTGTCATATGTGGGTGTCCTGGTAACCACGGTCACAGGAGAGGTGTCCTTGGTTACCAGTGACTGTGGGTAGGGGTGTCCTTGGTTACCATGGTCACAGGTGGGTTTCCCTGGTTACCATCGACTGTCACAGGACGGCTGTCCCTGTGTACCATTGTCACAGGAGGGGTGTCCTTGGTTACCATGGTCACAGGTGGGTTTCCCTGGTTACCATCGACTGTCACAGGAGGGCTGTCCCTGTGTACCATTGTCACAGGAGGGGTGTCCTTGGTTACCATGGTCACAGGTGGGTTTCCCTGGTTACCACCGACTGCCAGAGATGCGTGTCCCGAGTAACCACGGTCACAGGAGAGGTGTCCTTGGTTACCAGTAACTGTGGTTAGGGGTGTCCTTGGTTACCATGGTCACAGGTGGGTTTCCCTGGTTACCATCGACTGTCACAGGAGGGCTGTCCCTGTGTACCATTGTCACAGGACGGGTGTCTTTGGTTACCATGGTCACAGGTGGGTTTCCCTGGTTACTACCGACGGTCAGAGATGCGTGTCCCTGGTAACCATGGTCACAGGAGAGGTGTCCTTGGTTTCCAGTGACTGTGGGTAGGGGTGTCCTTGGTTACTATGGTCACAGAAGGGTTTCCCTGGTCACAACCGACTGTTACAGGAGGGCTGTCCCTGGGTACCATTTTCACAGGAGGGGTGTCCTTGGTTACCATGGTCACATGTGGGATTCCCTGGTTACCACCAACTGTCAGAAATGGGTGTCCCTGGTTACCACCGACTGTCACAGGCAGGTGTCCCTGGGGACTGTGAATATCACAGGTGCGTTTCCCTGGTTACCACTGACTGTCACAGGTGAGTGTACATGGTTACCACTGACTGTCACAGGAGGGCTGTCCCTGGGTTCCATTTTGACAGGAGGGGTGTCCTTGGTTACCACTGGCACAGGAGGTGTGTCCCTGGTTATCACTGACTGTCACAGGAGGGTTGTCCTTGGTTACCATGGTCGCAGGTGGGTTTCCCTGGTTACCACTGACTGTCAGAGATGCGTGTTCCTGGTTAACACCAACTGTCATATGTGCATGTCCCTGGCAACCACGGTCACAGGAGAGCTGTCCGTGGTTACCAGTGACTGTCAGAGTAGGTGAGTCCTTGGTTACCATGGTAACAGGTGGGTTTCCCTGGTTACCACCGACTGTCAGAGATGCGTGTCCCTGGTTACCACCGACTGTCACAGGCCGGTGTCCCTGGGCATTGTGAATGTCACAGGTGGGTTTCCCTGGTTACCACCGACTGTCACAGGAGGGCTGTCCCTGGGTACCATTGTCACTGTAGGGGTGTCCTTGGTTACCATTGTCACAGGTGGATTTCCCTGGTTACCACCGACTGTTAGAGATGCGTCTCCATGGTTATCACGGTCACAGGAGAGGTGTCCTTGGTTACCAGTAACCGTGGTTAGGGGTGTCCTTGGTTACCATGGTCACAGGTGGGTTTCCCTGGTTACCATCGACTGTCACAGGAGGGCTGTCCCTGTGTACCATTGTCACAGGACGGGTGTCTTTGGTTACCATGGTCACAGGTGGGTTTCCCTGGTTACTACCGACGGTCAGAGATGCGTGTCCCTGGTAACCATGGTCACAGGAGAGGTGTCCTTGGTTTCCAGTGACTGTGGGTAGGGGTGTCCTTGGTTACCATGGTCACAGGTGGGTTTCCCTGGTTACCACCGACTGTCAGACATGCGTGTCCCGAGTAACCACGGTCACAGGAGAGGTGTCCTTTGTTACCAGTAACTGTGGGTAGGGGTGTCCTTGGTTACCATGGTCACAGGTTGGTTTCCCTGGTTACCACAGACTGTCACAGGAGGGCTGTCCCTGGGTACCATTGTCACACGAGGGGTGTCCTTGGTTACCATGGTCACAGGTGGGTTTCCCTGGTAACCACCGACTTTCAAAGATGCGTGTCCGTGGTAACCACGGTCACAGTAGAGGTGTCATTGGTTACCAATGATTGTGGGTAGGGGTGTCTTTGGTTACCATGGTCACAGGTGGGTTTCCCTGGTTACCACCGACTCTCACAGGAAGGCTGTCCCTGTGTACCATTGTCACAGGAGGTGTGTCCTTGGTTACCATGGTCACAGGTTGGTTTCCCTGGTTACCACAGACTGTCACAGGAGGGCTGTCCCTGGGTAGCATTGTCACAGGAGGGGTGTCCTTGGTTACCATGGTCACAGGTGGCTTTCCCTGGTTACCACCGACTGTCAGAAATGGGTGTCCCTGGTAACCACCGTCTGTCACAGGCTGGTGTCCCTGGGCACTGTGAATGTCACAGGTGGGTTTCCCTGGTTACCACCGACTGTCATATGTGCGTGTCCCTGGTAACCACAGTCACAGGAGAGGTGTCCTTGGTTACCAGTGACGGTGGGTAGGGGTGTCCTTGGTTACCATGGTCACAGGTGGGTTTCCCTGGTTACCACCGACTGTCACAGGAGGGCTGTCCCTGGGTACCATTGTCACAGAAGGGGTGTCCTTGGTTACCATGGTCACAGGTTGGTTCCCCTTGTTACCACCGACTGTCACAGGAGAGCTGTCCCTGGGTACCATTGTCACAGAAGGGGTGTCCTTGGTTACCATGGTCACAGGTGGGTTTCCCTGGTTACCACCGACTGTCAGAGATGTGTGTCCCTGGTAACCACGGTCACAGGAGAGGTGTCCTTGGTTACCAGTGACTGTGGGTAGGGGTGTCCTTGGTTACCATCGTCGCAGGTGGGTTTTACTGGTTACCACTGACTGTCAGAGATGCGTGTCCCTGGTTACCACCGACTGTCATATGTGCGTGTCCTGGTAACCACGGTCACAGGAGAGGTGTCCTTGGTTACCAGTGACTGTGGGTAGGGGTGTCCTTGGTTACCATGGTCACAGGTTGGTTTCCCTGGTTAACACCGACTGTCACAGGAGGGCTGTCCCTGTGTACCATTGTCACAGGAGGGGTGTCCTTGGTTACCATGGTCACAGGTGGGTTTCCCTGGTTACCACTGACTGTCAGAGATGCGTGTCCCGAGTAACCACGGTCACAGGAGAGGTGTCCTTGGTTACCAGTAACTGTGGGTAGGGGTGTCCTTGGTTACCATGGTCACAGGTTGGTTTCCCTGGTTACCATCGACTGTCACAGGAGGGCTGTCCCTGGGTACCATTGTCACAGGAGGGGTGTCTTTGGTTACCATGGTCACAGGTGGGTTTCCCTGGTTACTACCGACGGTCAGAGATGCGTGTCCCTGGTAACCATGGTCACAGGAGAGGTGTCCTTGGTTTCCAGTGACTGTGGGTAAGGGTGTCCTTGGTTACCATGGTCACAGGTGGGTTTCCCTGGTTACCACCGACTGTCACAGTTGAGTGTACATGGTTACCACTGACTGTCACATGAGGGCTGTCCCTGGGTACCATTGTCACAGGAGGGGTGTCCTTGGTTACCACTGGCACAGGAGGTGTGTCCCTGGTTACCACTGACTGTCACAGGAGGGGTGTCCTTGGTTACCATGGTCGCAGCTGGGCTTCCCTTGTTACCACTGACTGTCAGAGATGCGTGTCCCTGGTAACCACTGACTGTCATATGTGGGTGTCCTGGTAACCACGGTCACAGGAGAGGTGTCCTTGGTTACCAGTGACTGTGGGTAGGGGTGTCCTTGGTTACCATGGTCACAGGTGGGTTTCCCTGGTTACCATCGACTGTCACAGGAGGGCTGTCCCTGTGTACCATTGTCACAGGAGGGGTGTCCTTGGTTACCATGGTCACAGGTGGGTTTCCCTGGTTAACATCGACTGTCACAGGAGGGCTGTCCCTGTGTACCATTGTCACAGGAGGGGTGTCCTTGGTTACCATGGTCACAGGTGGGTTTCCCTGGTTACCACCGACTGCCAGAGATGCGTGTCCCGAGTAACCACGGTCACAGGAGAGGTGTCCTTGGTTACCAGTAACTGTGGTTAGGGGTGTCCTTGGTTACCATGGTCACAGGTGGGTTTCCCTGGTTACCATCGACTGTCACAGGAGGGCTGTCCCTGTGTACCATTGTCACAGGACGGGTGTCTTTGGTTACCATGGTCACAGGTGGGTTTCCCTGGTTACTACCGACGGTCAGAGATGCGTGTCCCTGGTAACCATGGTCACAGGAGAGGTGTCCTTGGTTTCCAGTGACTGTGGGTAGGGGTGTCCTTGGTTACCATGGTCACAGAAGGGTTTCCCTGGTCACAACCGACTGTTACAGGAGGGCTGTCCCTGGGTACCATTTTCACAGGAGGGGTGTCCTTGGTTACCATGGTCACATGTGGGATTCCCTGGTTACCACCAACTGTCAGAAATGGGTGTCCCTGGTTACCACCGACTGTCACAGGCAGGTGTCCCTGGGGACTGTGAATATCACAGGTGCGTTTCCCTGGTTACCACTGACTGTCACAGGTGAGTGTACATGGTTACCACTGACTGTCACAGGAGGGCTGTCCCTGGGTTCCATTTTGACAGGAGGGGTGTCCTTGGTTACCACTGGCACAGGAGGTGTGTCCCTGGTTATAACTGACTGTCACAGGAGGGTTGTCCTTGGTTACCATGGTCGCAGGTGGGTTTCCCTGGTTACCACTGACTGTCAGAGATGCGTGTTCCTGGTTAACACCAACTGTCATATGTGCATGTCCCTGGCAACCACGGTCACAGGAGAGCTGTCCGTGGTTACCAGTGACTGTCAGAGTAGGTGAGTCCTTGGTTACCATGGTAACAGGTGGGTTTCCCTGGTTACCACCGACTGTCAGAGATGCGTGTCCCTGGTTACCACCGACTGTCACAGGCCGGTGTCCCTGGGCATTGTGAATGTCACAGGTGGGTTTCCCTGGTTACCACCGACTGTCACAGGAGGGCTGTCCCTGGGTACCATTGTCACTGTAGGGGTGTCCTTGGTTACCATTGTCACAGGTGGATTTCCCTGGTTACCACCGACTGTTAGAGATGCGTCTCCATGGTTATCACGGTCACAGGAGAGGTGTCCTTCTTTACCAGTGACTGTGGGTAGGGGTGTCCTTGGTTACCATGGTCACAGGTGGGTTTCCCTGGTTACCACCGACTGTCAGAAATGCGTGTCCCTGGTTACCACCGACTGTCATATGTGCGTGTCCTGGTAACCGCGGTCACAGGAGAGGTGTCCTTGGTTACCAGTGACTGTGGGTAGGGGTGTCCTTGGTTACCATGGTCACAGGTGGGTTTCCCTGGTTACCATCGACTGTCACAAGAGGGCTGTCCCTGTGTACCATTGTCACAGGAGGGGTGTCCTTGGTTACCATGGTCACAGGTGGGTTTCCCTGGTTACCACCGACTGCCAGAGATGCGTGTCCCGAGTAACCACGGTCACAGGAGAGGTGTCCTTGGTTACCAGTAACCGTGGTTAGGGGTGTCCTTGGTTACCATGGTCACAGGTGGGTTTCCCTGGTTACCATCGACTGTCACAGGAGGGCTGTCCCTGTGTACCATTGTCACAGGACGGGTGTCTTTGGTTACCATGGTCACAGGTGGGTTTCCCTGGTTACTACCGACGGTCAGAGATGCGTGTCCCTGGTAACCATGGTCACAGGAGAGGTGTCCTTGGTTTCCAGTGACTGTGGGTAGGGGTGTCCTTGGTTACCATGGTCACAGGTGGGTTTCCCTGGTTACCACCGACTGTCAGACATGCGTGTCCCGAGTAACCACGGTCACAGGAGAGGTGTCCTTTGTTACCAGTAACTGTGGGTAGGGGTGTCCTTGGTTACCATGGTCACAGGTTGGTTTCCCTGGTTACCACAGACTGTCACAGGAGGGCTGTCCCTGGGTACCATTGTCACAGGAGGGGTGTCCTTGGTTACCATGGTCACAGGTGGGTTTCCCTGGTAACCACCGACTTTCAAAGATGCGTGTCCGTGGTAACCACGGTCACAGTAGAGGTGTCATTGGTTACCAATGACTGTGGGTAGGGGTGTCTTTGGTTACCATGGTCACAGGTGGGTTTCCCTGGTTACCACCGACTCTCACAGGAAGGCTGTCCCTGTGTACCATTGTCACAGGAGGTGTGTCCTTGGTTACCATGGTCACAGGTTGGTTTCCCTGGTTACCACAGACTGTCACAGGAGGGCTGTCCCTGGGTAGCATTGTCACAGGAGGGGTGTCCTTGGTTACCATGGTCACAGGTGGCTTTCCCTGGTTACCACCGACTGTCAGAAATGGGTGTCCCTGGTAACCACCGTCTGTCACAGGCTGGTGTCCCTGGGCACTGTGAATGTCACAGGTGGGTTTCCCTGGTTACCACCGACTGTCATATGTGCGTGTCCCTGGTAACCACAGTCACAGGAGAGGTGTCCTTGGTTACCAGTGACGGTGGGTAGGGGTGTCCTTGGTTACCATGGTCACAGGTGGGTTTCCCTGGTTACCACCGACTGTCACAGGAGGGCTGTCCCTGGGTACCATTGTCACAGAAGGGGTGTCCTTGGTTACCATGGTCACAGGTTGGTTCCCCTTGTTACCACCGACTGTCACAGGAGAGCTGTCCCTGGGTACCATTGTCACAGAAGGGGTGTCCTTGGTTACCATGGTCACAGGTGGGTTTCCCTGGTTACCACCGACTGTCAGAGATGTGTGTCCCTGGTAACCACGGTCACAGGAGAGGTGTCCTTGGTTACCAGTGACTGTGGGTAGGGGTGTCCTTGGTTACCATCGTCGCAGGTGGGTTTTACTGGTTACCACTGACTGTCAGAGATGCGTGTCCCTGGTTACCACCGACTGTCATATGTGCGTGTCCTGGTAACCACGGTCACAGGAGAGGTGTCCTTGGTTACCAGTGACTGTGGGTAGGGGTGTCCTTGGTTACCATGGTCACAGGTGGGTTTCCCTGGTTAACACCGACTGTCACAGGAGGGCTGTCCCTGTGTACCATTGTCACAGGAGGGGTGTCCTTGGTTACCATGGTCACAGGTGGGTTTCCCTGGTTACCACTGACTGTCAGAGATGCGTGTCCCGAGTAACCACGGTCACAGGAGAGGTGTCCTTGGTTACCAGTAACTGTGGGTAGGGGTGTCCTTGGTTACCATGGTCACAGGTTGGTTTCCCTGGTTACCATCGACTGTCACAGGAGGGCTGTCCCTGGGTACCATTGTCACAGGAGGGGTGTCTTTGGTTACCATGGTCACAGGTGTGTTTCCCTGGTTACTACCGACGGTCAGAGATGCGTGTCCCTGGTAACCATGGTCACAGGAGAGGTGTCCTTGGTTTCCAGTGACTGTGGGTAAGGGTGTCCTTGGTTACCATGGTCACAGGTGGGTTTCCCTGGTTACCACCGACTGTCACAGTTGAGTGTACATGGTTACCACTGACTGTCACAGGAGGGCTGTCCCTGGGTACCATTGTCACAGGAGGGGTGTCCTTGGTTACCACTGGCACAGGAGGTGTGTCCCTGGTTACCACTGACTGTCACAGGAGGGGTGTCCTTGGTTACCATGGTCGCAGCTGGGCTTCCCTTGTTACCACTGACTGTCAGAGATGCGTGTCCCTGGTAACCACTGACTGTCATATGTGGGTGTCCTGGTAACCACGGTCACAGGAGAGGTGTCCTTGGTTACCAGTGACTGTGGGTAGGGGTGTCCTTGGTTACCATGGTCACAGGTGGGTTTCCCTGGTTACCATCGACTGTCACAGGAGGGCTGTCCCTGTGTACCATTGTCACAGGAGGGGTGTCCTTGGTTACCATGGTCACAGGTGGGTTTCCCTGGTTACCATCGACTGTCACAGGAGGGCTGTCCCTGTGTACCATTGTCACAGGAGGGGTGTCCTTGGTTACCATGGTCACAGGTGGGTTTCCCTGGTTACCACCGACTGCCAGAGATGCGTGTCCCGAGTAACCACGGTCACAGGAGAGGTGTCCTTGGTTACCAGTAACTGTGGTTAGGGGTGTCCTTGGTTACCATGGTCACAGGTGGGTTTCCCTGGTTACCATCGACTGTCACAGGAGGGCTGTCCCTGTGTACCATTGTCACAGGACGGGTGTCTTTGGTTACCATGGTCACAGGTGGGTTTCCCTGGTTACTACCGACGGTCAGAGATGCGTGTCCCTGGTAACCATGGTCACAGGAGAGGTGTCCTTGGTTTCCAGTGACTGTGGGTAGGGGTGTCCTTGGTTACCATGGTCACAGAAGGGTTTCCCTGGTCACAACCGACTGTTACAGGAGGGCTGTCCCTGGGTACCATTTTCACAGGAGGGGTGTCCTTGGTTACCATGGTCACATGTGGGATTCCCTGGTTACCACCAACTGTCAGAAATGGGTGTCTCTGGTTACCACCGACTGTCACAGGCAGGTGTCCCTGGGGACTGTGAATATCACAGGTGCGTTTCCCTGGTTACCACTGACTGTCACAGGTGAGTGTACATGGTTACCACTGACTGTCACAGGAGGGCTGTCCCTGGGTTCCATTTTGACAGGAGGGGTGTCCTTGGTTACCACTGGCACAGGAGGTGTGTCCCTGGTTATAACTGACTGTCACAGGAGGGTTGTCCTTGGTTACCATGGTCGCAGGTGGGTTTCCCTGGTTACCACCGACTGTCAGAGATGCGTGTCCCTGGTTACCACCGACTGTCACAGGCCGGTGTCCCTGGGCATTGTGAATGTCACAGGTGGGTTTCCCTGGTTACCACCGACTGTCACAGGAGGGCTGTCCCTGGGTACCATTGTCACTGTAGGGGTGTCCTTGGTTACCATTGTCACAGGTGGATTTCCCTGGTTACCACCGACTGTTAGAGATGCGTCTCCATGGTTATCACGGTCACAGGAGAGGTGTCCTTCTTTACCAGTGACTGTGGGTAGGGGTGTCCTTGGTTACCATGGTCACAGGTGGGTTTCCCTGGTTACCACCGACTGTCACAGGAGGGCTGTCCCTGGGTAGCATTGTCACAGTAGTGGTGTCCTTGGTTACCATGGTCACAGGTGGGTTTCCCTGGTTACCACCGACTGTCAGAAATGCGTGTCCCTGGTTACCACCGACTGTCATAGGTGCGTGTCCTGGTAACCGCGGTCACAGGAGAGGTGTCCTTGGTTACCAGTGACTGTGGGTAGGGGTGTCCTTGGTTACCATGGTCACAGGTGGGTTTCCCTGGTTACCATCGACTGTCACAAGAGGGCTGTCCCTGTGTACCATTGTCACAGGAGGGGTGTCCTTGGTTACCATGGTCACAGGTGGGTTTCCCTGGTTACCACCGACTGCCAGAGATGCGTGTCCCGAGTAACCACGGTCACAGGAGAGGTGTCCTTGGTTACCAGTAACCGTGGTTAGGGGTGTCCTTGGTTACCATGGTCACAGGTGGGTTTCCCTGGTTACCATCGACTGTCACAGGAGGGCTGTCCCTGTGTACCATTGTCACAGGACGGGTGTCTTTGGTTACCATGGTCACAGGTGGGTTTCCCTGGTTACTACCGACGGTCAGAGATGCGTGTCCCTGGTAACCATGGTCACAGGAGAGGTGTCCTTGGTTTCCAGTGACTGTGGGTAGGGGTGTCCTTGGTTACCATGGTCACAGGTGGGTTTCCCTGGTTACCACCGACTGTCAGACATGCGTGTCCCGAGTAACCACGGTCACAGGAGAGGTGTCCTTGGTTACCAGTGACTGTGGGTAGGGGTGTCCTTGGTTACCATGGTCACAGGTGTGTTTCCCTGGTTAACACCGACTGTCACAGGAGGGCTGTCCCTGTGTACCATTGTCACAGGAGGGGTGTCCTTGGTTACCATGGTCACAGGTGGGTTTCCCTGGTTACCACTGACTGTCAGAGATGCGTGTCCCGAGTAACCACGGTCACAGGAGAGGTGTCCTTGGTTACCAGTAACTGTGGGTAGGGGTGTCCTTGGTTACCATGGTCACAGGTTGGTTTCCCTGGTTACCATCGACTGTCACAGGAGGGCTGTCCCTGGGTACCATTGTCACAGGAGGGGTGTCCTTGGTTACCACTGGCACAGGAGGTGTGTCCCTGGTTACCACTGACTGTCACAGGAGGGGTGTCCTTGGTTACCATGGTCGCAGCTGGGCTTCCCTTGTTACCACTGACTGTCAGAAATGCGTGTCCCTGGTAACCACTGACTGTCATATGTGGGTGTCCTGGTAACCACGGTCACAGGAGAGGTGTCCTTGGTTACCAGTGACTGTGGGTAGGGGTGTCCTTGGTTACCATGGTCACAGGTGGGTTTCCCTGGTTACCATCGACTGTCACAGGAGGGCTGTCCCTGTGTACCATTGTCACAGGAGGGGTGTCCTTGGTTACCATGGTCACAGGTGGGTTTCCCTGGTTACCATCGACTGTCACAGGAGGGCTGTCCCTGTGTACCATTGTCACAGGAGGGGTGTCCTTGGTTACCATGGTCACAGGTGGGTTTCCCTGGTTACCACCGACTGCCAGAGATGCGTGTCCCGAGTAACCACGGTCACAGGAGAGGTGTCCTTGGTTACCAGTAACTGTGGTTAGGGGTGTCCTTGGTTACCATGGTCACAGGTGGGTTTCCCTGGTTACCATCGACTGTCACAGGAGGGCTGTCCCTGTGTACCATTGTCACAGGACGGGTGTCTTTGGTTACCATGGTCACAGGTGGGTTTCCCTGGTTACTACCGACGGTCAGAGATGCGTGTCCCTGGTAACCATGGTCACAGGAGAGGTGTCCTTGGTTTCCAGTGACTGTGGGTAGGGGTGTCCTTGGTTACCATGGTCACAGAAGGGTTTCCCTGGTCACAACCGACTGTTACAGGAGGGCTGTCCCTGGGTACCATTTTCACAGGAGGGGTGTCCTTGGTTACCATGGTCACATGTGGGATTCCCTGGTTACCACCAACTGTCAGAAATGGGTGTCCCTGGTTACCACCGACTGTCACAGGCAGGTGTCCCTGGGGACTGTGAATATCACAGGTGCGTTTCCCTGGTTACCACTGACTGTCACAGGTGAGTGTACATGGTTACCACTGACTGTCACAGGAGGGCTGTCCCTGGGTTCCATTTTGACAGGAGGGGTGTCCTTGGTTACCACTGGCACAGGAGGTGTGTCCCTGGTTATCACTGACTGTCACAGGAGGGTTGTCCTTGGTTACCATGGTCGCAGGTGGGTTTCCCTGGTTACCACTGACTGTCAGAGATGCGTGTTCCTGGTTAACACCAACTGTCATATGTGCATGTCCCTGGTAACCACGGTCACAGGAGAGCTGTCCGTGGTTACCAGTGACTGTCAGAGTAGGTGAGTCCTTGGTTACCATGGTAACAGGTGGGTTTCCCTGGTTACCACCGACTGTCAGAGATGCGTGTCCCTGGTTACCACCGACTGTCACAGGCCGGTGTCCCTGGGCATTGTGAATGTCACAGGTGGGTTTCCCTGGTTACCACCGACTGTCACAGGAGGGCTGTCCCTGGGTACCATTGTCACTGTAGGGGTGTCCTTGGTTACCATTGTCACAGGTGGATTTCCCTGGTTACCACCGACTGTTAGAGATGCGTCTCCATGGTTATCACGGTCACAGGAGAGGTGTCCTTCTTTACCAGTGACTGTGGGTAGGGGTGTCCTTGGTTACCATGGTCACAGGTGGGTTTCCCTGGTTACCACCGACTGTCACAGGAGGGCTGTCCCTGGGTAGCATTGTCACAGTAGTGGTGTCCTTGGTTACCATGGTCACAGGTGGGTTTCCCTGGTTACCACCGACTGTCAGAAATGCGTGTCCCTGGTTACCACCGACTGTCATATGTGCGTGTCCTGGTAACCGCGGTCACAGGAGAGGTGTCCTTGGTTACCAGTGACTGTGGGTAGGGGTGTCCTTGGTTACCATGGTCACAGGTGGGTTTCCCTGGTTACCATCGACTGTCACAAGAGGGCTGTCCCTGTGTACCATTGTCACAGGAGGGGTGTCCTTGGTTACCATGGTCACAGGTGGGTTTCCCTGGTTACCACCGACTGCCAGAGATGCGTGTCCCGAGTAACCACGGTCACAGGAGAGGTGTCCTTGGTTACCAGTAACCGTGGTTAGGGGTGTCCTTGGTTACCATGGTCACAGGTGGGTTTCCCTGGTTACCACCGACTCTCACAGGAAGGCTGTCCCTGTGTACCATTGTCACAGGAGGTGTGTCCTTGGTTACCATGGTCACAGGTTGGTTTCCCTGGTTACCACAGACTGTCACAGGAGGGCTGTCCCTGGGTAGCATTGTCACAGGAGGGGTGTCCTTGGTTACCATGGTCACAGGTGGCTTTCCCTGGTTACCACCGACTGTCAGAAATGGGTGTCCCTGGTAACCACCGTCTGTCACAGGCTGGTGTCCCTGGGCACTGTGAATGTCACAGGTGGGTTTCCCTGGTTACCACCGACTGTCATATGTGCGTGTCCCTGGTAACCACAGTCACAGGAGAGGTGTCCTTGGTTACCAGTGACGGTGGGTAGGGGTGTCCTTGGTTACCATGGTCACAGGTGGGTTTCCCTGGTTACCACCGACTGTCACAGGAGGGCTGTCCCTGGGTACCATTGTCACAGAAGGGGTGTCCTTGGTTACCATGGTCACAGGTTGGTTCCCCTTGTTACCACCGACTGTCACAGGAGAGCTGTCCCTGGGTACCATTGTCACAGAAGGGGTGTCCTTGGTTACCATGGTCACAGGTGGGTTTCCCTGGTTACCACCGACTGTCAGAGATGTGTGTCCCTGGTAACCACGGTCACAGGAGAGGTGTCCTTGGTTACCAGTGACTGTGGGTAGGGGTGTCCTTGGTTACCATCGTCGCAGGTGGGTTTTAATGGTTACCACTGACTGTCAGAGATGCGTGTCCCTGGTTACCACCGGCTGTCATATGTGCGTGTCCTGGTAACCACGGTCACAGGAGAGGTGTCCTTGGTTACCAGTGACTGTGGGTAGGGGTGTCCTTGGTTACCATGGTCACAGGTGGGTTTCCCTGGTTAACACCGACTGTCACAGGAGGGCTGTCCCTGTGTACCATTGTCACAGGAGGGGTGTCCTTGGTTACCATGGTCACAGGTGGGTTTCCCTGGTTACCACTGACTGTCAGAGATGCGTGTCCCGAGTAACCACGGTCACAGGAGAGGTGTCCTTGGTTACCAGTAACTGTGGGTAGGGGTGTCCTTGGTTACCATGGTCACAGGTTGGTTTCCCTGGTTACCATCGACTGTCACAGGAGGGCTGTCCCTGGGTACCATTGTCACAGGAGGGGTGTCTTTGGTTACCATGGTCACAGGTGGGTTTCCCTGGTTACTACCGACGGTCAGAGATGCGTGTCCCTGGTAACCATGGTCACAGGAGAGGTGTCCTTGGTTACCAGTGACTGTGGGTAGGGGTGTCCTTGGTTACCATGGTCACAGGTGGGTTTCCCTGGTTAACACCGACTGTCACAGGAGGGCTGTCCCTGTGTACCATTGTCACAGGAGGGGTGTCCTTGGTTACCATGGTCACAGGTGGGTTTCCCTGGTTACCACTGACTGTCAGAGATGCGTGTCCCGAGTAACCACGGTCACAGGAGAGGTGTCCTTGGTTACCAGTAACTGTGGGTAGGGGTGTCCTTGGTTACCATGGTCACAGGTTGGTTTCCCTGGTTACCATCGACTGTCACAGGAGGGCTGTCCCTGGGTACCATTGTCACAGGAGGGGTGTCCTTGGTTACCACTGGCACAGGAGGTGTGTCCCTGGTTACCACTGACTGTCACAGGAGGGGTGTCCTTGGTTACCATGGTCGCAGCTGGGCTTCCCTTGTTACCACTGACTGTCAGAGATGCGTGTCCCTGGTAACCACTGACTGTCATATGTGGGTGTCCTGGTAACCACGGTCACAGGAGAGGTGTCCTTGGTTACCAGTGACTGTGGGTAGGGGTGTCCTTGGTTACCATGGTCACAGGTGGGTTTCCCTGGTTACCATCGACTGTCACAGGAGGGCTGTCCCTGTGTACCATTGTCACAGGAGGGGTGTCCTTGGTTACCATGGTCACAGGTGGGTTTCCCTGGTTACCATCGACTGTCACAGGAGGGCTGTCCCTGTGTACCATTGTCACAGGAGGGGTGTCCTTGGTTACCATGGTCGCAGCTGGGCTTCCCTTGTTACCACTGACTGTCAGAGATGCGTGTCCCTGGTTACCACCGACTGTCATATGTGCGTGTCCTGGTAACCACGGTCACAGGAGAGGTGTCCTTGGTTACCAGTGACTGTGGGTAGGGGTGTCCTTGGTTACCATGGTCACAGGTGGGTTTCCCTGGTTAACACCGACTGTCACAGGAGGGCTGTCCCTGTGTACCATTGTCACAGGAGGGGTGTCCTTGGTTACCATGGTCACAGGTGGGTTTCCCTGGTTACCACTGACTGTCAGAGATGCGTGTCCCGAGTAACCACGGTCACAGGAGAGGTGTCCTTGGTTACCAGTAACTGTGGGTAGGGGTGTCCTTGGTTACCATGGTCACAGGTTGGTTTCCCTGGTTACCATCGACTGTCACAGGAGGGCTGTCCCTGGGTACCATTGTCAAAGGAGGGGTGTCTTTGGTTACCATGGTCACAGGTGGGTTTCCCTGGTTACTACCGACGGTCAGAGATGCGTGTCCCTGGTAACCATGGTCACAGGAGAGGTGTCCTTGGTTACCAGTGACTGTGGGTAGGGGTGTCCTTGGTTACCATGGTCACAGGTGGGTTTCCCTGGTTAACACCGACTGTCACAGGAGGGCTGTCCCTGTGTACCATTGTCACAGGAGGGGTGTCCTTGGTTACCATGGTCACAGGTGGGTTTCCCTGGTTACCACTGACTGTCAGAGATGCGTGTCCCGAGTAACCACGGTCACAGGAGAGGTGTCCTTGGTTACCAGTAACTGTGGGTAGGGGTGTCCTTGGTTACCATGGTCACAGGTTGGTTTCCCTGGTTACCATCGACTGTCACAGGAGGGCTGTCCCTGGGTACCATTGTCACAGGAGGGGTGTCCTTGGTTACCACTGGCACAGGAGGTGTGTCCCTGGTTACCACTGACTGTCACAGGAGGGGTGTCCTTGGTTACCATGGTCGCAGCTGGGCTTCCCTTGTTACCACTGACTGTCAGAGATGCGTGTCCCTGGTAACCACTGACTGTCATATGTGGGTGTCCTGGTAACCACGGTCACAGGAGAGGTGTCCTTGGTTACCAGTGACTGTGGGTAGGGGTGTCCTTGGTTACCATGGTCACAGGTGGGTTTCCCTGGTTACCATCGACTGTCACAGGAGGGCTGTCCCTGTGTACCATTGTCACAGGAGGGGTGTCCTTGGTTACCATGGTCACAGGTGGGTTTCCCTGGTTACCATCGACTGTCACAGGAGGGCTGTCCCTGTGTACCATTGTCACAGGAGGGGTGTCCTTGGTTACCATGGTCACAGGTGGGTATCCTGGTTACCACCGACTGCCAGAGATGCGTGTCCCGAGTAACCACGGTCACAGGAGAGGTGTCCTTGGTTACCAGTAACTGTGGTTAGGGGTGTCCTTGGTTACCATGGTCACAGGTGGGTTTCCCTGGTTACCATCGACTGTCACAGGAAGGCTGTCCCTGTGTACCATTGTCACAGGAGGTGTGTCCTTGGTTACCATGGTCACAGGTTGGTTTCCCTGGTTACCACAGACTGTCACAGGAGGGCTGTCCCTGGGTAGCATTGTCACAGGAGGGGTGTCCTTGGTTACCATGGTCACAGGTGGGTTTCCCTGGTTACCATCGACTGTCACAGGAGGGCTGTCCCTGTGTACCATTGTCACAGGAGGTGTGTCCTTGGTTACCATGGTCACAGGTTGGTTTCCCTGGTTACCACAGACTGTCACAGGAGGGCTGTCCCTGGGTAGCATTGTCACAGGAGGGGTGTCCTTGGTTACCATGGTCACAGGTGGCTTTCCCTGGTTACCACCGACTGTCAGAAATGGGTGTCCCTGGTAACCACCGTCTGTCACAGGCTGGTGTCCCTGGGCACTGTGAATGTCACAGGTGGGTTTCCCTGGTTACCACCGACTGTCATATGTGCGTGTCCCTGGTAACCACAGTCACAGGAGAGGTGTCCTTGGTTACCAGTGACGGTGGGTAGGGGTGTCCTTGGTTACCATGGTCACAGGTGGGTTTCCCTGGTTACCACCGACTGTCACAGGAGGGCTGTCCCTGGGTACCATTGTCACAGAAGGGGTGTCCTTGGTTACCATGGTCACAGGTTGGTTCCCCTTGTTACCACCGACTGTCACAGGAGAGCTGTCCCTGGGTACCATTGTCACAGAAGGGGTGTCCTTGGTTACCATGGTCACAGGTGGGTTTCCCTGGTTACCACCGACTGTCAGAGATGTGTGTCCCTGGTAACCACGGTCACAGGAGAGGTGTCCTTGGTTACCAGTGACTGTGGGTAGGGGTGTCCTTGGTTACCATCGTCGCAGGTGGGTTTTACTGGTTACCACTGACTGTCAGAGATGCGTGTCCCTGGTTACCACCGACTGTCATATGTGCGTGTCCTGGTAACCACGGTCACAGGAGAGGTGTCCTTGGTTACCAGTGACTGTGGGTAGGGGTGTCCTTGGTTACCATGGTCACAGGTGGGTTTCCCTGGTTAACACCGACTGTCACAGGAGGGCTGTCCCTGTGTACCATTGTCACAGGAGGGGTGTCCTTGGTTACCATGGTCACAGGTGGGTTTCCCTGGTTACCACTGACTGTCAGAGATGCGTGTCCCGAGTAACCACGGTCACAGGAGAGGTGTCCTTGGTTACCAGTAACTGTGGGTAGGGGTGTCCTTGGTTACCATGGTCACAGGTTGGTTTCCCTGGTTACCATCGACTGTCACAGGAGGGCTGTCCCTGGGTACCATTGTCACAGGAGGGGTGTCTTTGGTTACCATGGTCACAGGTGGGTTTCACTGGTTACTACCGACGGTCAGAGATGCGTGTCCCTGGTAACCATGGTCACAGGAGAGGTGTCCTTGGTTACCAGTGACTGTGGGTAGGGGTGTCCTTGGTTACCATGGTCACAGGTGGGTTTCCCTGGTTAACACCGACTGTCACAGGAGGGCTGTCCCTGTGTACCATTGTCACAGGAGGGGTGTCCTTGGTTACCATGGTCACAGGTTGGTTTCCCTGGTTACCACAGACTGTCACAGGAGGGCTGTCCCTGGGTAGCATTGTCACAGGAGGGGTGTCCTTGGTTACCATGGTCACAGGTGGCTTTCCCTGGTTACCACCGACTGTCAGAAATGGGTGTCCCTGGTAACCACCGTCTGTCACAGGCTGGTGTCCCTGGGCACTGTGAATGTCACAGGTGGGTTTCCCTGGTTACCACCGACTGTCATATGTGCGTGTCCCTGGTAACCACAGTCACAGGAGAGGTGTCCTTGGTTACCAGTGACGGTGGGTAGGGGTGTCCTTGGTTACCATGGTCACAGGTGGGTTTCCCTGGTTACCACCGACTGTCACAGGAGGGCTGTCCCTGGGTACCATTGTCACAGAAGGGGTGTCCTTGGTTACCATGGTCACAGGTTGGTTCCCCTTGTTACCACCGACTGTCACAGGAGAGCTGTCCCTGGGTACCATTGTCACAGAAGGGGTGTCCTTGGTTACCATGGTCACAGGTGGGTTTCCCTGGTTACCACCGACTGTCAGAGATGTGTGTCCCTGGTAACCACGGTCACAGGAGAGGTGTCCTTGGTTACCAGTGACTGTGGGTAGGGGTGTCCTTGGTTACCATCGTCGCAGGTGGGTTTTACTGGTTACCACTGACTGTTAGAGATGCGTGTCCCTGGTTACCACCGACTGTCATATGTGCGTGTCCTGGTAACCACGGTCACAGGAGAGGTGTCCTTGGTTACCAGTGACTGTGGTTAGGGGTGTCCTTGGTTACCATGGTCACAGGTGGGTTTCCCTGGTTAACACCGACTGTCACAGGAGGGCTGTCCCTGTGTACCATTGTCACAGGAGGGGTGTCCTTGGTTACCATGGTCACAGGTGGGTTTCCCTGGTTACCACTGACTGTCAGAGATGCGTGTCCCGAGTAACCACGGTCACAGGAGAGGTGTCCTTGGTTACCAGTAACTGTGGGTAGGGGTGTCCTTGGTTACCATGGTCACAGGTTGGTTTCCCTGGTTACCATCGACTGTCACAGGAGGGCTGTCCCTGGGTACCATTGTCACAGGAGGGGTGTCTTTGGTTACCATGGTCACAGGTGGGTTTCCCTGGTTACTACCGACGGTCAGAGATGCGTGTCCCTGGTAACCATGGTCACAGGAGAGGTGTCCTTGGTTACCAGTGACTGTGGGTAGGGGTGTCCTTGGTTACCATGGTCACAGGTGGGTTTCCCTGGTTAACACCGACTGTCACAGGAGGGCTGTCCCTGTGTACCATTGTCACAGGAGGGGTGTCCTTGGTTACCATGGTCACAGGTGGGTTTCCCTGGTTACCACTGACTGTCAGAGATGCGTGTCCCGAGTAACCACGGTCACAGGAGAGGTGTCCTTGGTTACCAGTAACTGTGGGTAGGGGTGTCCTTGGTTACCATGGTCACAGGTTGGTTTCCCTGGTTACCATCGACTGTCACAGGAGGGCTGTCCCTGGGTACCATTGTCACAGGAGGGGTGTCCTTGGTTACCACTGGCACAGGAGGTGTGTCCCTGGTTACCACTGACTGTCACAGGAGGGGTGTCCTTGGTTACCATGGTCGCAGCTGGGCTTCCCTTGTTACCACTGACTGTCAGAGATGCGTGTCCCTGGTTACCACCGACTGTCATATGTGGGTGTCCTGGTAACCACGGTCACAGGAGAGGTGTCCTTGGTTACCAGTGACTGTGGGTAGGGGTGTCCTTGGTTACCATGGTCACAGGTGGGTTTCCCTGGTTACCATCGACTGTCACAGGAGGGCTGTCCCTGTGTACCATTGTCACCGGGGGGGTGTCCTTGGTTACCATGGTCACAGGTGGGTTTCCCTGGTTACCATCGACTGTCACAGGAGGGCTGTCCCTGTGTACCATTGTCACAGGAGGGGTGTCCTTGGTTACCATGGTCACAGGTGGGTTTCCCTGGTTACCACCGACTGCCAGAGATGCGTATCCCGAGTAACCACGGTCACAGGAGAGGTGTCCTTGGTTACCAGTAACTGTGGTTAGGGGTGTCCTTGGTTACCATGGTCACAGGTGGGTTTCCCTGGTTACCATCGACTGTCACAGGAGGGCTGTCCCTGTGTACCATTGTCACAGGACGGGTGTCTTTGGTTACCATGGTCACAGGTGGGTTTCCCTGGTTACTACCGACGGTCAGAGATGCGTGTCCCTGGTAACCATGGTCACAGGAGAGGTGTCCTTGGTTTCCAGTGACTGTGGGTAGGGGTGTCCTTGGTTACCATGGTCACAGAAGGGTTTCCCTGGTCACAACCGACTGTTACAGGAGGGCTGTCCCTGGGTACCATTTTCACAGGAGGGGTGTCCTTGGTTACCATGGTCACATGTGGGATTCCCTGGTTACCACCAACTGTCAGAAATGGGTGTCCCTGGTTACCACCGACTGTCACAGGCAGGTGTCCCTGGGGACTGTGAATATCACAGGTGCGTTTCCCTGGTTACCACTGACTGTCACAGGTGAGTGTACATGGTTACCACTGACTGTCACAGGAGGGCTGTCCCTGGGTTCCATTTTGACAGGAGGGGTGTCCTTGGTTACCACTGGAACAGGAGGTGTGTCCCTGGTTATCACTGACTGTCACAGGAGGGTTGTCCTTGGTTACCATGGTCGCAGGTGGGTTTCCCTGGTTACCACTGACTGTCAGAGATGCGTGTTCCTGGTTAACACCAACTGTCATATGTGCATGTCCCTGGCAACCACGGTCACAGGAGAGCTGTCCGTGGTTACCAGTGACTGTCAGAGTAGGTGAGTCCTTGGTTACCATGGTAACAGGTGGGTTTCCCTGGTTACCACCGACTGTCAGAGATGCGTGTCCCTGGTTACCACCGACTGTCACAGGCCGGTGTCCCTGGGCATTGTGAATGTCACAGGTGGGTTTCCCTGGTTACCACCGACTGTCACAGGAGGGCTGTCCCTGGGTACCATTGTCACTGTAGGGGTGTCCTTGGTTACCATTGTCACAGGTGGATTTCCCTGGTTACCACCGACTGTTAGAGATGCGTCTCCATGGTTATCACGGTCACAGGAGAGGTGTCCTTGGTTACCAGTAACCGTGGTTAGGGGTGTCCTTGGTTACCATGGTCACAGGTGGGTTTCCCTGGTTACCATCGACTGTCACAGGAGGGCTGTCCCTGTGTACCATTGTCACAGGACGGGTGTCTTTGGTTACCATGGTCACAGGTGGGTTTCCCTGGTTACTACCGACGGTCAGAGATGCGTGTCCCTGGTAACCATGGTCACAGGAGAGGTGTCCTTGGTTTCCAGTGACTGTGGGTAGGGGTGTCCTTGGTTACCATGGTCACAGGTGGGTTTCCCTGGTTACCACCGACTGTCAGACATGCGTGTCCCGAGTAACCACGGTCACAGGAGAGGTGTCCTTTGTTACCAGTAACTGTGGGTAGGGGTGTCCTTGGTTACCATGGTCACAGGTTGGTTTCCCTGGTTACCACAGACTGTCACAGGAGGGCTGTCCCTGGGTACCATTGTCACAGGAGGGGTGTCCTTGGTTACCATGGTCACAGGTGGGTTTCCCTGGTAACCACCGACTTTCAAAGATGCGTGTCCGTGGTAACCACGGTCACAGTAGAGGTGTCATTGGTTACCAATGACTGTGGGTAGGGGTGTCTTTGGTTACCATGGTCACACGTGGGTTTCCCTGTTTACCACCGACTCTCACAGGAAGGCTGTCCCTGTGTACCATTGTCACAGGAGGTGTGTCCTTGGTTACCATGGTCACAGGTTGGTTTCCCTGGTTACCACAGACTGTCACAGGAGGGCTGTCCCTGGGTAGCATTGTCACAGGAGGGGTGTCCTTGGTTACCATGGTCACAGGTGGCTTTCCCTGGTTACCACCGACTGTCAGAAATGGGTGTCCCTGGTAACCACCGTCTGTCACAGGCTGGTGTCCCTGGGCACTGTGAATGTCACAGGTGGGTTTCCCTGGTTACCACCGACTGTCATATGTGCGTGTCCCTGGTAACCACAGTCACAGGAGAAGTGTCCTTGGTTACCAGTGACGGTGGGTAGGGGTGTCCTTGGTTACCATGGTCACAGGTGGGTTTCCCTGGTTACCACCGACTGTCACAGGAGGGCTGTCCCTGGGTACCATTGTCACAGAAGGGGTGTCCTTGGTTACCATGGTCACAGGTTGGTTCCCCTTGTTACCACCGACTGTCACAGGAGAGCTGTCCCTGGGTACCATTGTCACAGAAGGGGTGTCCTTGGTTACCATGGTCACAGGTGGGTTTCCCTGGTTACCACCGACTGTCAGAGATGTGTGTCCCTGGTAACCACGGTCACAGGAGAGGTGTCCTTGGTTACCAGTGACTGTGGGTAGGGGTGTCCTTGGTTACCATGGTCACAGGTGGGTTTCCCTGGTTAACACCGACTGTCACAGGAGGGCTGTCCCTGTGTACCATTGTCACAGGAGGGGTGTCCTTGGTTACCATGGTCACAGGTGGGTTTCCCTGGTTACCACTGACTGTCAGAGATGCGTGTCCCGAGTAACCACGGTCACAGGAGAGGTGTCCTTGGTTACCAGTAACTGTGGGTAGGGGTGTCCTTGGTTACCATGGTCACAGGTTGGTTTCCCTGGTTACCATCGACTGTCACAGGAGGGCTGTCCCTGGGTACCATTGTCACAGGAGGGGTGTCTTTGGTTACCATGGTCACAGGTGGGTTTCCCTGGTTACTACCGACGGTCAGAGATGCGTGTCCCTGGTAACCATGGTCACAGGAGAGGTGTCCTTGGTTTCCAGTGACTGTGGGTAAGGGTGTCCTTGGTTATCATGGTCACAGGTGGGTTTCCCTGGTTACCACCGACTGTCACAGTTGAGTGTACATGGTTACCACTGACTGTCACTGGAGGGCTGTCCCTGGGTACCATTGTCACAGGAGGGGTGTCCTTGGTTACCACTGGCACAGGAGGTGTGTCCCTGGTTACCACTGACTGTCACAGGAGGGGTGTCCTTGGTTACCATGGTCGCAGCTGGGCTTCCCTTGTTACCACTGACTGTCAGAGATGCGTGTCCCTGGTAACCACTGACTGTCATATGTGGGTGTCCTGGTAACCACGGTCACAGGAGAGGTGTCCTTGGTTACCAGTGACTGTGGGTAGGGGTGTCCTTGGTTACCATGGTCACAGGTGGGTTTCCCTGGTTACCATCGACTGTCACAGGAGGGCTGTCCCTGTGTACCATTGTCACAGGAGGGGTGTCCTTGGTTACCATGGTCACAGGTGGGTTTCCCTGGTTACCACCGACTGCCAGAGATGCGTGTCCCGAGTAACCACGGTCACAGGAGAGGTGTCCTTGGTTACCAGTAACTGTGGTTAGGGGTGTCCTTGGTTACCATGGTCACAGGTGGGTTTCCCTGGTTACCATCGACTGTCACAGGAGGGCTGTCCCTGTGTACCATTGTCACAGGACGGGTGTCTTTGGTTACCATGGTCACAGGTGGGTTTCCCTGGTTACTACCGACGGTCAGAGATGCGTGTCCCTGGTAACCATGGTCACAGGAGAGGTGTCCTTGGTTTCCAGTGACTGTGGGTAGGGGTGTCCTTGGTTACCATGGTCACAGAAGGGTTTCCCTGGTCACAACCGACTGTTACAGGAGGGCTGTCCCTGGGTACCATTTTCACAGGAGGGGTGTCCTTGGTTACCATGGTCACATGTGGGATTCCCTGGTTACCACCAACTGTCAGAAATGGGTGTCCCTGGTTACCACCGACTGTCACAGGCAGGTGTCCCTGGGGACTGTGAATATCACAGGTGCGTTTCCCTGGTTACCACTGACTGTCACAGGTGAGTGTACATGGTTACCACTGACTGTCACAGGAGGGCTGTCCCTGGGTTCCATTTTGACAGGAGGGGTGTCCTTGGTTACCACTGGCACAGGAGGTGTGTCCCTGGTTATCACTGACTGTCACAGGAGGGTTGTCCTTGGTTACCATGGTCGCAGGTGGGTTTCCCTGGTTACCACTGACTGTCAGAGATGCGTGTTCCTGGTTAACACCAACTGTCATATGTGCATGTCCCTGGCAACCACGGTCACAGGAGAGCTGTCCGTGGTTACCAGTGACTGTCAGAGTAGGTGAGCCCTTGGTTACCATGGTAACAGGTGGGTTTCCCTGGTTACCACCGACTGTCAGAGATGCGTGTCCCTAGTTACCACCGACTGTCACAGGCTGGTGTCCCTGGGCATTGTGAATGTCACAGGTGGGTTTCCCTGGTTACCACCGACTGTCACAGGAGGGCTGTCCCTGGGTACCATTGTCACTGTAGGGGTGTCCTTGGTTACCATTGTCACAGGTGGATTTCCCTGGTTACCACCGACTGTTAGAGATGCGTCTCCATGGTTATCACGGTCACAGGAGAGGTGTCCTTCTTTACAAGTGACTGTGGGTAGGGGTGTCCTTGGTTACCATGGTCACAGGTGGGTTTCCCTGGTTACCACCGACTGTCACAGGAGGGCTGTCCCTGGGTAGCATTGTCACAGTAGTGGTGTCCTTGGTTACCATGGTCACAGGTGGGTTTCCCTGGTTACCACCGACTGTCAGAAATGCGTGTCCCTGGTTACCACCGACTGTCATATGTGCGTGTCCTGGTAACCGCGGTCACAGGAGAGGTGTCCTTGGTTACCAGTGACTGTGGGTAGGGGTGTCCTTGGTTACCATGGTCACAGGTGGGTTTCCCTGGTTACCATCGACTGTCACAAGAGGGCTATCCCTGTGTACCATTGTCACAGGAGGGGTGTCCTTGGTTACCATGGTCACAGGTGGGTTTCCCTGGTTACCACCGACTGCCAGAGATGCGTGTCCCGAGTAACCACGGTCACAGGAGAGGTGTCCTTGGTTACCAGTAACCGTGGTTAGGGGTGTCCTTGGTTACCATGGTCACAGGTGGGTTTCCCTGGTTACCATCGACTGTCACAGGAGGGCTGTCCCTGTGTACCATTGTCACAGGACGGGTGTCTTTGGTTACCATGGTCACAGGTGGGTTTCCCTGGTTACTACCGACGGTCAGAGATGCGTGTCCCTGGTAACCATGGTCACAGGAGAGGTGTCCTTGGTTTCCAGTGACTGTGGGTAGGGGTGTCCTTGGTTACCATGGTCACAGGTGGGTTTCCCTGGTTACCACTGACTGTCAGAGATGCGTGTCCCGAGTAACCACGGTCACAGGAGAGGTGTCCTTGGTTACCAGTAACTGTGGGTAGGGGTGTCCTTGGTTACCATGGTCACAGGTTGGTTTCCCTGGTTACCATCGACTGTCACAGGAGGGCTGTCCCTGGGTACCATTGTCACAGGAGGGGTGTCCTTGGTTACCACTGGCACAGGAGGTGTGTCCCTGGTTACCACTGACTGTCACAGGAGGGGTGTCCTTGGTTACCATGGTCGCAGCTGGGCTTCCCTTGTTACCACTGACTGTCAGAGATGCGTGTCCCTGGTAACCACTGACTGTCATATGTGGGTGTCCTGGTAACCACGGTCACAGGAGAGGTGTCCTTGGTTACCAGTGACTGTGGGTAGGGGTGTCCTTGGTTACCATGGTCACAGGTGGGTTTCCCTGGTTACCATCGACTGTCACAGGAGGGCTGTCCCTGTGTACCATTGTCACAGGAGGGGTGTCCTTGGTTACCATGGTCACAGGTGGGTTTCCCTGGTTACCATCGACTGTCACAGGAGGGCTGTCCCTGTGTACCATTGTCACAGGAGGGGTGTCCTTGGTTACCATGGTCACAGGTGGGTTTCCCTGGTTACCACCGACTGCCAGAGATGCGTGTCCCGAGTAACCACGGTCACAGGAGAGGTGTCCTTGGTTACCAGTAACTGTGGTTAGGGGTGTCCTTGGTTACCATGGTCACAGGTGGGTTTCCCTGGTTACCATCGACTGTCACAGGAGGGCTGTCCCTGTGTACCATTGTCACAGGACGGGTGTCTTTGGTTACCATGGTCACAGGTGGGTTTCCCTGGTTACTACCGACGGTCAGAGATGCGTGTCCCTGGTAACCATGGTCACAGGAGAGGTGTCCTTGGTTTCCAGTGACTGTGGGTAGGGGTGTCCTTGGTTACCATGGTCACAGAAGGGTTTCCCTGGTCACAACCGACTGTTACAGGAGGGCTGTCCCTGGGTACCATTTTCACAGGAGGGGTGTCCTTGGTTACCATGGTCACATGTGGGATTCCCTGGTTACCACCAACTGTCAGAAATGGGTGTCCCTGGTTACCACCGACTGTCACAGGCAGGTGTCCCTGGGGACTGTGAATATCACAGGTGCGTTTCCCTGGTTACCACTGACTGTCACAGGTGAGTGTACATGGTTACCACTGACTGTCACAGGAGGGCTGTCCCTGGGTTCCATTTTGACAGGAGGGGTGTCCTTGGTTACCACTGGCACAGGAGGTGTGTCCCTGGTTATCACTGACTGTCACAGGAGGGTTGTCCTTGGTTACCATGGTCGCAGGTGGGTTTCCCTGGTTACCACTGACTGTCAGAGATGCGTGTTCCTGGTTAACACCAACTGTCATATGTGCATGTCCCTGGTAACCACGGTCACAGGAGAGCTGTCCGTGGTTACCAGTGACTGTCAGAGTAGGTGAGTCCTTGGTTACCATGGTCACAGGTGGGTTTCCCTGGTTACCACCGACTGTCAGAGATGCGTGTCCCTGGTTACCACCGACTGTCACAGGCCGGTGTCCCTGGGCATTGTGAATGTCACAGGTGGGTTTCCCTGGTTACCACCGACTGTCACAGGAGGGCTGTCCCTGGGTACCATTGTCACTGTAGGGGTGTCCTTGGTTACCATTGTCACAGGTGGATTTCCCTGGTTACCACCGACTGTTAGAGATGCGTCTCCATGGTTATCACGGTCACAGGAGAGGTGTCCTTCTTTACCAGTGACTGTGGGTAGGGGTGTCCTTGGTTACCATGGTCACAGGTGGGTTTCCCTGGTTACCACCGACTGTCACAGGAGGGCTGTCCCTGGGTAGCATTGTCACAGTAGTGGTGTCCTTGGTTACCATGGTCACAGGTGGGTTTCCCTGGTTACCACCGACTGTCAGAAATGCGTGTCCCTGGTTACCACCGACTGTCATATGTGCGTGTCCTGGTAACCGCGGTCACAGGAGAGGTGTCCTTGGTTACCAGTGACTGTGGGTAGGGGTGTCCTTGGTTACCATGGTCACAGGTGGGTTTCCCTGGTTACCATCGACTGTCACAAGAGGGCTGTCCCTGTGTACCATTGTCACAGGAGGGGTGTCCTTGGTTACCATGGTCACAGGTGGGTTTCCCTGGTTACCACCGACTGCCAGAGATGCGTGTCCCGAGTAACCACGGTCACAGGAGAGGTGTCCTTGGTTACCAGTAACCGTGGTTAGGGGTGTCCTTGGTTACCATGGTCACAGGTGGGTTTCCCTGGTTACCACCGACTCTCACAGGAAGGCTGTCCCTGTGTACCATTGTCACAGGAGGTGTGTCCTTGGTTACCATGGTCACAGGTTGGTTTCCCTGGTTACCACAGACTGTCACAGGAGGGCTGTCCCTGGGTAGCATTGTCACAGGAGGGGTGTCCTTGGTTACCATGGTCACAGGTGGCTTTCCCTGGTTACCACCGACTGTCAGAAATGGGTGTCCCTGGTAACCACCGTCTGTCACAGGCTGGTGTCCCTGGGCACTGTGAATGTCACAGGTGGGTTTCCCTGGTTACCACCGACTGTCATATGTGCGTGTCCCTGGTAACCACAGTCACAGGAGAGGTGTCCTTGGTTACCAGTGACGGTGGGTAGGGGTGTCCTTGGTTACCATGGTCACAGGTGGGTTTCCCTGGTTACCACCGACTGTCACAGGAGGGCTGTCCCTGGGTACCATTGTCACAGAAGGGGTGTCCTTGGTTACCATGGTCACAGGTTGGTTCCCCTTGTTACCACCGACTGTCACAGGAGAGCTGTCCCTGGGTACCATTGTCACAGAAGGGGTGTCCTTGGTTACCATGGTCACAGGTGGGTTTCCCTGGTTACCACCGACTGTCAGAGATGTGTGTCCCTGGTAACCACGGTCACAGGAGAGGTGTCCTTGGTTACCAGTGACTGTGGGTAGGGGTGTCCTTGGTTACCATCGTCGCAGGTGGGTTTTACTGGTTACCACTGACTGTCAGAGATGCGTGTCCCTGGTTACCACCGACTGTCATATGTGCGTGTCCTGGTAACCACGGTCACAGGAGAGGTGTCCTTGGTTACCAGTGACTGTGGGTAGGGGTGTCCTTGGTTACCATGGTCACAGGTGGGTTTCCCTGGTTAACACCGACTGTCACAGGAGGGCTGTCCCTGTGTACCATTGTCACAGGAGGGGTGTCCTTGGTTACCATGGTCACAGGTGGGTTTCCCTGGTTACCACTGACTGTCAGAGATGCGTGTCCCGAGTAACCACGGTCACAGGAGAGGTGTCCTTGGTTACCAGTAACTGTGGGTAGG
Source organism: Rangifer tarandus platyrhynchus (assembly GCA_949782905.1). NCBI lineage: Eukaryota > Metazoa > Chordata > Mammalia > Artiodactyla > Cervidae > Rangifer > Rangifer tarandus. Next base: position 283,273 of record CATKSN020000630.1, read on the forward strand.
GGTGTCCTTGGTTACCATGGTCACAGGTTGGTTTCCCTGGTTACCATCGACTGTCACAGGAGGGCTGTCCCTGGGTACCATTGTCACAGGAGGGGTGTCTTTGGTTACCATGGTCACAGGTGGGTTTCCCTGGTTACTACCGACGGTCAGAGATGCGTGTCCCTGGTAACCATGGTCACAGGAGAGGTGTCCTTGGTTACCAGTGACTGTGGGTACGGGTGTCCTTGGTTACCATGGTCACAGGTGGGTTTCCCTGGTTAACACCGACTGTCACAGGAGGGCTGTCCCTGTGTACCATTGTCACAGGAGGGGTGTCCTTGGTTACCATGGTCACAGGTGGGTTTCCCTGGTTACCACTGACTGTCAGAGATGCGTGTCCCGAGTAACCACGGTCACAGGAGAGGTGTCCTTGGTTACCAGTAACTGTGGGTAGGGGTGTCCTTGGTTACCATGGTCACAGGTTGGTTTCCCTGGTTACCATCGACTGTCACAGGAGGGCTGTCCCTGGGTACCATTGTCACAGGAGGGGTGTCCTTGGTTACCACTGGCACAGGAGGTGTGTCCCTGGTTACCACTGACTGTCACAGGAGGGGTGTCCTTGGTTACCATGGTCGCAGCTGGGCTTCCCTTGTTACCACTGACTGTCAGAGATGCGTGTCCCTGGTAACCACTGACTGTCATATGTGTGTGTCCTGGTAACCACGGTCACAGGAGAGGTGTCCTTGGTTACCAGTGACTGTGGGTAGGGGTGTCCTTGGTTACCATGGTCACAGGTGGGTTTCCCTGGTTACCATCGACTGTCACAGGAGGGCTGTCCCTGTGTACCATTGTCACAGGAGGGGTGTCCTTGGTTACCATGGTCACAGGTGGGTTTCCCTGGTTACCATCGACTGTCACAGGAGGGCTGTCCCTGTGTACCATTGTCACAGGAGGGGTGTCCTTGGTTACCATGGTCGCAGCTGGGCTTCCCTTGTTACCACTGACTGTCAGAGATGCGTGTCCCTGGTTACCACCGACTGTCATATGTGCGTGTCCTGGTAACCACGGTCACAGGAGAGGTGTCCTTGGTTACCAGTGACTGTGGGTAGGGGTGTCCTTGGTTACCATGGTCACAGGTGGGTTTCCCTGGTTAACACCGACTGTCACAGGAGGGCTGTCCCTGTGTACCATTGTCACAGGAGGGGTGTCCTTGGTTACCATGGTCACAGGTGGGTTTCCCTGGTTACCACTGACTGTCAGAGATGCGTGTCCCGAGTAACCACGGTCACAGGAGAGGTGTCCTTGGTTACCAGTAACTGTGGGTAGGGGTGTCCTTGGTTACCATGGTCACAGGTTGGTTTCCCTGGTTACCATCGACTGTCACAGGAGGGCTGTCCCTGGGTACCATTGTCACAGGAGGGGTGTCTTTGGTTACCATGGTCACAGGTGGGTTTCCCTGGTTACTACCGACGGTCAGAGATGCGTGTCCCTGGTAACCATGGTCACAGGAGAGGTGTCCTTGGTTACCAGTGACTGTGGGTAGGGGTGTCCTTGGTTACCATGGTCACAGGTGGGTTTCCCTGGTTAACACCGACTGTCACAGGAGGGCTGTCCCTGTGTACCATTGTCACAGGAGGGGTGTCCTTGGTTACCATGGTCACAGGTGGGTTTCCCTGGTTACCACTGACTGTCAGAGATGCGTGTCCCGAGTAACCACGGTCACAGGAGAGGTGTCCTTGGTTACCAGTAACTGTGGGTAGGGGTGTCCTTGGTTACCATGGTCACAGGTTGGTTTCCCTGGTTACCATCGACTGTCACAGGAGGGCTGTCCCTGGGTACCATTGTCACAGGAGGGGTGTCCTTGGTTACCACTGGCACAGGAGGTGTGTCCCTGGTTACCACTGACTGTCACAGGAGGGGTGTCCTTGGTTACCATGGTCGCAGCTGGGCTTCCCTTGTTACCACTGACTGTCAGAGATGCGTGTCCCTGGTAACCACTGAATGTCATATGTGGGTGTCCTGGTAACCACGGTCACAGGAGAGGTGTCCTTGGTTACCAGTGACTGTGGGTAGGGGTGTCCTTGGTTACCATGGTCACAGGTGGGTTTCCCTGGTTACTATCGACTGTCACAGGAGGGCTGTCCCTGTGTACCATTGTCACAGGAGGGGTGTCCTTGGTTACCATGGTCACAGGTGGGTTTCCCTGGTTACCACCGACTGCCAGAGATGCGTGTCCCGAGTAACCACGGTCACAGGAGAGGTGTCCTTGGTTACCAGTAACTGTGGTTAGGGGTGTCCTTGGTTACCATGGTCACAGGTGGGTTTCCCTGGTTACCATCGACTGTCACAGGAGGGCTGTCCCTGTGTACCATTGTCACAGGACGGGTGTCTTTGGTTACCATGGTCACAGGTGGGTTTCCCTGGTTACTACCGACGGTCAGAGATGCGTGTCCCTGGTAACCATGGTCACAGGAGAGGTGTCCTTGGTTTCCAGTGACTGTGGGTAGGGGTGTCCTTGGTTACCATGGTCACAGAAGGGTTTCCCTGGTCACAACCGACTGTTACAGGAGGGCTGTCCCTGGGTACCATTTTCACAGGAGGGGTGTCCTTGGTTACCATGGTCACATGTGGGATTCCCTGGTTACCACCAACTGTCAGAAATGGGTGTCCCTGGTTACCACCGACTGTCACAGGCAGGTGTCCCTGGGGACTGTGAATATCACAGGTGCGTTTCCCTGGTTACCACTGACTGTCACAGGTGAGTGTACATGGTTACCACTGACTGTCACAGGAGGGCTGTCCCTGGGTTCCATTTTGACAGGAGGGGTGTCCTTGGTTACCACTGGCACAGGAGGTGTGTCCCTGGTTATCACTGACTGTCACAGGAGGGTTGTCCTTGGTTACCATGGTCGCAGGTGGGTTTCCCTGGTTACCACTGACTGTCAGAGATGCGTGTTCCTGGTTAACACCAACTGTCATATGTGCATGTCCCTGGCAACCACGGTCACAGGAGAGCTGTCCGTGGTTACCAGTGACTGTCAGAGTAGGTGAGCCCTTGGTTACCATGGTAACAGGTGGGTTTCCCTGGTTACCACCGACTGTCAGAGATGCGTGTCCCTGGTTACCACCGACTGTCACAGGCTGGTGTCCCTGGGCATTGTGAATGTCACAGGTGGGTTTCCCTGGTTACCACCGACTGTCACAGGAGGGCTGTCCCTGGGTACCATTGTCACTGTAGGGGTGTCCTTGGTTACCATTGTCACAGGTGGATTTCCCTGGTTACCACCGACTGTTAGAGATGCGTCTCCATGGTTATCACGGTCACAGGAGAGGTGTCCTTCTTTACAAGTGACTGTGGGTAGGGGTGTCCTTGGTTACCATGGTCACAGGTGGGTTTCCCTGGTTACCACCGACTGTCACAGGAGGGCTGTCCCTGGGTAGCATTGTCACAGTAGTGGTGTCCTTGGTTACCATGGTCACAGGTGGGTTTCCCTGGTTACCACCGACTGTCAGAAATGCGTGTCCCTGGTTACCACCGACTGTCATATGTGCGTGTCCTGGTAACCGCGGTCACAGGAGAGGTGTCCTTGGTTACCAGTGACTGTGGGTAGGGGTGTCCTTGGTTACCATGGTCACAGGTGGGTTTCCCTGGTTACCATCGACTGTCACAAGAGGGCTATCCCTGTGTACCATTGTCACAGGAGGGGTGTCCTTGGTTACCATGGTCACAGGTGGGTTTCCCTGGTTACCACCGACTGCCAGAGATGCGTGTCCCGAGTAACCACGGTCACAGGAGAGGTGTCCTTGGTTACCAGTAACCGTGGTTAGGGGTGTCCTTGGTTACCATGGTCACAGGTGGGTTTCCCTGGTTACCATCGACTGTCACAGGAGGGCTGTCCCTGTGTACCATTGTCACAGGACGGGTGTCTTTGGTTACCATGGTCACAGGTGGGTTTCCCTGGTTACTACCGACGGTCAGAGATGCGTGTCCCTGGTAACCATGGTCACAGGAGAGGTGTCCTTGGTTTCCAGTGACTGTGGGTAGGGGTGTCCTTGGTTACCATGGTCACAGGTGGGTTTCCCTGGTTACCACTGACTGTCAGAGATGCGTGTCCCGAGTAACCACGGTCACAGGAGAGGTGTCCTTGGTTACCAGTAACTGTGGGTAGGGGTGTCCTTGGTTACCATGGTCACAGGTTGGTTTCCCTGGTTACCATCGACTGTCACAGGAGGGCTGTCCCTGGGTACCATTGTCACAGGAGGGGTGTCCTTGGTTACCACTGGCACAGGAGGTGTGTCCCTGGTTACCACTGACTGTCACAGGAGGGGTGTCCTTGGTTACCATGGTCGCAGCTGGGCTTCCCTTGTTACCACTGACTGTCAGAGATGCGTGTCCCTGGTAACCACTGACTGTCATATGTGGGTGTCCTGGTAACCACGGTCACAGGAGAGGTGTCCTTGGTTACCAGTGACTGTGGGTAGGGGTGTCCTTGGTTACCATGGTCACAGGTGGGTTTCCCTGGTTACCATCGACTGTCACAGGAGGGCTGTCCCTGTGTACCATTGTCACAGGAGGGGTGTCCTTGGTTACCATGGTCACAGGTGGGTTTCCCTGGTTACCATCGACTGTCACAGGAGGGCTGTCCCTGTGTACCATTGTCACAGGAGGGGTGTCCTTGGTTACCATGGTCACAGGTGGGTTTCCCTGGTTACCACCGACTGCCAGAGATGCGTGTCCCGAGTAACCACGGTCACAGGAGAGGTGTCCTTGGTTACCAGTAACTGTGGTTAGGGGTGTCCTTGGTTACCATGGTCACAGGTGGGTTTCCCTGGTTACCATCGACTGTCACAGGAGGGCTGTCCCTGTGTACCATTGTCACAGGACGGGTGTCTTTGGTTACCATGGTCACAGGTGGGTTTCCCTGGTTACTACCGACGGTCAGAGATGCGTGTCCCTGGTAACCATGGTCACAGGAGAGGTGTCCTTGGTTTCCAGTGACTGTGGGTAGGGGTGTCCTTGGTTACCATGGTCACAGAAGGGTTTCCCTGGTCACAACCGACTGTTACAGGAGGGCTGTCCCTGGGTACCATTTTCACAGGAGGGGTGTCCTTGGTTACCATGGTCACATGTGGGATTCCCTGGTTACCACCAACTGTCAGAAATGGGTGTCCCTGTTTACCACCGACTGTCACAGGCAGGTGTCCCTGGGGACTGTGAATATCACAGGTGCGTTTCCCTGGTTACCACTGACTGTCACAGGTGAGTGTACATGGTTACCACTGACTGTCACAGGAGGGCTGTCCCTGGGTTCCATTTTGACAGGAGGGGTGTCCTTGGTTACCACTGGCACAGGAGGTGTGTCCCTGGTTATCACTGACTGTCACAGGAGGGTTGTCCTTGGTTACCATGGTCGCAGGTGGGTTTCCCTGGTTACCACTGACTGTCAGAGATGCGTGTTCCTGGTTAACACCAACTGTCATATGTGCATGTCCCTGGTAACCACGGTCACAGGAGAGCTGTCCGTGGTTACCAGTGACTGTCAGAGTAGGTGAGTCCTTGGTTACCATGGTAACAGGTGGGTTTCCCTGGTTACCACCGACTGTCAGAGATGCGTGTCCCTGGTTACCACCGACTGTCACAGGCCGGTGTCCCTGGGCATTGTGAATGTCACAGGTGGGTTTCCCTGGTTACCACCGACTGTCACAGGAGGGCTGTCCCTGGGTACCATTGTCACTGTAGGGGTGTCCTTGGTTACCATTGTCACAGGTGGATTTCCCTGGTTACCACCGACTGTTAGAGATGCGTCTCCATGGTTATCACGGTCACAGGAGAGGTGTCCTTCTTTACCAGTGACTGTGGGTAGGGGTGTCCTTGGTTACCATGGTCACAGGTGGGTTTCCCTGGTTACCACCGACTGTCACAGGAGGGCTGTCCCTGGGTAGCATTGTCACAGTAGTGGTGTCCTTGGTTACCATGGTCACAGGTGGGTTTCCCTGGTTACCACCGACTGTCAGAAATGCGTGTCCCTGGTTACCACCGACTGTCATATGTGCGTGTCCTGGTAACCGCGGTCACAGGAGAGGTGTCCTTGGTTACCAGTGACTGTGGGTAGGGGTGTCCTTGGTTACCATGGTCACAGGTGGGTTTCCCTGGTTACCATCGACTGTCACAAGAGGGCTGTCCCTGTGTACCATTGTCACAGGAGGGGTGTCCTTGGTTACCATGGTCACAGGTGGGTTTCCCTGGTTACCACCGACTGCCAGAGATGCGTGTCCCGAGTAACCACGGTCACAGGAGAGGTGTCCTTGGTTACCAGTAACCGTGGTTAGGGGTGTCCTTGGTTACCATGGTCACAGGTGGGTTTCCCTGGTTACCACCGACTCTCACAGGAAGGCTGTCCCTGTGTACCATTGTCACAGGAGGTGTGTCCTTGGTTACCATGGTCACAGGTTGGTTTCCCTGGTTACCACAGACTGTCACAGGAGGGCTGTCCCTGGGTAGCATTGTCACAGGAGGGGTGTCCTTGGTTACCATGGTCACAGGTGGCTTTCCCTGGTTACCACCGACTGTCAGAAATGGGTGTCCCTGGTAACCACCGTCTGTCACAGGCTGGTGTCCCTGGGCACTGTGAATGTCACAGGTGGGTTTCCCTGGTTACCACCGACTGTCATATGTGCGTGTCCCTGGTAACCACAGTCACAGGAGAGGTGTCCTTGGTTACCAGTGACGGTGGGTAGGGGTGTCCTTGGTTACCATGGTCACAGGTGGGTTTCCCTGGTTACCACCGACTGTCACAGGAGGGCTGTCCCTGGGTACCATTGTCACAGAAGGGGTGTCCTTGGTTACCATGGTCACAGGTTGGTTCCCCTTGTTACCACCGACTGTCACAGGAGAGCTGTCCCTGGGTACCATTGTCACAGAAGGGGTGTCCTTGGTTACCATGGTCACAGGTGGGTTTCCCTGGTTACCACCGACTGTCAGAGATGTGTGTCCCTGGTAACCACGGTCACAGGAGAGGTGTCCTTGGTTACCAGTGACTGTGGGTAGGGGTGTCCTTGGTTACCATCGTCGCAGGTGGGTTTTACTGGTTACCACTGACTGTCAGAGATGCGTGTCCCTGGTTACCACCGACTGTCATATGTGCGTGTCCTGGTAACCACGGTCACAGGAGAGGTGTCCTTGGTTACCAGTGACTGTGGGTAGGGGTGTCCTTGGTTACCATGGTCACAGGTGGGTTTCCCTGGTTAACACCGACTGTCACAGGAGGGCTGTCCCTGTGTACCATTGTCACAGGAGGGGTGTCCTTGGTTACCATGGTCACAGGTGGGTTTCCCTGGTTACCACTGACTGTCAGAGATGCGTGTCCCGAGTAACCACGGTCACAGGAGAGGTGTCCTTGGTTACCAGTAACTGTGGGTAGGGGTGTCCTTGGTTACCATGGTCACAGGTTGGTTTCCCTGGTTACCATCGACTGTCACAGGAGGGCTGTCCCTGGGTACCATTGTCACAGGAGGGGTGTCTTTGGTTACCATGGTCACAGGTGGGTTTCCCTGGTTACTACCGACGGTCAGAGATGCGTGTCCCTGGTAACCATGGTCACAGGAGAGGTGTCCTTGGTTACCAGTGACTGTGGGTACGGGTGTCCTTGGTTACCATGGTCACAGGTGGGTTTCCCTGGTTAACACCGACTGTCACAGGAGGGCTGTCCCTGTGTACCATTGTCACAGGAGGGGTGTCCTTGGTTACCATGGTCACAGGTGGGTTTCCCTGGTTACCACTGACTGTCAGAGATGCGTGTCCCGAGTAACCACGGTCACAGGAGAGGTGTCCTTGGTTACCAGTAACTGTGGGTAGGGGTGTCCTTGGTTACCATGGTCACAGGTTGGTTTCCCTGGTTACCATCGACTGTCACAGGAGGGCTGTCCCTGGGTACCATTGTCACAGGAGGGGTGTCCTTGGTTACCACTGGCACAGGAGGTGTGTCCCTGGTTACCACTGACTGTCACAGGAGGGGTGTCCTTGGTTACCATGGTCGCAGCTGGGCTTCCCTTGTTACCACTGACTGTCAGAGATGCGTGTCCCTGGTAACCACTGACTGTCATATGTGTGTGTCCTGGTAACCACGGTCACAGGAGAGGTGTCCTTGGTTACCAGTGACTGTGGGTAGGGGTGTCCTTGGTTACCATGGTCACAGGTGGGTTTCCCTGGTTACCATCGACTGTCACAGGAGGGCTGTCCCTGTGTACCATTGTCACAGGAGGGGTGTCCTTGGTTACCATGGTCACAGGTGGGTTTCCCTGGTTACCATCGACTGTCACAGGAGGGCTGTCCCTGTGTACCATTGTCACAGGAGGGGTGTCCTTGGTTACCATGGTCGCAGCTGGGCTTCCCTTGTTACCACTGACTGTCAGAGATGCGTGTCCCTGGTTACCACCGACTGTCATATGTGCGTGTCCTGGTAACCACGGTCACAGGAGAGGTGTCCTTGGTTACCAGTGACTGTGGGTAGGGGTGTCCTTGGTTACCATGGTCACAGGTGGGTTTCCCTGGTTAACACCGACTGTCACAGGAGGGCTGTCCCTGTGTACCATTGTCACAGGAGGGGTGTCCTTGGTTACCATGGTCACAGGTGGGTTTCCCTGGTTACCACTGACTGTCAGAGATGCGTGTCCCGAGTAACCACGGTCACAGGAGAGGTGTCCTTGGTTACCAGTAACTGTGGGTAGGGGTGTCCTTGGTTACCATGGTCACAGGTTGGTTTCCCTGGTTACCATCGACTGTCACAGGAGGGCTGTCCCTGGGTACCATTGTCACAGGAGGGGTGTCTTTGGTTACCATGGTCACAGGTGGGTTTCCCTGGTTACTACCGACGGTCAGAGATGCGTGTCCCTGGTAACCATGGTCACAGGAGAGGTGTCCTTGGTTACCAGTGACTGTGGGTAGGGGTGTCCTTGGTTACCATGGTCACAGGTGGGTTTCCCTGGTTAACACCGACTGTCACAGGAGGGCTGTCCCTGTGTACCATTGTCACAGGAGGGGTGTCCTTGGTTACCATGGTCACAGGTGGGTTTCCCTGGTTACCACTGACTGTCAGAGATGCGTGTCCCGAGTAACCACGGTCACAGGAGAGGTGTCCTTGGTTACCAGTAACTGTGGGTAGGGGTGTCCTTGGTTACCATGGTCACAGGTTGGTTTCCCTGGTTACCATCGACTGTCACAGGAGGGCTGTCCCTGGGTACCATTGTCACAGGAGGGGTGTCCTTGGTTACCACTGGCACAGGAGGTGTGTCCCTGGTTACCACTGACTGTCACAGGAGGGGTGTCCTTGGTTACCATGGTCGCAGCTGGGCTTCCCTTGTTACCACTGACTGTCAGAGATGCGTGTCCCTGGTAACCACTGAATGTCATATGTGGGTGTCCTGGTAACCACGGTCACAGGAGAGGTGTCCTTGGTTACCAGTGACTGTGGGTAGGGGTGTCCTTGGTTACCATGGTCACAGGTGGGTTTCCCTGGTTACTATCGACTGTCACAGGAGGGCTGTCCCTGTGTACCATTGTCACAGGAGGGGTGTCCTTGGTTACCATGGTCACAGGTGGGTTTCCCTGGTTACCATCGACTGTCACAGGAGGGCTGTCCCTGTGTACCATTGTCACAGGAGGGGTGTCCTTGGTTACCATGGTCACAGGTGGGTTTCCTGGTTACCACCGACTGCCAGAGATGCGTGTCCCGAGTAACCACGGTCACAGGAGAGGTGTCCTTGGTTACCAGTAACTGTGGTTAGGGGTGTCCTTGGTTACCATGGTCACAGGTGGGTTTCCCTGGTTACCATCGACTGTCACAGGAAGGCTGTCCCTGTGTACCATTGTCACAGGAGGTGTGTCCTTGGTTACCATGGTCACAGGTTGGTTTCCCTGGTTACCACAGACTGTCACAGGAGGGCTGTCCCTGGGTAGCATTGTCACAGGAGGGGTGTCCTTGGTTACCATGGTCACAGGTGGGTTTCCCTGGTTACCATCGACTGTCACAGGAGGGCTGTCCCTGTGTACCATTGTCACAGGAGGTGTGTCCTTGGTTACCATGGTCACAGGTTGGTTTCCCTGGTTACCACAGACTGTCACAGGAGGGCTGTCCCTGGGTAGCATTGTCACAGGAGGGGTGTCCCTGGTAACCACCGTCTGTCACAGGCTGGTGTCCCTGGGCACTGTGAATGTCACAGGTGGGTTTCCCTGGTTACCACCGACTGTCATATGTGCGTGTCCCTGGTAACCACAGTCACAGGAGAGGTGTCCTTGGTTACCAGTGACGGTGGGTAGGGGTGTCCTTGGTTACCATGGTCACAGGTGGGTTTCCCTGGTTACCACCGACTGTCACAGGAGGGCTGTCCCTGGGTACCATTGTCACAGAAGGGGTGTCCTTGGTTACCATGGTCACAGGTTGGTTCCCCTTGTTACCACCGACTGTCACAGGAGAGCTGTCCCTGGGTACCATTGTCACAGAAGGGGTGTCCTTGGTTACCATGGTCACAGGTGGGTTTCCCTGGTTACCACCGACTGTCAGAGATGTGTGTCCCTGGTAACCACGGTCACAGGAGAGGTGTCCTTGGTTACCAGTGACTGTGGGTAGGGGTGTCCTTGGTTACCATCGTCGCAGGTGGGTTTTACTGGTTACCACTGACTGTCAGAGATGCGTGTCCCTGGTTACCACCGACTGTCATATGTGCGTGTCCTGGTAACCACGGTCACAGGAGAGGTGTCCTTGGTTACCAGTGACTGTGGGTAGGGGTGTCCTTGGTTACCATGGTCACAGGTGGGTTTCCCTGGTTAACACCGACTGTCACAGGAGGGCTGTCCCTGTGTACCATTGTCACAGGAGGGGTGTCCTTGGTTACCATGGTCACAGGTGGGTTTCCCTGGTTACCACTGACTGTCAGAGATGCGTGTCCCGAGTAACCACGGTCACAGGAGAGGTGTCCTTGGTTACCAGTAACTGTGGGTAGGGGTGTCCTTGGTTACCATGGTCACAGGTTGGTTTCCCTGGTTACCATCGACTGTCACAGGAGGGCTGTCCCTGGGTACCATTGTCACAGGAGGGGTGTCTTTGGTTACCATGGTCACAGGTGGGTTTCACTGGTTACTACCGACGGTCAGAGATGCGTGTCCCTGGTAACCATGGTCACAGGAGAGGTGTCCTTGGTTACCAGTGACTGTGGGTAGGGGTGTCCTTGGTTACCATGGTCACAGGTGGGTTTCCCTGGTTAACACCGACTGTCACAGGAGGGCTGTCCCTGTGTACCATTGTCACAGGAGGGGTGTCCTTGGTTACCATGGTCACAGGTTGGTTTCCCTGGTTACCACAGACTGTCACAGGAGGGCTGTCCCTGGGTAGCATTGTCACAGGAGGGGTGTCCTTGGTTACCATGGTCACAGGTGGCTTTCCCTGGTTACCACCGACTGTCAGAAATGGGTGTCCCTGGTAACCACCGTCTGTCACAGGCTGGTGTCCCTGGGCACTGTGAATGTCACAGGTGGGTTTCCCTGGTTACCACCGACTGTCATATGTGCGTGTCCCTGGTAACCACAGTCACAGGAGAGGTGTCCTTGGTTACCAGTGACGGTGGGTAGGGGTGTCCTTGGTTACCATGGTCACAGGTGGGTTTCCCTGGTTACCACCGACTGTCACAGGAGGGCTGTCCCTGGGTACCATTGTCACAGAAGGGGTGTCCTTGGTTACCATGGTCACAGGTTGGTTCCCCTTGTTACCACCGACTGTCACAGGAGAGCTGTCCCTGGGTACCATTGTCACAGAAGGGGTGTCCTTGGTTACCATGGTCACAGGTGGGTTTCCCTGGTTACCACCGACTGTCAGAGATGTGTGTCCCTGGTAACCACGGTCACAGGAGAGGTGTCCTTGGTTACCAGTGACTGTGGGTAGGGGTGTCCTTGGTTACCATCGTCGCAGGTGGGTTTTACTGGTTACCACTGACTGTCAGAGATGCGTGTCCCTGGTTACCACCGACTGTCATATGTGCGTGTCCTGGTAACCACGGTCACAGGAGAGGTGTCCTTGGTTACCAGTGACTGTGGGTAGGGGTGTCCTTGGTTACCATGGTCACAGGTGGGTTTCCCTGGTTAACACCGACTGTCACAGGAGGGCTGTCCCTGTGTACCATTGTCACAGGAGGGGTGTCCTTGGTTACCATGGTCACAGGTGGGTTTCCCTGGTTACCACTGACTGTCAGAGATGCGTGTCCCGAGTAACCACGGTCACAGGAGAGGTGTCCTTGGTTACCAGTAACTGTGGGTAGGGGTGTCCTTGGTTACCATGGTCACAGGTTGGTTTCCCTGGTTACCATCGACTGTCACAGGAGGGCTGTCCCTGGGTACCATTGTCACAGGAGGGGTGTCTTTGGTTACCATGGTCACAGGTGGGTTTCACTGGTTACTACCGACGGTCAGAGATGCGTGTCCCTGGTAACCATGGTCACAGGAGAGGTGTCCTTGGTTACCAGTGACTGTGGGTAGGGGTGTCCTTGGTTACCATGGTCACAGGTGGGTTTCCCTGGTTAACACCGACTGTCACAGGAGGGCTGTCCCTGTGTACCATTGTCACAGGAGGGGTGTCCTTGGTTACCATGGTCACAGGTTGGTTTCCCTGGTTACCACAGACTGTCACAGGAGGGCTGTCCCTGGGTAGCATTGTCACAGGAGGGGTGTCCTTGGTTACCATGGTCACAGGTGGCTTTCCCTGGTTACCACCGACTGTCAGAAATGGGTGTCCCTGGTAACCACCGTCTGTCACAGGCTGGTGTCCCTGGGCACTGTGAATGTCACAGGTGGGTTTCCCTGGTTACCACCGACTGTCATATGTGCGTGTCCCTGGTAACCACAGTCACAGGAGAGGTGTCCTTGGTTACCAGTGACGGTGGGTAGGGGTGTCCTTGGTTACCATGGTCACAGGTGGGTTTCCCTGGTTACCATCGACTGTCACAAGAGGGCTATCCCTGTGTACCATTGTCACAGGAGGGGTGTCCTTGGTTACCATGGTCACAGGTGGGTTTCCCTGGTTACCACCGACTGCCAGAGATGCGTGTCCCGAGTAACCACGGTCACAGGAGAGGTGTCCTTGGTTACCAGTAACCGTGGTTAGGGGTGTCCTTGGTTACCATGGTCACAGGTGGGTTTCCCTGGTTACCATCGACTGTCACAGGAGGGCTGTCCCTGTGTACCATTGTCACAGGACGGGTGTCTTTGGTTACCATGGTCACAGGTGGGTTTCCCTGGTTACTACCGACGGTCAGAGATGCGTGTCCCTGGTAACCATGGTCACAGGAGAGGTGTCCTTGGTTTCCAGTGACTGTGGGTAGGGGTGTCCTTGGTTACCATGGTCACAGGTGGGTTTCCCTGGTTACCACTGACTGTCAGAGATGCGTGTCCCGAGTAACCACGGTCACAGGAGAGGTGTCCTTGGTTACCAGTAACTGTGGGTAGGGGTGTCCTTGGTTACCATGGTCACAGGTTGGTTTCCCTGGTTACCATCGACTGTCACAGGAGGGCTGTCCCTGGGTACCATTGTCACAGGAGGGGTGTCCTTGGTTACCACTGGCACAGGAGGTGTGTCCCTGGTTACCACTGACTGTCACAGGAGGGGTGTCCTTGGTTACCATGGTCGCAGCTGGGCTTCCCTTGTTACCACTGACTGTCAGAGATGCGTGTCCCTGGTAACCACTGACTGTCATATGTGGGTGTCCTGGTAACCACGGTCACAGGAGAGGTGTCCTTGGTTACCAGTGACTGTGGGTAGGGGTGTCCTTGGTTACCATGGTCACAGGTGGGTTTCCCTGGTTACCATCGACTGTCACAGGAGGGCTGTCCCTGTGTACCATTGTCACAGGAGGGGTGTCCTTGGTTACCATGGTCACAGGTGGGTTTCCCTGGTTACCATCGACTGTCACAGGAGGGCTGTCCCTGTGTACCATTGTCACAGGAGGGGTGTCCTTGGTTACCATGGTCACAGGTGGGTTTCCCTGGTTACCACCGACTGCCAGAGATGCGTGTCCCGAGTAACCACGGTCACAGGAGAGGTGTCCTTGGTTACCAGTAACTGTGGTTAGGGGTGTCCTTGGTTACCATGGTCACAGGTGGGTTTCCCTGGTTACCATCGACTGTCACAGGAGGGCTGTCCCTGTGTACCATTGTCACAGGACGGGTGTCTTTGGTTACCATGGTCACAGGTGGGTTTCCCTGGTTACTACCGACGGTCAGAGATGCGTGTCCCTGGTAACCATGGTCACAGGAGAGGTGTCCTTGGTTTCCAGTGACTGTGGGTAGGGGTGTCCTTGGTTACCATGGTCACAGAAGGGTTTCCCTGGTCACAACCGACTGTTACAGGAGGGCTGTCCCTGGGTACCATTTTCACAGGAGGGGTGTCCTTGGTTACCATGGTCACATGTGGGATTCCCTGGTTACCACCAACTGTCAGAAATGGGTGTCCCTGGTTACCACCGACTGTCACAGGCAGGTGTCCCTGGGGACTGTGAATATCACAGGTGCGTTTCCCTGGTTACCACTGACTGTCACAGGTGAGTGTACATGGTTACCACTGACTGTCACAGGAGGGCTGTCCCTGGGTTCCATTTTGACAGGAGGGGTGTCCTTGGTTACCACTGGCACAGGAGGTGTGTCCCTGGTTATCACTGACTGTCACAGGAGGGTTGTCCTTGGTTACCATGGTCGCAGGTGGGTTTCCCTGGTTACCACTGACTGTCAGAGATGCGTGTTCCTGGTTAACACCAACTGTCATATGTGCATGTCCCTGGTAACCACGGTCACAGGAGAGCTGTCCGTGGTTACCAGTGACTGTCAGAGTAGGTGAGTCCTTGGTTACCATGGTAACAGGTGGGTTTCCCTGGTTACCACCGACTGTCAGAGATGCGTGTCCCTGGTTACCACCGACTGTCACAGGCCGGTGTCCCTGGGCATTGTGAATGTCACAGGTGGGTTTCCCTGGTTACCACCGACTGTCACAGGAGGGCTGTCCCTGGGTACCATTGTCACTGTAGGGGTGTCCTTGGTTACCATTGTCACAGGTGGATTTCCCTGGTTACCACCGACTGTTAGAGATGCGTCTCCATGGTTATCACGGTCACAGGAGAGGTGTCCTTCTTTACCAGTGACTGTGGGTAGGGGTGTCCTTGGTTACCATGGTCACAGGTGGGTTTCCCTGGTTACCACCGACTGTCACAGGAGGGCTGTCCCTGGGTAGCATTGTCACAGTAGTGGTGTCCTTGGTTACCATGGTCACAGGTGGGTTTCCCTGGTTACCACCGACTGTCAGAAATGCGTGTCCCTGGTTACCACCGACTGTCATATGTGCGTGTCCTGGTAACCGCGGTCACAGGAGAGGTGTCCTTGGTTACCAGTGACTGTGGGTAGGGGTGTCCTTGGTTACCATGGTCACAGGTGGGTTTCCCTGGTTACCATCGACTGTCACAAGAGGGCTGTCCCTGTGTACCATTGTCACAGGAGGGGTGTCCTTGGTTACCATGGTCACAGGTGGGTTTCCCTGGTTACCACCGACTGCCAGAGATGCGTGTCCCGAGTAACCACGGTCACAGGAGAGGTGTCCTTGGTTACCAGTAACCGTGGTTAGGGGTGTCCTTGGTTACCATGGTCACAGGTGGGTTTCCCTGGTTACCACCGACTCTCACAGGAAGGCTGTCCCTGTGTACCATTGTCACAGGAGGTGTGTCCTTGGTTACCATGGTCACAGGTTGGTTTCCCTGGTTACCACAGACTGTCACAGGAGGGCTGTCCCTGGGTAGCATTGTCACAGGAGGGGTGTCCTTGGTTACCATGGTCACAGGTGGCTTTCCCTGGTTACCACCGACTGTCAGAAATGGGTGTCCCTGGTAACCACCGTCTGTCACAGGCTGGTGTCCCTGGGCACTGTGAATGTCACAGGTGGGTTTCCCTGGTTACCACCGACTGTCATATGTGCGTGTCCCTGGTAACCACAGTCACAGGAGAGGTGTCCTTGGTTACCAGTGACGGTGGGTAGGGGTGTCCTTGGTTACCATGGTCACAGGTGGGTTTCCCTGGTTACCACCGACTGTCACAGGAGGGCTGTCCCTGGGTACCATTGTCACAGAAGGGGTGTCCTTGGTTACCATGGTCACAGGTTGGTTCCCCTTGTTACCACCGACTGTCACAGGAGAGCTGTCCCTGGGTACCATTGTCACAGAAGGGGTGTCCTTGGTTACCATGGTCACAGGTGGGTTTCCCTGGTTACCACCGACTGTCAGAGATGTGTGTCCCTGGTAACCACGGTCACAGGAGAGGTGTCCTTGGTTACCAGTGACTGTGGGTAGGGGTGTCCTTGGTTACCATCGTCGCAGGTGGGTTTTACTGGTTACCACTGACTGTCAGAGATGCGTGTCCCTGGTTACCACCGACTGTCATATGTGCGTGTCCTGGTAACCACGGTCACAGGAGAGGTGTCCTTGGTTACCAGTGACTGTGGGTAGGGGTGTCCTTGGTTACCATGGTCACAGGTGGGTTTCCCTGGTTAACACCGACTGTCACAGGAGGGCTGTCCCTGTGTACCATTGTCACAGGAGGGGTGTCCTTGGTTACCATGGTCACAGGTGGGTTTCCCTGGTTACCACTGACTGTCAGAGATGCGTGTCCCGAGTAACCACGGTCACAGGAGAGGTGTCCTTGGTTACCAGTAACTGTGGGTAGGGGTGTCCTTGGTTACCATGGTCACAGGTTGGTTTCCCTGGTTACCATCGACTGTCACAGGAGGGCTGTCCCTGGGTACCATTGTCACAGGAGGGGTGTCTTTGGTTACCATGGTCACAGGTGGGTTTCCCTGGTTACTACCGACGGTCAGAGATGCGTGTCCCTGGTAACCATGGTCACAGGAGAGGTGTCCTTGGTTACCAGTGACTGTGGGTAGGGGTGTCCTTGGTTACCATGGTCACAGGTGGGTTTCCCTGGTTAACACCGACTGTCACAGGAGGGCTGTCCCTGTGTACCATTGTCACAGGAGGGGTGTCCTTGGTTACCATGGTCACAGGTGGGTTTCCCTGGTTACCACTGACTGTCAGAGATGCGTGTCCCGAGTAACCACGGTCACAGGAGAGGTGTCCTTGGTTACCAGTAACTGTGGGTAGGGGTGTCCTTGGTTACCATGGTCACAGGTTGGTTTCCCTGGTTACCATCGACTGTCACAGGAGGGCTGTCCCTGGGTACCATTGTCACAGGAGGGGTGTCCTTGGTTACCACTGGCACAGGAGGTGTGTCCCTGGTTACCACTGACTGTCACAGGAGGGGTGTCCTTGGTTACCATGGTCGCAGCTGGGCTTCCCTTGTTACCACTGACTGTCAGAGATGCGTGTCCCTGGTAACCACTGACTGTCATATGTGTGTGTCCTGGTAACCACGGTCACAGGAGAGGTGTCCTTGGTTACCAGTGACTGTGGGTAGGGGTGTCCTTGGTTACCATGGTCACAGGTGGGTTTCCCTGGTTACCATCGACTGTCACAGGAGGGCTGTCCCTGTGTACCATTGTCACAGGAGGGGTGTCCTTGGTTACCATGGTCACAGGTGGGTTTCCCTGGTTACCATCGACTGTCACAGGAGGGCTGTCCCTGTGTACCATTGTCACAGGAGGGGTGTCCTTGGTTACCATGGTCGCAGCTGGGCTTCCCTTGTTACCACTGACTGTCAGAGATGCGTGTCCCTGGTTACCACCGACTGTCATATGTGCGTGTCCTGGTAACCACTGTCACAGGAGAGGTGTCCTTGGTTACCAGTGACTGTGGGTAGGGGTGTCCTTGGTTACCATGGTCACAGGTGGGTTTCCCTGGTTAACACCGACTGTCACAGGAGGGCTGTCCCTGTGTACCATTGTCACAGGAGGGGTGTCCTTGGTTACCATGGTCACAGGTGGGTTTCCCTGGTTACCACTGACTGTCAGAGATGCGTGTCCCGAGTAACCACGGTCACAGGAGAGGTGTCCTTGGTTACCAGTAACTGTGGGTAGGGGTGTCCTTGGTTACCATGGTCACAGGTTGGTTTCCCTGGTTACCATCGACTGTCACAGGAGGGCTGTCCCTGGGTACCATTGTCACAGGAGGGGTGTCTTTGGTTACCATGGTCACAGGTGGGTTTCCCTGGTTACTACCGACGGTCAGAGATGCGTGTCCCTGGTAACCATGGTCACAGGAGAGGTGTCCTTGGTTACCAGTGACTGTGGGTAGGGGTGTCCTTGGTTACCATGGTCACAGGTGGGTTTCCCTGGTTAACACCGACTGTCACAGGAGGGCTGTCCCTGTGTACCATTGTCACAGGAGGGGTGTCCTTGGTTACCATGGTCACAGGTGGGTTTCCCTGGTTACCACTGACTGTCAGAGATGCGTGTCCCGAGTAACCACGGTCACAGGAGAGGTGTCCTTGGTTACCAGTAACTGTGGGTAGGGGTGTCCTTGGTTACCATGGTCACAGGTTGGTTTCCCTGGTTACCATCGACTGTCACAGGAGGGCTGTCCCTGGGTACCATTGTCACAGGAGGGGTGTCCTTGGTTACCACTGGCACAGGAGGTGTGTCCCTGGTTACCACTGACTGTCACAGGAGGGGTGTCCTTGGTTACCATGGTCGCAGCTGGGCTTCCCTTGTTACCACTGACTGTCAGAGATGCGTGTCCCTGGTAACCACTGACTGTCATATGTGGGTGTCCTGGTAACCACGGTCACAGGAGAGGTGTCCTTGGTTACCAGTGACTGTGGGTAGGGGTGTCCTTGGTTACCATGGTCACAGGTGGGTTTCCCTGGTTACCATCGACTGTCACAGGAGGGCTGTCCCTGTGTACCATTGTCACAGGAGGGGTGTCCTTGGTTACCATGGTCACAGGTGGGTTTCCCTGGTTACCATCGACTGTCACAGGAGGGCTGTCCCTGTGTACCATTGTCACAGGAGGGGTGTCCTTGGTTACCATGGTCACAGGTGGGTTTCCTGGTTACCACCGACTGCCAGAGATGCGTGTCCCGAGTAACCACGGTCACAGGAGAGGTGTCCTTGGTTACCAGTAACTGTGGTTAGGGGTGTCCTTGGTTACCATGGTCACAGGTGGGTTTCCCTGGTTACCATCGACTGTCACAGGAAGGCTGTCCCTGTGTACCATTGTCACAGGAGGTGTGTCCTTGGTTACCATGGTCACAGGTTGGTTTCCCTGGTTACCACAGACTGTCACAGGAGGGCTGTCCCTGGGTAGCATTGTCACAGGAGGGGTGTCCTTGGTTACCATGGTCACAGGTGGGTTTCCCTGGTTACCATCGACTGTCACAGGAGGGCTGTCCCTGTGTACCATTGTCACAGGAGGTGTGTCCTTGGTTACCATGGTCACAGGTTGGTTTCCCTGGTTACCACAGACTGTCACAGGAGGGCTGTCCCTGGGTAGCATTGTCACAGGAGGGGTGTCCTTGGTTACCATGGTCACAGGTGGCTTTCCCTGGTTACCACCGACTGTCAGAAATGGGTGTCCCTGGTAACCACCGTCTGTCACAGGCTGGTGTCCCTGGGCACTGTGAATGTCACAGGTGGGTTTCCCTGGTTACCACCGACTGTCATATGTGCGTGTCCCTGGTAACCACAGTCACAGGAGAGGTGTCCTTGGTTACCAGTGACGGTGGGTAGGGGTGTCCTTGGTTACCATGGTCACAGGTGGGTTTCCCTGGTTACCACCGACTGTCACAGGAGGGCTGTCCCTGGGTACCATTGTCACAGAAGGGGTGTCCTTGGTTACCATGGTCACAGGTTGGTTCCCCTTGTTACCACCGACTGTCACAGGAGAGCTGTCCCTGGGTACCATTGTCACAGAAGGGGTGTCCTTGGTTACCATGGTCACAGGTGGGTTTCCCTGGTTACCACCGACTGTCAGAGATGTGTGTCCCTGGTAACCACGGTCACAGGAGAGGTGTCCTTGGTTACCAGTGACTGTGGGTAGGGGTGTCCTTGGTTACCATCGTCGCAGGTGGGTTTTACTGGTTACCACTGACTGTCAGAGATGCGTGTCCCTGGTTACCACCGACTGTCATATGTGCGTGTCCTGGTAACCACGGTCACAGGAGAGGTGTCCTTGGTTACCAGTGACTGTGGGTAGGGGTGTCCTTGGTTACCATGGTCACAGGTGGGTTTCCCTGGTTAACACCGACTGTCACAGGAGGGCTGTCCCTGTGTACCATTGTCACAGGAGGGGTGTCCTTGGTTACCATGGTCACAGGTGGGTTTCCCTGGTTACCACTGACTGTCAGAGATGCGTGTCCCGAGTAACCACGGTCACAGGAGAGGTGTCCTTGGTTACCAGTAACTGTGGGTAGGGGTGTCCTTGGTTACCATGGTCACAGGTTGGTTTCCCTGGTTACCATCGACTGTCACAGGAGGGCTGTCCCTGGGTACCATTGTCACAGGAGGGGTGTCTTTGGTTACCATGGTCACAGGTGGGTTTCACTGGTTACTACCGACGGTCAGAGATGCGTGTCCCTGGTAACCATGGTCACAGGAGAGGTGTCCTTGGTTACCAGTGACTGTGGGTAGGGGTGTCCTTGGTTACCATGGTCACAGGTGGGTTTCCCTGGTTAACACCGACTGTCACAGGAGGGCTGTCCCTGTGTACCATTGTCACAGGAGGGGTGTCCTTGGTTACCATGGTCACAGGTTGGTTTCCCTGGTTACCACAGACTGTCACAGGAGGGCTGTCCCTGGGTAGCATTGTCACAGGAGGGGTGTCCTTGGTTACCATGGTCACAGGTGGCTTTCCCTGGTTACCACCGACTGTCAGAAATGGGTGTCCCTGGTAACCACCGTCTGTCACAGGCTGGTGTCCCTGGGCACTGTGAATGTCACAGGTGGGTTTCCCTGGTTACCACCGACTGTCATATGTGCGTGTCCCTGGTAACCACAGTCACAGGAGAGGTGTCCTTGGTTACCAGTGACGGTGGGTAGGGGTGTCCTTGGTTACCATGGTCACAGGTGGGTTTCCCTGGTTACCACCGACTGTCACAGGAGGGCTGTCCCTGGGTACCATTGTCACAGAAGGGGTGTCCTTGGTTACCATGGTCACAGGTTGGTTCCCCTTGTTACCACCGACTGTCACAGGAGAGCTGTCCCTGGGTACCATTGTCACAGAAGGGGTGTCCTTGGTTACCATGGTCACAGGTGGGTTTCCCTGGTTACCACCGACTGTCAGAGATGTGTGTCCCTGGTAACCACGGTCACAGGAGAGGTGTCCTTGGTTACCAGTGACTGTGGGTAGGGGTGTCCTTGGTTACCATCGTCGCAGGTGGGTTTTACTGGTTACCACTGACTGTCAGAGATGCGTGTCCCTGGTTACCACCGACTGTCATATGTGCGTGTCCTGGTAACCACGGTCACAGGAGAGGTGTCCTTGGTTACCAGTGACTGTGGTTAGGGGTGTCCTTGGTTACCATGGTCACAGGTGGGTTTCCCTGGTTAACACCGACTGTCACAGGAGGGCTGTCCCTGTGTACCATTGTCACAGGAGGGGTGTCCTTGGTTACCATGGTCACAGGTGGGTTTCCCTGGTTACCCCTGACTGTCAGAGATGCGTGTCCCGAGTAACCACGGTCACAGGAGAGGTGTCCTTGGTTACCAGTAACTGTGGGTAGGGGTGTCCTTGGTTACCATGGTCACAGGTTGGTTTCCCTGGTTACCATCGACTGTCACAGGAGGGCTGTCCCTGGGTACCATTGTCACAGGAGGGGTGTCTTTGGTTACCATGGTCACAGGTGGGTTTCCCTGGTTACTACCGACGGTCAGAGATGCGTGTCCCTGGTTACCATGGTCACAGGAGAGGTGTCCTTGGTTACCAGTGACTGTGGGTAGGGGTGTCCTTGGTTACCATGGTCACAGGTGGGTTTCCCTGGTTAACACCGACTGTCACAGGAGGGCTGTCCCTGTGTACCATTGTCACAGGAGGGGTGTCCTTGGTTACCATGGTCACAGGTGGGTTTCCCTGGTTACCACTGACTGTCAGAGATGCGTGTCCCGAGTAACCACGGTCACAGGAGAGGTGTCCTTGGTTACCAGTAACTGTGGGTAGGGGTGTCCTTGGTTACCATGGTCACAGGTTGGTTTCCCTGGTTACCATCGACTGTCACAGGAGGGCTGTCCCTGGGTACCATTGTCACAAGAGGGGTGTCCTTGGTTACCACTGGCACAGGAGGTGTGTCCCTGGTTACCACTGACTGTCACAGGAGGGGTGTCCTTGGTTACCATGGTCGCAGCTGGGCTTCCCTTGTTACCACTGACTGTCAGAGATGCGTGTCCCTGGTTACCACCGACTGTCATATGTGGGTGTCCTGGTAACCACGGTCACAGGAGAGGTGTCCTTGGTTACCAGTGACTGTGGGTAGGGGTGTTCTTGGTTACCATGGTCACAGGTGGGTTTCCCTGGTTACCATCGACTGTCACAGGAGGGCTGTCCCTGTGTACCATTGTCACCGGGGGGGTGTCCTTGGTTACCATGGTCACAGGTGGGTTTCCCTGGTTACCATCGACTGTCACAGGAGGGCTGTCCCTGTGTACCATTGTCACAGGAGGGGTGTCCTTGGTTACCATGGTCACAGGTGGGTTTCCCTGGTTACCACCGACTGCCAGAGATGCGTGTCCCGAGTAACCACGGTCACAGGAGAGGTGTCCTTGGTTACCAGTAACTGTGGTTAGGGGTGTCCTTGGTTACCATGGTCACAGGTGGGTTTCCCTGGTTACCATCGACTGTCACAGGAGGGCTGTCCCTGTGTACCATTGTCACAGGACGGGTGTCTTTGGTTACCATGGTCACAGGTGGGTTTCCCTGGTTACTACCGACGGTCAGAGATGCGTGTCCCTGGTAACCATGGTCACAGGAGAGGTGTCCTTGGTTTCCAGTGACTGTGGGTAGGGGTGTCCTTGGTTACCATGGTCACAGAAGGGTTTCCCTGGTCACAACCGACTGTTACAGGAGGGCTGTCCCTGGGTACCATTTTCACAGGAGGGGTGTCCTTGGTTACCATGGTCACATGTGGGATTCCCTGGTTACCACCAACTGTCAGAAATGGGTGTCCCTGGTTACCACCGACTGTCACAGGCAGGTGTCCCTGGGGACTGTGAATATCACAGGTGCGTTTCCCTGGTTACCACTGACTGTCACAGGTGAGTGTACATGGTTACCACTGACTGTCACAGGAGGGCTGTCCCTGGGTTCCATTTTGACAGGAGGGGTGTCCTTGGTTACCACTGGAACAGGAGGTGTGTCCCTGGTTATCACTGACTGTCACAGGAGGGTTGTCCTTGGTTACCATGGTCGCAGGTGGGTTTCCCTGGTTACCACTGACTGTCAGAGATGCGTGTTCCTGGTTAACACCAACTGTCATATGTGCATGTCCCTGGCAACCACGGTCACAGGAGAGCTGTCCGTGGTTACCAGTGACTGTCAGAGTAGGTGAGTCCTTGGTTACCATGGTAACAGGTGGGTTTCCCTGGTTACCACCGACTGTCAGAGATGCGTGTCCCTGGTTACCACCGACTGTCACAGGCCGGTGTCCCTGGGCATTGTGAATGTCACAGGTGGGTTTCCCTGGTTACCACCGACTGTCACAGGAGGGCTGTCCCTGGGTACCATTGTCACTGTAGGGGTGTCCTTGGTTACCATTGTCACAGGTGGATTTCCCTGGTTACCACCGACTGTTAGAGATGCGTCTCCATGGTTATCACGGTCACAGGAGAGGTGTCCTTGGTTACCAGTAACCGTGGTTAGGGGTGTCCTTGGTTACCATGGTCACAGGTGGGTTTCCCTGGTTACCATCGACTGTCACAGGAGGGCTGTCCCTGTGTACCATTGTCACAGGACGGGTGTCTTTGGTTACCATGGTCACAGGTGGGTTTCCCTGGTTACTACCGACGGTCAGAGATGCGTGTCCCTGGTAACCATGGTCACAGGAGAGGTGTCCTTGGTTTCCAGTGACTGTGGGTAGGGGTGTCCTTGGTTACCATGGTCACAGGTGGGTTTCCCTGGTTACCACCGACTGTCAGACATGCGTGTCCCGAGTAACCACGGTCACAGGAGAGGTGTCCTTTGTTACCAGTAACTGTGGGTAGGGGTGTCCTTGGTTACCATGGTCACAGGTTGGTTTCCCTGGTTACCACAGACTGTCACAGGAGGGCTGTCCCTGGGTACCATTGTCACAGGAGGGGTGTCCTTGGTTACCATGGTCACAGGTGGGTTTCCCTGGTAACCACCGACTTTCAAAGATGCGTGTCCGTGGTAACCACGGTCACAGTAGAGGTGTCATTGGTTACCAATGACTGTGGGTAGGGGTGTCTTTGGTTACCATGGTCACACGTGGGTTTCCCTGGTTACCACCGACTCTCACAGGAAGGCTGTCCCTGTGTACCATTGTCACAGGAGGTGTGTCCTTGGTTACCATGGTCACAGGTTGGTTTCCCTGGTTACCACAGACTGTCACAGGAGGGCTGTCCCTGGGTAGCATTGTCACAGGAGGGGTGTCCTTGGTTACCATGGTCACAGGTGGCTTTCCCTGGTTACCACCGACTGTCAGAAATGGGTGTCCCTGGTAACCACCGTCTGTCACAGGCTGGTGTCCCTGGGCACTGTGAATGTCACAGGTGGGTTTCCCTGGTTACCACCGACTGTCATATGTGCGTGTCCCTGGTAACCACAGTCACAGGAGAAGTGTCCTTGGTTACCAGTGACGGTGGGTAGGGGTGTCCTTGGTTACCATGGTCACAGGTGGGTTTCCCTGGTTACCACCGACTGTCACAGGAGGGCTGTCCCTGGGTACCATTGTCACAGAAGGGGTGTCCTTGGTTACCATGGTCACAGGTTGGTTCCCCTTGTTACCACCGACTGTCACAGGAGAGCTGTCCCTGGGTACCATTGTCACAGAAGGGGTGTCCTTGGTTACCATGGTCACAGGTGGGTTTCCCTGGTTACCACCGACTGTCAGAGATGTGTGTCCCTGGTAACCACGGTCACAGGAGAGGTGTCCTTGGTTACCAGTGACTGTGGGTAGGGGTGTCCTTGGTTACCATGGTCACAGGTGGGTTTCCCTGGTTAACACCGACTGTCACAGGAGGGCTGTCCCTGTGTACCATTGTCACAGGAGGGGTGTCCTTGGTTACCATGGTCACAGGTGGGTTTCCCTGGTTACCACTGACTGTCAGAGATGCGTGTCCCGAGTAACCACGGTCACAGGAGAGGTGTCCTTGGTTACCAGTAACTGTGGGTAGGGGTGTCCTTGGTTACCATGGTCACAGGTTGGTTTCCCTGGTTACCATCGACTGTCACAGGAGGGCTGTCCCTGGGTACCATTGTCACAGGAGGGGTGTCTTTGGTTACCATGGTCACAGGTGGGTTTCCCTGGTTACTACCGACGGTCAGAGATGCGTGTCCCTGGTAACCATGGTCACAGGAGAGGTGTCCTTGGTTTCCAGTGACTGTGGGTAAGGGTGTCCTTGGTTATCATGGTCACAGGTGGGTTTCCCTGGTTACCACCGACTGTCACAGTTGAGTGTACATGGTTACTACTGACTGTCACTGGAGGGCTGTCCCTGGGTACCATTGTCACAGGAGGGGTGTCCTTGGTTACCACTGGCACAGGAGGTGTGTCCCTGGTTACCACTGACTGTCACAGGAGGGGTGTCCTTGGTTACCATGGTCGCAGCTGGGCTTCCCTTGTTACCACTGACTGTCAGAGATGCGTGTCCCTGGTAACCACTGACTGTCATATGTGGGTGTCCTGGTAACCACGGTCACAGGAGAGGTGTCCTTGGTTACCAGTGACTGTGGGTAGGGGTGTCCTTGGTTACCATGGTCACAGGTGGGTTTCCCTGGTTACCATCGACTGTCACAGGAGGGCTGTCCCTGTGTACCATTGTCACAGGAGGGGTGTCCTTGGTTACCATGGTCACAGGTGGGTTTCCCTGGTTACCACCGACTGCCAGAGATGCGTGTCCCGAGTAACCACGGTCACAGGAGAGGTGTCCTTGGTTACCAGTAACTGTGGTTAGGGGTGTCCTTGGTTACCATGGTCACAGGTGGGTTTCCCTGGTTACCATCGACTGTCACAGGAGGGCTGTCCCTGTGTACCATTGTCACAGGACGGGTGTCTTTGGTTACCATGGTCACAGGTGGGTTTCCCTGGTTACTACCGACGGTCAGAGATGCGTGTCCCTGGTAACCATGGTCACAGGAGAGGTGTCCTTGGTTTCCAGTGACTGTGGGTAGGGGTGTCCTTGGTTACCATGGTCACAGAAGGGTTTCCCTGGTCACAACCGACTGTTACAGGAGGGCTGTCCCTGGGTACCATTTTCACAGGAGGGGTGTCCTTGGTTACCATGGTCACATGTGGGATTCCCTGGTTACCACCAACTGTCAGAAATGGGTGTCCCTGGTTACCACCGACTGTCACAGGCAGGTGTCCCTGGGGACTGTGAATATCACAGGTGCGTTTCCCTGGTTACCACTGACTGTCACAGGTGAGTGTACATGGTTACCACTGACTGTCACAGGAGGGCTGTCCCTGGGTTCCATTTTGACAGGAGGGGTGTCCTTGGTTACCACTGGCACAGGAGGTGTGTCCCTGGTTATCACTGACTGTCACAGGAGGGTTGTCCTTGGTTACCATGGTCGCAGGTGGGTTTCCCTGGTTACCACTGACTGTCAGAGATGCGTGTTCCTGGTTAACACCAACTGTCATATGTGCATGTCCCTGGCAACCACGGTCACAGGAGAGCTGTCCGTGGTTACCAGTGACTGTCAGAGTAGGTGAGCCCTTGGTTACCATGGTAACAGGTGGGTTTCCCTGGTTACCACCGACTGTCAGAGATGCGTGTCCCTGGTTACCACCGACTGTCACAGGCTGGTGTCCCTGGGCATTGTGAATGTCACAGGTGGGTTTCCCTGGTTACCACCGACTGTCACAGGAGGGCTGTCCCTGGGTACCATTGTCACTGTAGGGGTGTCCTTGGTTACCATTGTCACAGGTGGATTTCCCTGGTTACCACCGACTGTTAGAGATGCGTCTCCATGGTTATCACGGTCACAGGAGAGGTGTCCTTCTTTACAAGTGACTGTGGGTAGGGGTGTCCTTGGTTACCATGGTCACAGGTGGGTTTCCCTGGTTACCACCGACTGTCACAGGAGGGCTGTCCCTGGGTAGCATTGTCACAGTAGTGGTGTCCTTGGTTACCATGGTCACAGGTGGGTTTCCCTGGTTACCACCGACTGTCAGAAATGCGTGTCCCTGGTTACCACCGACTGTCATATGTGCGTGTCCTGGTAACCGCGGTCACAGGAGAGGTGTCCTTGGTTACCAGTGACTGTGGGTAGGGGTGTCCTTGGTTACCATGGTCACAGGTGGGTTTCCCTGGTTACCACCGACTGCCAGAGATGCGTGTCCCGAGTAACCACGGTCACAGGAGAGGTGTCCTTTGTTACCAGTAACTGTGGGTAGGGGTGTCCTTGGTTACCATGGTCACAGGTTGGTTTCCCTGGTTACCACAGACTGTCACAGGAGGGCTGTCCCTGGGTACCATTGTCACAGGAGGGGTGTCCTTGGTTACCATGGTCACAGGTGGGTTTCCCTGGTAACCACCGACTTTCAAAGATGCGTGTCCGTGGTATCCACGGTCACAGTAGAGGTGTCATTGGTTACCAATGACTGTGGGTAGGGGTGTCTTTGGTTACCATGGTCACAGGTGGGTTTCCCTGGTTACCACCGACTCTCACAGGAAGGCTGTCCCTGTGTACCATTGTCACAGGAGGTGTGTCCTTGGTTACCATGGTCACAGGTTGGTTTCCCTGGTTACCACAGACTGTCACAGGAGGGCTGTCCCTGGGTAGCATTGTCACAGGAGGGGTGTCCTTGGTTACCATGGTCACAGGTGGCTTTCCCTGGTTACCACCGACTGTCAGAATTGGGTGTCCCTGGTAACCACCGTCTGTCACAGGCTGGTGTCCCTGGGCACTGTGAATGTCACAGGTGGGTTTCCCTGGTTACCACCGACTGTCATATGTGCATGTCCCTGGCAACCACGGTCACAGGAGAGCTGTCCGTGGTTACCAGTGACTGTCAGAGTAGGTGAGCCCTTGGTTACCATGGTAACAGGTGGGTTTCCCTGGTTACCACCGACTGTCAGAGATGCGTGTCCCTGGTTACCACCGACTGTCACAGGCTGGTGTCCCTGGGCATTGTGAATGTCACAGGTGGGTTTCCCTGGTTACCACCGACTGTCACAGGAGGGCTGTCCCTGGGTACCATTGTCACTGTAGGGGTGTCCTTGGTTACCATTGTCACAGGTGGATTTCCCTGGTTACCACCGACTGTTAGAGATGCGTCTCCATGGTTATCACGGTCACAGGAGAGGTGTCCTTCGTTACCAGTGACTGTGGGTAGGGGTGTCCTTGGTTACCATGGTCACAGGTGGGTTTCCCTGGTTACCACCGACTGTCACAGGAGGGCTGTCCCTGGGTAGCATTGTCACAGTAGTGGTGTCCTTGGTTACCATGGTCACAGGTGGGTTTCCCTGGTTACCACCGACTGTCAGAAATGCGTGTCCCTGGTTACCACCGACTGTCACAGGCAGGTGTCCTTGGGCACTGTGAATGTCACAGGTGGGTTTCCCTGGTTACCACCGACTGACACAGTTGTGTGTACATGGTTACCACTGACTGTCATAGGAGGGCTGTCCCTGGGTACCATTGTCACAGGAGGGGTGTCCTTGCTTACCACTGGCACAGGAGGTGTGTCCCTGGTTACCACTGACTGTCACAGGAGGGGTGTCTTTGGTTACCATGGTCACAGGTGGGTTTCCCTGGTTACTACCGACGGTCAGAGATGCGTGTCCCTGGTAACCATGGTCACTGGAGAGGTGTCCTTGGTTTCCAGTGACTGTGGGTAGGGGTGTCCTTGGTTACCATGGTCACAGAAGGGTTTCCCTGGTCACAACCGACTGTTACAGGAGGGCTGTCCCTGGGTACCATTTTCACAGGAGGGGTGTCCTTGGTTACCATGGTCACATGTGGGATTCCCTGGTTACCACCAACTGTCAGAAATGGGTGTCCCTGGTTACCACCGACTGTCACAGGCAGGTGTCCCTGGGGACTGTGAATATCACAGGTGCGTTTCCCTGGTTACCACTGACTGTCACAGGTGAGTGTACATGGTTACCACTGACTGTCACAGGAGGGCTGTCCCTGGGTTCCATTTTGACAGGAGGGGTGTCCTTGGTTACCACTGGCACAGGAGGTGTGTCCCTGGTTATCACTGACTGTCACAGGAGGGTTGTCCTTGGTTACCATGGTCGCAGGTGGGTTTCCCTGGTTACCACTGACTGTCAGAGATGCGTGTTCCTGGTTAACACCAACTGTCATATGTGCATGTCCCTGGCAACCACGGTCACAGGAGAGCTGTCCGTGGTTACCAGTGACTGTCAGAGTAGGTGAGCCCTTGGTTACCATGGTAACAGGTGGGTTTCCCTGGTTACCACCGACTGTCAGAGATGCGTGTCCCTGGTTACCACCGACTGTCACAGGCTGGTGTCCCTGGGCATTGTGAATGTCACAGGTGGGTTTCCCTGGTTACCACCGACTGTCACAGGAGGGCTGTCCCTGGGTACCATTGTCACTGTAGGGGTGTCCTTGGTTACCATTGTCACAGGTGGATTTCCCTGGTTACCACCGACTGTTAGAGATGCGTCTCCATGGTTATCACGGTCACAGGAGAGGTGTCCTTCTTTACAAGTGACTGTGGGTAGGGGTGTCCTTGGTTACCATGGTCACAGGTGGGTTTCCCTGGTTACCACCGACTGTCACAGGAGGGCTGTCCCTGGGTAGCATTGTCACAGTAGTGGTGTCCTTGGTTACCATGGTCACAGGTGGGTTTCCCTGGTTACCACCGACTGTCAGAAATGCGTGTCCCTGGTTACCACCGACTGTCATATGTGCGTGTCCTGGTAACCGCGGTCACAGGAGAGGTGTCCTTGGTTACCAGTGACTGTGGGTAGGGGTGTCCTTGGTTACCATGGTCACAGGTGGGTTTCCCTGGTTACCATCGACTGTCACAAGAGGGCTATCCCTGTGTACCATTGTCACAGGAGGGGTGTCCTTGGTTACCATGGTCACAGGTGGGTTTCCCTGGTTACCACCGACTGCCAGAGATGCGTGTCCCGAGTAACCACGGTCACAGGAGAGGTGTCCTTGGTTACCAGTAACCGTGGTTAGGGGTGTCCTTGGTTACCATGGTCACAGGTGGGTTTCCCTGGTTACCATCGACTGTCACAGGAGGGCTGTCCCTGTGTACCATTGTCACAGGACGGGTGTCTTTGGTTACCATGGTCACAGGTGGGTTTCCCTGGTTACTACCGACGGTCAGAGATGCGTGTCCCTGGTAACCATGGTCACAGGAGAGGTGTCCTTGGTTTCCAGTGACTGTGGGTAGGGGTGTCCTTGGTTACCATGGTCACAGGTGGGTTTCCCTGGTTACCACCGACTGTCAGACATGCGTGTCCCGAGTAACCACGGTCACAGGAGAGGTGTCCTTTGTTACCAGTAACTGTGGGTAGGGGTGTCCTTGGTTACCATGGTCACAGGTTGGTTTCCCTGGTTACCACAGACTGTCACAGGAGGGCTGTCCCTGGGTACCATTGTCACAGGAGGGGTGTCCTTGGTTACCATGGTCACAGGTGGGTTTCCCT
Source organism: Rangifer tarandus platyrhynchus (assembly GCA_949782905.1). Lineage (NCBI taxonomy): Eukaryota > Metazoa > Chordata > Mammalia > Artiodactyla > Cervidae > Rangifer > Rangifer tarandus. Next base: position 314,028 of record CATKSN020000630.1, read on the forward strand.
GGTAACCACCGACTTTCAAAGATGCGTGTCCGTGGTATCCACGGTCACAGTAGAGGTGTCATTGGTTACCAATGACTGTGGGTAGGGGTGTCTTTGGTTACCATGGTCACAGGTGGGTTTCCCTGGTTACCACCGACTCTCACAGGAAGGCTGTCCCTGTGTACCATTGTCACAGGAGGTGTGTCCTTGGTTACCATGGTCACAGGTTGGTTTCCCTGGTTACCACAGACTGTCACAGGAGGGCTGTCCCTGGGTAGCATTGTCACAGGAGGGGTGTCCTTGGTTACCATGGTCACAGGTGGCTTTCCCTGGTTACCACCGACTGTCAGAATTGGGTGTCCCTGGTAACCACCGTCTGTCACAGGCTGGTGTCCCTGGGCACTGTGAATGTCACAGGTGGGTTTCCCTGGTTACCACCGACTGTCATATGTGCGTGTCCCTGGTAACCACAGTCACAGGAGAGGTGTCCTTGGTTACCAGTGACGGTGGGTAGGGGTGTCCTTGGTTACCATGGTCACAGGTGGGTTTCCCTGGTTACCACCGACTGTCAAGGGAAGTCTGTCCCTGGGTACCATTGTCACAGGAGGGGTGTCCTTGGTTACCAGTAACTGTGGTTAGGGGTGTCCTTGGTTACCATGGTCACAGGTGGGTTTCCCTGGTTACCATCGACTGTCACAGGAGGGCTGTCCCTGTGTACCATTGTCACAGGACGGGTGTCTTTGGTTACCATGGTCACAGGTGGGTTTCCCTGGTTACTACCGACGGTCAGAGATGCGTGTCCCTGGTAACCATGGTCACTGGAGAGGTGTCCTTGGTTTCCAGTGACTGTGGGTAGGGGTGTCCTTGGTTACCATGGTCACAGAAGGGTTTCCCTGGTCACAACCGACTGTTACAGGAGGGCTGCCCCTGGGTACCATTTTCACAGGAGGGGTGTCCTTGGTTACCATGGTCACATGTGGGATTCCCTGGTTACCACCAACTGTCAGAAATGGGTGTCCCTGGTTACCACCGACTGTCACAGGCAGGTGTCCCTGGGGACTGTGAATATCACAGGTGCGTTTCCCTGGTTACCACTGACTGTCACAGGTGAGTGTACATGGTTACCACTGACTGTCACAGGAGGGCTGTCCCTGGGTTCCATTTTGACAGGAGGGGTGTCCTTGGTTACCACTGGCACAGGAGGTGTGTCCCTGGTTATCACTGACTGTCACAGGAGGGTTGTCCTTGGTTATCATGGTCGCAGGTGGGTTTCCCTGGTTACCACTGACTGTCAGAGATGCGTGTTCCTGGTTAACACCAACTGTCATATGTGCATGTCCCTGGCAACCACGGTCACAGGAGAGCTGTCCGTGGTTACCAGTGACTGTCAGAGTAGGTGAGTCCTTGGTTACCATGGTAACAGGTGGGTTTCCCTGGTTACCACCGACGGTCAGAGATGCGTGTCCCTGGTTACCACCGACTGTCACAGGCCGGTGTCCCTGGGCATTGTGAATGTCACAGGTGGGTTTCCCTGGTTACCACCGACTGTCACAGGAGGGCTGTCCCTTTGTACCATTGTCACTGTAGGGGTGTCCTTGGTTACCATGGTCACAGGTGGATTTCCCTGGTTACCACCGACTGTTAGAGATGCGTCTCCATGGTTATCACGGTCACAGGAGAGGTGTCCTTCGTTACCAGTGACTGTGGGTAGGGGTGTCCTTGGTTACCATGGTCACAGGTGGGTTTCCCTGGTTACCACCGACTGTCACAGGAGGGCTGTCCCTGGGTAGCATTGTCACAGTAGTGGTGTCCTTGGTTACCATGGTCACAGGTGGGTTTCCCTGGTTACCACCGACTGTCAGAAATGCGTGTCCCTGGTTACCACCGACTGTCACAGGCAGGTGTCCCTGGGCACTGTGAATGTCACAGGTGGGTTTCCCTGGTTACCACCGACTGACACAGTTGTGTGTACATGGTTACCACTGACTGTCATAGGAGGGCTGTCCCTGGGTACCATTGTCACAGGAGGGGTGTCCTTGCTTACCACTGGCACAGGAGGTGTGTCCCTGGTTACCACTGACTGTCACAGGAGGGGTGTCCTTTGTTACCATGGTTGCAGGTGGGTTTCCCTTGTTACCACTGACTGTCAGAGATGCGTGTCCCTGGTTACCACCGACTGTCATATGTGCGTGTCCTGGTAACCACGGTCACAGGAGAGGTGTCCGTGGTTACCAGTGACTGTGGGTAGGGGTGTCCTTGGTTACCATGGTCACAGGTGGGTTTCCCTGGTTACCACCGACTGTCACAGGAGGGCTGTCCCTGTGTACCATTGTCACAGGATGGGTGCCTTGAATACCATGGTCACAGGTGGGTTTCCCTGGTTACCACCGACTGTCAGATATGCGTGTCCCTGGTAACCACGGTCAAAGGAGAGGTGTCCTTGGTTACCAGTGACTGTGGGTAGGGGTGTCCTTGGTTACCATGGTCACAGGTGGGTTTCCCTGGTTACCACCGACTGTCACAGGAGGGCTGTCCCTGGGTACCATTGTCACAGGAGGGGTGTCCTTGGTTACCATGGTCACAGGTGGGTTTCCCTGGTTACCACCGACTGTCAGATATGGGTGTCCCTGGTTACCACCGACTGTCACAGGCAGGTATTCCTGGGCACTGTGAATGTCACAGGTGGGTTTCCCTGGTTACCACCGACTGTCACAGGTGAGTGTACATTGTTACCACTGACTGTCACAGGAGGGCTGTCCCTGGGTTCCATTGTGACATGAGGGGTGTCCTTGGTTACCACTGGCACAGGAGGTGTGTCCCTGGTTACCACTGACTGTCACAGGAGGGGTGTCCTTGGTTACCATAGTCGCAGGTGGGTTTCCCTGGTTACCACTGACTGTCAGAGATGCGTGTCCCTGGTTACCACCGACTGTCATATGTGCGTGTCCTGGTCACCACGGTCACAGGAGAGGTGTCCTTGGTTACCAGTGACTGTGGGTAGGGGTGTCCTTGGTTACCATGGTGACAGGTGGGTTTCCCTGGTTACTACCGACTGTCAGAGATGCGTGTCCCTGGTAAACATGGTCACAGGATAGGTGTCCTTGGTTTCCAGTGACTGTGGGTAGGGGTGTCCTTGGTTACCATGGTCACAGGTGGGTTTCCCTGGTTACCACCGACGGTCAGAGATGCGTGTCTCTGGTAACCACGGTCACAGGAGAGGTGTCCTTGGTTACCAGTGACTGTGGTTATGGGGGTCCTTGGTTACCATGGTCACAGGTGGGTTTCCCTGGTTACCACCGACTGTCACAGGAGGGCTGTCCCTGGGTACCATTGTCACAGGAGGGGTGTCCTTGGTTACCACTGGCACAGGAGGTGTGTCCCTGGTTACCACTGACTGTCACAGGAGGGGTGTCCTTGGTTACCATGGTCGCAGGTGGGTTTCCCTGGTTACCACTGACTGTCAGAGATGCGTGTCCCTGTTTACCACCGACTCTCATATGTGCGTGTCCCTGGTAACCTCGGTCACAGGAGAGGTGTCCGTGGTTACCAGTGACTGTCACAGTAGGTGTGTCCTTGGTTACCATGGTCACAGGTGGGTTTCCCTGGTTACCACCGACTGTCATATGTGCGTGTCCATGGTAACCACGGTCACAGGAGAGGTGTCCTTGTTTAGCAGTGACTGTGGGTAGGGGAGTCCTTGGTTACCATGGTCATAGTTGGGTTTCCCTGGTTACCACTGACTGTCAGAGATGCGTGTCCCTGTTTACCACCGACTCTCATATGTGCGTGTCCCTGGTAACCTCGGTCACAGGAGAGGTGTCCGTGGTTACCAGTGACTATCACAGTAGGTGTGTCCTTGGTTACCATGGTCACAGGTGGGTTTCCCTGGTTACTACCGACTGTCATATGTGCGTGTCCATGGTAACCACGGTCACAGGAGAGGTGTCCTTGTTTAGCAGTGACTGTGGGTAGGGGTGTCCTTGGTTACCATGGTCACAGGTGGGTTTCCCTGGTTACCACTGACTGTCAGAGATGCGTGTCCCTGGTTACCACCGACTGTCATATGTGCGTGTCCCTGGTAACCACGGTCACAGGAAAGGTGTCCGTGGTTACCAGTGACTGTCACAGTAGGTGTGTCCTTGGTTACCATGGTCACAGGTGGGTTTCCCTGGTTACCACCGACTGTCAGAGATGCCTGTCCCTGGTTATCACCGACTGTCACAGGCCGGTGTCCCTGGGCACTGTGAATGTCACAGGTGGGTTTCCCTGGTTACCACCGACTGTCACAGGAGGGCTGTCCCTGGGTACCATTGTCACAGGAGGGGTGTCCTTGGTTACCATGGTCACAGGTGGGTTTACCTGGTTACCACCGACTGTCACAGGAGGGCTGTCCCTGGGTACCATTGTCTCAGGAGGGGTGTCCTTGGTTACCACTGGCACAGGAGGTGTGTCCCTGGTTACCACAGACTGTCACAGGAGGGGTGTCCTTGGTTACCATGGTCGCAGGTGGGTTTCCCTGGTTACCACTGACTGTCGGAGATGTGTGTCCCTGGTTACCACCGACTGTCACATGTGCGTGTCCTGGTAACCACGGTCACAGGAGAGGTGTCCTTGGTTACCAGTGACTGTGGGTAGTGGTGTCCTTGGTTACCATGGTCACAGGAGGGTTTCCCTGGTTACCACCGACTGTGAAGGGAGGGCTGTCCCTGGGTACCCTTGTCACAGGAGGGGTGTCCTTGGTTACCATGGTCACAGGTGGCTTTCTCTGGTTACCACCGACTGTCAGAAATGGGTGTCCCTGGTTACCACCGACTGTCACAGGCAGGTGTCCCTGGGCACTGTGAATGTCACAGGTGGGTTTCCCTGGTTACCACCGACTGTCACAGGTGAGTGTACATGGTTACCACTGACTGTCACAGGAGGGCTGTCCCTGGGTACCATTGTCACAGCAGGGGTGTCCTTGGTTACCACTGGCACAGGAGGTGTGTCCCTGGCTACCACTGACTGTCACAGGAGGGGTGTCCTTGGTTACCATGGTCGCAGGTGGGTTTTACTGGTTACCACTGACTGTCAGAGATGCGTGTCCCTGGTTAACACCGACTGTCACAGGAGGGCTGTCCCTGTGTACCGTTATGACAGGGGGGGTGTCCTTGGTTACCATGGTCACAGGTGGGTTTCCCTGGTTACCACCGACTGTCAGAGATGCGTGTCCCGAGTAACCACGGTCACAGGAGAGGTGTCCTTGGTTACGAGTAAATGTGGGTAGGGGTGTCCTTGGTTACCATGGTCACAGGTTGGTTTCCCTGGTTACCTCCGACTGTCACAGGAGGGCTGTCCCTGGGTACCATTGTCACAGGAGGCGTGTCCCTGGTTACCATGGTCACAGGTGGGTTTCCCTGGTTACCACCGAATGACAGAAATGCGTATCCCTGGTTACCACCGACTGTCACAGGCAGGTGTCCCTGGGCACTGTGAATGTCACAGGTGGGTTTCCCTGGTTACCACCGACTGTCACAGTTGAGTGTACATGGTTACCACTGACTGTCATAGGAGGGCTGTCCCTGGGTACCATTGTCACAGGAGGGGTGTCCTTGCTTACCACTGGCACAGGAAGTGTGTCCCTGGTTACCACTGACTGTCACAGGAGGGGTGTCCTTGGTTACCATGGTCGCAGGTGGGTTTCGCTTGTTACCACTGACTGTCAGAGATGCGTGTCCCTGGTTACCACCGACTGTCATATGTGCGTGTCCTGGTAACCACGGTCACAGGAGAGGTGTCCTTGGTTACCAGTGAGTGTGGGTAGGGGTGTCCTTGGTTACCATGGTCACAGGTGTGTTTCCCTGGTTACCACCGACTGTCACAGGAGGGCTGTCCCTGGGTACCATTGTCACAGAAGGGGTGTCCTTGGTTACCATGGTCACAGGTGGGTTTCCCTGGTTACCACCGACTGTCAGAGATGCTTGTCCCTGGTAACCACGGTCACAGGAGGGGTGTCCTTCGTTACCAGTGACGGTGGGTAGGGGTGTCCTTGGTTACCATGGTCACAGGTTGGTTCCCCGGGTTACCACCGACTGTCACAGGAGGGCTGTCCCTGGGTACCATTGTCACAGAAGGGGTGTCCTTGGTTACCATGGTCACAGGTGGGTTTCCCTGGTTACCACCGACTGTCAGAGATGCGTGTCCCTGGTAACCACGGTCACAGGAGAGGTGTCCTTGGTTACCAGTGACTGTGGGTAGGGGTGTCCTTGGTTACCATGGTCACAGGTGGGTTCCCCTGTTTACCACCAACTGTCACAGGAGGGCTGTCCCTGGGTACCATTGTCACAGAAGTGGTGTCCTTGCTTACCACTGGCACAGGAGGTGTGTCCCTGGTTCCCACTGACTGTCACAGGAGTGGTGTCCTTGGTTACCATGGTCTCAGGTGGGTTTCCCCGGTTACCACTGACTGTCGGAGATGCGTGTCCCTGGTTACCACCGACAGTCACATGTGCGTGTCCTGGTAACCACGGTCACAGGAGAGGTGTCCTTGGTTACCAGTGACTGTGGGTAGTGGTGTCCTTGGTTACCATGGTCACAGGAGGGTTTCCCTGGTTACCACCGACTGTCAAGGGAGGGCTGTTCCTGGGTACCATTGTCACAGGAGGGGTGTCCTTGGTTACCATGGTCACAGGTGGGTTTCCCTGGTTACCACCGACTGTCAGAAATGGGTGTCCCTTGTTACCACCGACTGTCACAGGCAGGTGTCCCTGGGCACTGTGAATGTCACAGGTGGGTTTCCCTGGTTACCACCGACTGTCACAGGTGAGTGTACATGGTTACCACTGACTGTCACAGGAGGGCTGTCCCTGGGTACCATTGTCACAGCAGGGGTGTCCTTGGTTACCACTGGCACAGGAGGTGTGTCCCTGGCTACCACTGACTGTCACAGGAGGGGTGTCCTTGGTTACCATGGTCGCAGGTGGGTTTTACTGGTTACCACTGACTGTCAGAGATGCGTGTCGCTGGTTAACACCGACTGTCACAGGAGGGCTGTCCCTGTGTACCATTGTCACACGGGGGGTGTCCTTGGTTACCATGGTCACAGGTGGGTTTCCCTGGTTACCACCGACTGTCACAGGTGAGTGTACATGGTTACCACTGACTGTCATAGGAGGGCTGTCCCTTTGTACCATTGTCACAGGAGGGGTGTCCTTGCTTACCACTGGCACAGGAGGTGTGTCCCTGGTTACCACTGACTGTCACAGGAGGGGTGTCCTTGGTTACCATGGTCGCAGGTGGGTTTCGCTTGTTACCACCGACTGTCAGAGATGCTTGTCCCTGGTAACCACGGTCACAGGAGGGGTGTCCTTCGTTACCAGTGACGGTGGGTAGGGGTGTCCTTGGTTACCATGGTCACAGGTTGGTTCCCCTGGTTACCACCGACTGTCACAGGAGGGCTGTCCCTGGGTACCATTGTCACAGAAGGGGTGTCCTTGGTTACCATGGTCACAGGTGGGTTTCCCTGGTTACCACCGACTGTCAGAGTTGCGTGTCCCTGGTAACCACGGTCACAGGAGAGGTGTCCTTGGTTACCAGTGACTGTGGGTAGGGGTGTCCTTGGTTACCATGGTCACAGGTTGGTTCCCCTGTTTACCACCGACTGTCACAGGAGGGCTGTCCCTGGGTACCATTGTCACAGAAGTGGTGTCCTTGCTTACCACTGGCACAGGAGGTGTGTCCCTGGTTCCCACTGACTGTCACAGGAGTGGTGTCCTTGGTTACCATGGTCGCAGGTGGGTTTCCCTTGTTACCACTGACTGTCAGAGATGCGTGTCCCTGGTTACCACCGACTGTCATATGTGCGTGTCCTGGTAACCGCGGTCACAGGAGAGGTGTCCTTGGTTACCAGTGACTGTGGGTAGGGGTGTCCTTGGTTACCATGGTCACAGGTGGGTTTCCCTGGTTACCATCGACTGTCACAGGAGGGCTGTCCCTGTGTACCATTGTCACAGGAGGGGTGTCCTTGGTTACCATGGTCACAGGTGGGTTTCCCTGGTTACCACCGACTGCCAGAGATGCGTGTCCCGAGTAACCACGGTCACAGGAGAGGTGTCCTTGGTTACCAGTAACCGTGGTTAGGGGTGTCCTTGGTTACCCTGGTCACAGGTGGGTTTCCCTGGTTACCATCGACTGTCACAGGAGGGCTGTCCCTGTGTACCATTGTCACAGGACGGGTGTCTTTGGTTACCATGGTCACAGGTGGGTTTCCCTGGTTACTACCGACGGTCAGAGATGCGTGTCCCTGGTAACCATGGTCACAGGAGAGGTGTCCTTGGTTTCCAGTGACTGTGGGTAGGGGTGTCCTTGGTTACCATGGTCACAGGTGGGTTTCCCTGGTTACCACCGACTGTCAGACATGCGTGTCCCGAGTAACCACGGTCACAGGAGAGGTGTCCTTTGTTACCAGTAACTGTGGGTAGGGGTGTCCTTGGTTACCATGGTCACATGTTGGTTTCCCTGGTTACCACAGACTGTCACAGGAGGGCTGTCCCTGGGTACCATTGTCACAGGAGGGGTGTCCTTGGTTACCATGGTCACAGGTGGGTTTCCCTGGTAACCACCGACTTTCAAAGATGCGTGTCCGTGGTAACCACGGTCACAGTAGAGGTGTCATTGGTTACCAATGACTGTGGGTAGGGGTGTCTTTGGTTACCATGGTCACAGGTGGGTTTCCCTGGTTACCACCGACTCTCACAGGAAGGCTGTCCCTGTGTACCATTGTCACAGGAGGTGTGTCCTTGGTTACCATGGTCACAGGTGGGTTTCCCTGGTTACCATCGACTGTCAGAAATGCGTGTCCCTGGTAACCACGGTCACAGGAGAGGTGTCCTTGGTTACCAGTGACTGTGGGTAGGGGTGTCCTTGGTTACCATGGTCACAGGTGGGTTTCCCTGGTTACCACCGACTTTCACAGGAGGGCTGTCCCTGGGTACCATTGTCACAGGAGGGGTGTCCTTGGATACCATGGTCACAGGTGGGTTTCCTTGGTTACCACCAAATGTCAGAAATGTGTGTCCCTGGTTACCACTGACTGTCACAGGCAGGTGTCCCTGGGCACTGTGAATATCACAGGTGGGTTTCCCTGGTTACCACCGACTGTCACAGTTGAGTGTACATGGTTACCACTGACTGTCATAGGAGGGCTCTCCCTGGGTACCATTGTCACAGGAGGGGTGTCCTTGCTTACCACTGGCACAGGAGGTGTGTCCCTGGTTACCACTGACTGTCACAGGAGGGGTGTCCTTGGTTACCATGGTCGCAGGTGGGTTTCCCTTGTTACCACTGACTGTCAGAGATGTGTGTCCCTGGTTACCAATGACTGTCATATGTGCGTGTCCTGGTAACCACGGTCACAGGAGAGGTGTCCTTGTTTACCAGTGATTGTGGGTAGGGGTGTCCTTGGTTACCATGTTCGCAGGTGGGTTTCCCTGGTTACCACCGACTGTCACAGGAGGACTGTCCCTGGGTACCATTGTCACAGAAGGGGTGTCCTTGGTTACCATGGTCACAGGTGGGTTTCCCTGGTTACCACCGCCTGTCAGAGATTCGTGTCCCTGGTAACCACTGTCACAGGAGAGGTGTCCTTCGTTACCAGTGACTGTGGGTAGGGGTGTCCTTGGTTACCATGGTCACAGGTTGGTTCCCCTGGTTACCACCGACTGTCACAGGAGAGCTGTCCCTGGGTACCATTGTCACAGAAGGGGTGTCCTTGGTTACCATGGTCACAGGTGGGTTTCCCTGGTTACCACCGACTGTCAGAGATGCGTGTCCCTGGTAACCACGGTCACAGGAGAGGTGTCCTTGGTTACCAGTGACTGTGGGTAGGGGTGTCCTTGGTTACCATGGTCGCAGGAGGGTTTTACTGGTTACCACTGACTGTCAGAGATGCGTGTCCCTGGTTACCACCGACTGTCATATGTGCGTGTCCTGGTAACCACGGTCACAGGAGAGGAGTCCTTGGTTACCAGTGACTGTGGGTAGGGGTGTCCTTGGTTACCATGGTCACAGGTGGGTTTCCCTGGTTACCACCGACTGTCACAGCAGGGCTGTCCCTGGGTAGCATTGTCACAGGAGTGGTGTCCTTCGTTACCATGGTCACAGGTGGGTTTCCATGGTTACCACCGACTGTCAGAAATGCGTGTACCTGGTTACCACCGACTGTCACAGGCAGGTGTCCCTGGGCACTGTGAATGTCACAGGTGGGTTTCCCTGGTTACCACCGACTGACACAGTTGTGTGTACATGGTTACCACTGACTGTCATAGGAGGGCTGTCCCTGGGTACCATTGTCACAGGAGGGGTGTCCTTGCTTACCACTGGCACAGGAGGTGTGTCCCTGGTTACCACTGTCACAGGAGGGGTGTCCTTGGTTACCATGGTTGCAGGTGGGTTTCCCTTGTTACCACTGACTGTCAGAGATGCGTGTCCCTGGTTACCACCGACTGTCATATGTGCGTGTCCTGGTAACCACGGTCACAGGAGAGGTGTCCGTGGTTACCAGTGACTGTGGGTAGGGGTGTCTAGCTTACCATGGTCACAGATGGGTTTCCCTGGTTACCACCGACTGTCACACGAGGGCTGTCCCTGTGTACCATTGTCAAAGGAGGGGTGCCTTGGTTACCATGGTCACAGGTGGGTTTCCCTGGTTACCACCGACTGTCAGATATGCGTGTCCCTGGTAACGACGGTCAAAGGAGAGGTGTCCTTGGTTACCAGTGACTGTGGGTAGGGGTGTCCTTGGTTACCATGGTCACAGGTGGGTTTCCCTGGTTACCACCGACTGTCACAGGAGGGCTGTCCCTGGGTACCATTGTCACAGGAGGGGTGTCCTTGGTTACCATGGTCACAGGTGGGTTTCCCTGGTTACCACCGACTCTCAGAAATGGGTGTCCCTGGTTACCACCGACTGTCACAGCCAGGTGTCCCTGGGCACTGTGAATGTCACAGGTGTGTTTCCCTGGTTACCACCGACTGTCACAGGTGAGTGTACATGGTTACCACTGACTGTCACAGGAGGGCTGTCCCTGGGTTCCATTGTGACTGGAGGGGTGTCCTTGGTTACCACTGGCACAGGAGGTGTGTCCCTGCTTACCACTGACTGTCACAGGAGGGGTGTCCTTGGTTACCATGGTCGCAGGTGGGTTTCCCTGGTTACCACTGACTGTCAGAGATGCGTGTCCCTGGTTACCACCGACTGTCATATGTGCGTGTCCTGGTCACCACGGTCACAGGAGAGGTGTCCTTGGTTACCAGTTACTGTGGGTAGGGGTGTCCTTGGTTACCATGGTCACAGGTGGGTTTCCCTGGTTACCACCGACTGTCAGAGATGCGTGTCCCTGGTAACCACGGTCACAGGAGAGGTGTCCTTGGTTACCAGTGATTGTGGGTAGGGGGGTCCTTGGTTACCATGGTCACAGGTGGGTTACCCTGGTTACCACCGACTGTCACAGGAGGGCTATCCCTGGGTAGCATTGTCACAGGAGGGGTGTCCTTGGTTACCATGGTCACAGGTGGGTTTCCCTGGTTACCAGCGACTGTCAGAAATGCGTGTCCCTGGTTACCACCAACTGTCACAGGCAGGTGTCCCTTTGCACTGTGAATGTCCCAAGTGGGTTTCCCAGGTTACCACCGACTGTCACAGTTGAGTGTACATGGTTACCACTGACTGTCACAGGAGGGCTGTCCCTGGGTTCCATTGTCACAGGAGGGGTGTCCTTGGTTACAACTGGCACAGGAGGTGTGTCGCTGGATACCACTGACTGTCACAGAGGGGTGTCCTTGGTTACCATGGTCGCAGTTGGGTTTCCCTGGTTACCACTGACTGTCAGAGGTGCGTGTACCTGGTTACCACCGACTGTCATATGTGCATGTCCTGGTAACCACGGTCACAGGAGAGGTGTCCTTGGTTACCAGTGACTGTGGGTAGGGGTGTCCTTGATTACCATGGTCACAGGTGGGTTTCCCTGGTTACCACCGACTGTCAAGGGAAGGCTGTCCCTGGGTACCATTGTCACAGGAGGGGTGTCCTTGGTTACCATGGTCAGAGGTGGCTTTCCCTGGTTACCACCGACTGTCAGAAATGGGTGTCCCTGGTTACCACCGACTGTCACAGGCTGGTGTCCCTGGGCACTGTGAATGTCACAGGTGGATTTCCCTGGTTACCACCGACTGTCACATTTGAGTGTACATGGTTACCACTGACTGTCAGGGGAGGGCTGTCCCTGGGTACCATTGTCACAGGAGGGGTGTCCTTGGTTACCACTGGCACAGGAGGTGTGTCCCTGGCTACCACTGACTGTCACAGGACTGGTGTCCTTGGTTACCATGGTCGCAGGTGGGTTTCCCTGGTTACCACCGACTGTCATATGTGGGTGTCCTGGTAACCACGGTCACAGGAGAGGTGTCCTTGGTTACCAGTGACTGTGGGTAGGGGTGTCCTTGGTTACCATGGTCACAGGTGGGTTTCCCTGGTTACCATCGACTGTCACAGGAGGGCTGTCCCTGTGTACCATTGTCACAGGAGGGGTGTCCTTGGTTACCATGGTCACAGGTGGGTTTCCCTGGTTACCACCGACTGCCAGAGATGCGTGTCCCGAGTAACCACGGTCACAGGAGAGGTGTCCTTGGTTACCAGTAACTGTGGTTAGGGGTGTCCTTGGTTACCATGGTCGCAGGTGGGTTTTACTGGTTACCACTGACTGTCAGAGATGCGTGTCGCTGGTTAACACCGACTGTCACAGGAGGGCTGTCCCTGTGTACCATTGTCACACGGGGGGTGTCCTTGGTTACCATGGTCACAGGTGGGTTTCCCTGGTTACCACCGACTGTCAGAGTTGCGTGTCCCTGGTAACCACGGTCACAGGAGAGGTGTCCTTGGTTACCAGTGACTGTGGGTAGGGGTGTCCTTGGTTACCATGGTCACAGGTTGGTTCCCCTGTTTACCACCGACTGTCACAGGAGGGCTGTCCCTGGGTACCATTGTCACAGAAGTGGTGTCCTTGCTTACCACTGGCACAGGAGGTGTGTCCCTGGTTCCCACTGACTGTCACAGGAGTGGTGTCCTTGGTTACCATGGTCGCAGGTGGGTTTCCCTTGTTACCACTGACTGTCAGAGATGCGTGTCCCTGGTTACCACCGACTGTCATATGTGCGTGTCCTGGTAACCGCGGTCACAGGAGAGGTGTCCTTGGTTACCAGTGACTGTGGGTAGGGGTGTCCTTGGTTACCATGGTCACAGGTGGGTTTCCCTGGTTACCATCGACTGTCACAGGAGGGCTGTCCCTGTGTACCATTGTCACAGGAGGGGTGTCCTTGGTTACCATGGTCACAGGTGGGTTTCCCTGGTTACCACCGACTGCCAGAGATGCGTGTCCCGAGTAACCACGGTCACAGGAGAGGTGTCCTTGGTTACCAGTAACCGTGGTTAGGGGTGTCCTTGGTTACCATGGTCACAGGTGGGTTTCCCTGGTTACCATCGACTGTCACAGGAGGGCTGTCCCTGTGTACCATTGTCACAGGACGGGTGTCTTTGGTTACCATGGTCACAGGTGGGTTTCCCTGGTTACTACCGACGGTCAGAGATGCGTGTCCCTGGTAACCATGGTCACAGGAGAGGTGTCCTTGGTTTCCAGTGACTGTGGGTAGGGGTGTCCTTGGTTACCATGGTCCCAGGTGGGTTTCCCTGGTTACCACCGACTGTCAGACATGCGTGTCCCGAGTAACCACGGTCACAGGAGAGGTGTCCTTTGTTACCAGTAACTGTGGGTAGGGGTGTCCTTGGTTACCATGGTCACAGGTTGGTTTCCCTGGTTACCACAGACTGTCACAGGAGGGCTGTCCCTGGGTACCATTGTCACAGGAGGGGTGTCCTTGGTTACCATGGTCACAGGTGGGTTTCCCTGGTAACCACCGACTTTCAAAGATGCGTGTCCGTGGTAACCACGGTCACAGTAGAGGTGTCATTGGTTACCAATGACTGTGGGTAGGGGTGTCTTTGGTTACCATGGTCACAGGTGGGTTTCCCTGGTTACCACCGACTCTCACAGGAAGGCTGTCCCTGTGTACCATTGTCACAGGAGGTGTGTCCTTGTTTACCATGGTCACAGGTGGGTTTCCCTGGTTACCATCGACTGTCAGAAATGCATGTCCCTGGTAACCACGGTCACAGGAGAGGTGTCCTTGGTTACCAGTGACTGTGGGTAGGGGTGTCCTTGGTTACCATGGTCACAGGTGGGTTTCCCTGGTTACCACCGACTTTCACAGGAGGGCTGTCCCTGGGTACCATTGTCACAGGAGGGGTGTCCTTGGATACCATGGTCACAGGTGGGTTTCCTTGGTTACCACCAAATGTCAGAAATGTGTGTCCCTGGTTACCACTGACTGTCACAGGCAGGTGTCCCTGGGCACTGTGAATATCACAGGTGGGTTTCCCTGGTTACCACCGACTGTCACAGTTGAGTGTACATGGTTACCACTGACTGTCATAGGAGGGCTCTCCCTGGGTACCATTGTCACAGGAGGGGTGTCCTTGCTTACCACTGGCACAGGAGGTGTGTCCCTGGTTACCACTGACTGTCACAGGAGGGGTGTCCTTGGTTACCATGGTCGCAGGTGGGTTTCCCTTGTTACCACTGACTGTCAGAGATGTGTGTCCCTGGTTACCAATGACTGTCATATGTGCGTGTCCTGGTAACCACGGTCACAGGAGAGGTGTCCTTGTTTACCAGTGATTGTGGGTAGGGGTGTCCTTGGTTACCATGTTCGCAGGTGGGTTTCCCTGGTTACCACCGACTGTCACAGGAGGACTGTCCCTGGGTACCATTGTCACAGAAGGGGTGTCCTTGGTTACCATGGTCACAGGTGGGTTTCCCTGGTTACCACCGCCTGTCAGAGATTCGTGTCCCTGGTAACCACTGTCACAGGAGAGGTGTCCTTCGTTACCAGTGACTGTGGGTAGGGGTGTCCTTGGTTACCATGGTCACAGGTTGGTTCCCCTGGTTACCACCGACTGTCACAGGAGAGCTGTCCCTGGGTACCATTGTCACAGAAGGGGTGTCCTTGGTTACCATGGTCACAGGTGGGTTTCCCTGGTTACCACCGACTGTCAGAGATGCGTGTCCCTGGTAACCACGGTCACAGGAGAGGTGTCCTTGGTTACCAGTGACTGTGGGTAGGGGTGTCCTTGGTTACCATGGTCGCAGGAGGGTTTTACTGGTTACCACTGACTGTCAGAGATGCGTGTCCCTGGTTACCACCGACTGTCATATGTGCGTGTCCTGGTAACCACGGTCACAGGAGAGGAGTCCTTGGTTACCAGTGACTGTGGGTAGGGGTGTCCTTGGTTACCATGGTCACAGGTGGGTTTCCCTGGTTACCACCGACTGTCACAGCAGGGCTGTCCCTGGGTAGCATTGTCACAGGAGTGGTGTCCTTCGTTACCATGGTCACAGGTGGGTTTCCATGGTTACCACCGACTATCAGAAATGCGTGTACCTGGTTACCACCGACTGTCACAGGCAGGTGTCCCTGGGCACTGTGAATGTCACAGGTGGGTTTCCCTGGTTACCACCGACTGACACAGTTGTGTGTACATGGTTACCACTGACTGTCATAGGAGGGCTGTCCCTGGGTACCATTGTCACAGGAGGGGTGTCCTTGCTTACCACTGGCACAGGAGGTGTGTCCCTGGTTACCACTGTCACAGGAGGGGTGTCCTTGGTTACCATGGTTGCAGGTGGGTTTCCCTTGTTACCACTGACTGTCAGAGATGCGTGTCCCTGGTTACCACCGACTGTCATATGTGCGTGTCCTGGTAACCACGGTCACAGGAGAGGTGTCCGTGGTTACCAGTGACTGTGGGTAGGGGTGTCTAGCTTACCATGGTCACAGATGGGTTTCCCTGGTTACCACCGACTGTCACACGAGGGCTGTCCCTGTGTACCATTGTCAAAGGAGGGGTGCCTTGGTTACCATGGTCACAGGTGGGTTTCCCTGGTTACCACCGACTGTCAGATATGCGTGTCCCTGGTAACGACGGTCAAAGGAGAGGTGTCCTTGGTTACCAGTGACTGTGGGTAGGGGTGTCCTTGGTTACCATGGTCACAGGTGGGTTTCCCTGGTTACCACCGACTGTCACAGGAGGGCTGTCCCTGGGTACCATTGTCACAGGAGGGGTGTCCTTGGTTACCATGGTCACAGGTGGGTTTCCCTGGTTACCACCGACTCTCAGAAATGGGTGTCCCTGGTTACCACCGACTGTCACAGGCAGGTGTCCCTGGGCACTGTGAATGTCACAGGTGTGTTTCCCTGGTTACCACCGACTGTCACAGGTGAGTGTACATGGTTACCACTGACTGTCACAGGAGGGCTGTCCCTGGGTTCCATTGTGACAGGAGGGGTGTCCTTGGTTACCACTGGCACAGGAGGTGTGTCCCTGCTTACCACTGACTGTCACAGGAGGGGTGTCCTTGGTTACCATGGTCGCAGGTGGGTTTCCCTGGTTACCACTGACTGTCAGAGATGCGTGTCCCTGGTTACCACCGACTGCCATATGTGCGTGTCCTGGTCACCACGGTCACAGGAGAGGTGTCCTTGGTTACCAGTTACTGTGGGTAGGGGTGTCCTTGGTTACCATGGTCACAGGTGGGTTTCCCTGGTTACCACCGACTGTCAGAGATGCGTGTCCCTGGTAACCACGGTCACAGGAGAGGTGTCCTTGGTTACCAGTGATTGTGGGTAGGGGGGTCCTTGGTTACCATGGTCACAGGTGGGTTACCCTGGTTACCACAGACTGTCACAGGAGGGCTATCCCTGGGTAGCATTGTCACAGGAGGGGTGTCCTTGGTTACCATGGTCACAGGTGGGTTTCCCTGGTTACCAGCGACTGTCAGAAATGCGTGTCCCTGGTTACCACCAACTGTCACAGGCAGGTGTCCCTTTGCACTGTGAATGTCCCAGGTGGGTTTCCCAGGTTACCACCGACTGTCACAGTTGAGTGTACATGGTTACCACTGACTGTCACAGGAGGGCTGTCCCTGGGTTCCATTGTCACAGGAGGGGTGTCCTTGGTTACAACTGGCACAGGAGGTGTGTCGCTGGATACCACTGACTGTCACAGAGGGGTGTCCTTGGTTACCATGGTCGCAGTTGGGTTTCCCTGGTTACCACTGACTGTCAGAGGTGCGTGTACCTGGTTACCACCGACTGTCATATGTGCATGTCCTGGTAACCACGGTCACAGGAGAGGTGTCCTTGGTTACCAGTGACTGTGGGTAGGGGTGTCCTTGATTACCATGGTCACAGGTGGGTTTCCCTGGTTACCACCGACTGTCAAGGGAAGGCTGTCCCTGGGTACCATTGTCACAGGAGGGGTGTCCTTGGTTACCATGGTCAGAGGTGGCTTTCCCTGGTTACCACCGACTGTCAGAAATGGGTGTCCCTGGTTACCACCGACTGTCACAGGCTGGTGTCCCTGGGCACTGTGAATGTCACAGGTGGATTTCCCTGGTTACCACCGACTGTCACATTTGAGTGTACATGGTTACCACTGACTGTCAGGGGAGGGCTGTCCCTGGGTACCATTGTCACAGGAGGGGTGTCCTTGGTTACCACTGGCACAGGAGGTGTGTCCCTGGCTACCACTGACTGTCACAGGACTGGTGTCCTTGGTTACCATGGTCGCAGGTGGGTTTCCCTGGTTACCACCGACTGTCATATGTGGGTGTCCTGGTAACCACGGTCACAGGAGAGGTGTCCTTGGTTACCAGTGACTGTGGGTAGGGGTGTCCTTGGTTACCATGGTCACAGGTGGGTTTCCCTGGTTACCATCGACTGTCACAGGAGGGCTGTCCCTGTGTACCATTGTCACAGGAGGGGTGTCCTTGGTTACCATGGTCACAGGTGGGTTTCCCTGGTTACCACCGACTGCCAGAGATGCGTGTCCCGAGTAACCACGGTCACAGGAGAGGTGTCCTTGGTTACCAGTAACTGTGGTTAGGGGTGTCCTTGGTTACCATGGTCACAGGTGGGTTTCCCTGGTTACCATCGACTGTCACAGGAGGGCTGTCCCTGTGTTCCATTTTTACACGACGGGTGTCTTTGGTTACCATGGTCACAGGTGGGTTTCCCTGGTTACTACCGACGGTCAGAGATGCGTGTCCCGAGTAACCACGGTCACAGGAGAGGTGTCCTTTGTTACCAGTAACTGTGGGTAGGGGTGTCCTTGGTTACCATGGTCACAGGTGGGTTTCCCTGGTTACCACCGACTGTCAGACATGCGTGTCCCGAGTAACCACGGTCACAGGAGTGGTGTCCTTTGTTACCAGTAACTGTGGGTAGGGGTGTCCTTGGTTACCATGGTCACAGGTTGGTTTCCCTGGTTACCACAGACTGTCACAGGAGGGCTGTCCCTGGGTACCATTGTCACAGGAGGGGTGTCCTTGGTTACCATGGTCACAGGTGGGTTTCCCTGGTAACCACCGACTTTCAAAGATGCGTGTCCGTGGTAACCACGGTCACAGTAGAGGTGTCCTTGGTTACCAATGACTGTGGGTAGGGGTGTCTTTCGTTACCATGGTCACAGGTGGGTTTCCCTGGTTACCACCGACTCTCACAGGAAGGCTGTCCCTGTGTACCATTGTCACAGGAGGTGTGTCCTTGGTTACCATGGTCACAGGTGGGTTTCCCTGGTTACCATCGACTGTCAGAAATGCGTGTCCCTGGTAACCACGGTCACAGGAGAGGTGTCCTTGGTTACCAGTGACTGTGGGTAGGGGTGTCCTTGGTTACCATGGTCACAGGTGGGTTTCCCTGGTTACCACCGACTTTCACAGGAGGGCTGTCCCTGGGTACCATTGTCACAGGAGTGGTGTCCTTGGATACCATGGTCACAGGTGGGTTTCCCTGGTTACCACCGAATGTCAGAAATGCGTGTCCCTGGTTACCACTGACTGTCACAGGCAGGTGTCCCTGGGCACTGTGAATGTCACAGGTGGGTTTCCCTGGTTACCACCGACTGTCACAGTTGAGGGTACATGGTTACCACTGACTGTCATAGGAGGGCTGTCCCTGGGTACCATTGTCACAGGAGGGGTGTCCTTGCTTACCACTGGCACAGGAGGTTTGTCCCTGGTTACCACTGACTTTCACAGGAGGGGTGTCCTTGGTTACCATGGTCGCAGGTGGGTTTCCCTTGTTACCACTGACTGTCAGAGATGTGTGTCCCTGGTTACCACCGACTGTCATATGTGCGTGTCCTGGTAACCACGGTCACAGGAGAGGTGTCCTTGTTTACCAGTGATTGTGGGTAGGGGTGTCCTTGGTTACCATGTTCGCAGGTGGGTTTCCCTGGTTACCACCGACTGTCACAGGAGGACTGTCCCTGGGTACCATTGTCACAGAAGGGGTGTCCTTGGTTACCATGGTCACAGGTGGGTTTCCCTGGTTACCACCGCCTGTCAGAGATTCGTGTCCCTGGTAACCACTGTCACAGGAGAGGTGTCCTTCGTTACCAGTGACTGTGGGTAGGGGTGTCCTTGGTTACCATGGTCACAGGTTGGTTCCCCTGGTTACCACCGACTGTCACAGGAGAGCTGTCCCTGGGTACCATTGTCACAGAAGGGGTGTCCTTGGTTACCATGGTCACAGGTGGGTTTCCCTGGTTACCACCGACTGTCAGAGATGCGTGTCCCTGGTAACCACGGTCACAGGAGAGGTGTCCTTGGTTACCAGTGACTGTGGGTAGGGGTGTCCTTGGTTACCATGGTCGCAGGAGGGTTTTACTGGTTACCACTGACTGTCAGAGATGCGTGTCCCTGGTTACCACCGACTGTCATATGTGCGTGTCCTGGTAACCACGGTCACAGGAGAGGAGTCCTTGGTTACCAGTGACTGTGGGTAGGGGTGTCCTTGGTTACCATGGTCACAGGTGGGTTTCCCTGGTTACCACCGACTGTCACAGCAGGGCTGTCCCTGGGTAGCATTGTCACAGGAGTGGTGTCCTTCGTTACCATGGTCACAGGTGGGTTTCCATGGTTACCACCGACTGTCAGAAATGCGTGTACCTGGTTACCACCGACTGTCACAGGCAGGTGTCCCTGGGCACTGTGAATGTCACAGGTGGGTTTCCCTGGTTACCACCGACTGACACAGTTGTGTGTACATGGTTACCACTGACTGTCATAGGAGGGCTGTCCCTGGGTACCATTGTCACAGGAGGGGTGTCCTTGCTTACCACTGGCACAGGAGGTGTGTCCCTGGTTACCACTGTCACAGGAGGGGTGTCCTTGGTTACCATGGTTGCAGGTGGGTTTCCCTTGTTACCACTGACTGTCAGAGATGCGTGTCCCTGGTTACCACCGACTGTCATATGTGCGTGTCCTGGTAACCACGGTCACAGGAGAGGTGTCCGTGGTTACCAGTGACTGTGGGTAGGGGTGTCTAGCTTACCATGGTCACAGATGGGTTTCCCTGGTTACCACCGACTGTCACACGAGGGCTGTCCCTGTGTACCATTGTCAAAGGAGGGGTGCCTTGGTTACCATGGTCACAGGTGGGTTTCCCTGGTTACCACCGACTGTCAGATATGCGTGTCCCTGGTAACGACGGTCAAAGGAGAGGTGTCCTTGGTTACCAGTGACTGTGGGTAGGGGTGTCCTTGGTTACCATGGTCACAGGTGGGTTTCCCTGGTTACCACCGACTGTCACAGGAGGGCTGTCCCTGGGTACCATTGTCACAGGAGGGGTGTCCTTGGTTACCATGGTCACAGGTGGGTTTCCCTGGTTACCACCGACTCTCAGAAATGGGTGTCCCTGGTTACCACCGACTGTCACAGGCAGGTGTCCTTGGGCACTGTGAATGTCACAGGTGTGTTTCCCTGGTTACCACCGACTGTCACAGGTGAGTGTACATGGTTACCACTGACTGTCACAGGAGGGCTGTCCCTGGGTTCCATTGTGACAGGAGGGGTGTCCTTGGTTACCACTGGCACAGGAGGTGTGTCCCTGCTTACCACTGACTGTCACAGGAGGGGTGTCCTTGGTTACCATGGTCGCAGGTGGGTTTCCCTGGTTACCACTGACTGTCAGAGATGCGTGTCCCTGGTTACCACCGACTGCCATATGTGCGTGTCCTGGTCACCACGGTCACAGGAGAGGTGTCCTTGGTTACCAGTTACTGTGGGTAGGGGTGTCCTTGGTTACCATGGTCACAGGTGGGTTTCCCTGGTTACCACCGACTGTCAGAGATGCGTGTCCCTGGTAACCACGGTCACAGGAGAGGTGTCCTTGGTTACCAGTGATTGTGGGTAGGGGGGTCCTTGGTTACCATGGTCACAGGTGGGTTACCCTGGTTACCACCGACTGTCACAGGAGGGCTATCCCTGGGTAGCATTGTCACAGGAGGGGTGTCCTTGGTTACCATGGTCACAGGTGGGTTTCCCTGGTTACCAGCGACTGTCAGAAATGCGTGTCCCTGGTTACCACCAACTGTCACAGGCAGGTGTCCCTTTGCACTGTGAATGTCCCAGGTGGGTTTCCCAGGTTACCACCGACTGTCACAGTTGAGTGTACATGGTTACCACTGACTGTCACAGGAGGGCTGTCCCTGGGTTCCATTGTCACAGGAGGGGTGTCCTTGGTTACAACTGGCACAGGAGGTGTGTCGCTGGATACCACTGACTGTCACAGAGGGGTGTCCTTGGTTACCATGGTCGCAGTTGGGTTTCCCTGGTTACCACTGACTGTCAGAGGTGCGTGTACCTGGTTACCACCGACTGTCATATGTGCATGTCCTGGTAACCACGGTCACAGGAGAGGTGTCCTTGGTTACCAGTGACTGTGGGTAGGGGTGTCCTTGATTACCATGGTCACAGGTGGGTTTCCCTGGTTACCACCGACTGTCAAGGGAAGGCTGTCCCTGGGTACCATTGTCACAGGAGGGGTGTCCTTGGTTACCATGGTCAGAGGTGGCTTTCCCTGGTTACCACCGACTGTCAGAAATGGGTGTCCCTGGTTACCACCGACTGTCACAGGCTGGTGTCCCTGGGCACTGTGAATGTCACAGGTGGATTTCCCTGGTTACCACCGACTGTCACATTTGAGTGTACATGGTTACCACTGACTGTCAGGGGAGGGCTGTCCCTGGGTACCATTGTCACAGGAGGGGTGTCCTTGGTTACCACTGGCACAGGAGGTGTGTCCCTGGCTACCACTGACTGTCACAGGACTGGTGTCCTTGGTTACCATGGTCGCAGGTGGGTTTCCCTGGTTACCACCGACTGTCATATGTGGGTGTCCTGGTAACCACGGTCACAGGAGAGGTGTCCTTGGTTACCAGTGACTGTGGGTAGGGGTGTCCTTGGTTACCATGGTCACAGGTGGGTTTCCCTGGTTACCATCGACTGTCACAGGAGGGCTGTCCCTGTGTACCATTGTCACAGGAGGGGTGTCCTTGGTTACCATGGTCACAGGTGGGTTTCCCTGGTTACCACCGACTGCCAGAGATGCGTGTCCCGAGTAACCACGGTCACAGGAGAGGTGTCCTTGGTTACCAGTAACTGTGGTTAGGGGTGTCCTTGGTTACCATGGTCACAGGTGGGTTTCCCTGGTTACCATCGACTGTCACAGGAGGGCTGTCCCTGTGTTCCATTTTTACACGACGGGTGTCTTTGGTTACCATGGTCACAGGTGGGTTTCCCTGGTTACTACCGACGGTCAGAGATGCGTGTCCCGAGTAACCACGGTCACAGGAGAGGTGTCCTTTGTTACCAGTAACTGTGGGTAGGGGTGTCCTTGGTTACCATGGTCACAGGTGGGTTTCCCTGGTTACCACCGACTGTCAGACATGCGTGTCCCGAGTAACCACGGTCACAGGAGTGGTGTCCTTTGTTACCAGTAACTGTGGGTAGGGGTGTCCTTGGTTACCATGGTCACAGGTTGGTTTCCCTGGTTACCACAGACTGTCACAGGAGGGCTGTCCCTGGGTACCATTGTCACAGGAGGGGTGTCCTTGGTTACCATGGTCACAGGTGGGTTTCCCTGGTAACCACCGACTTTCAAAGATGCGTGTCCGTGGTAACCACGGTCACAGTAGAGGTGTCCTTGGTTACCAATGACTGTGGGTAGGGGTGTCTTTGGTTACCATGGTCACAGGTGGGTTTCCCTGGTTACCACCGACTCTCACAGGAAGGCTGTCCCTGTGTACCATTGTCACAGGAGGTGTGTCCTTGGTTACCATGGTCACAGGTGGGTTTCCCTGGTTACCATCGACTGTCAGAAATGCGTGTCCCTGGTAACCACGGTCACAGGAGAGGTGTCCTTGGTTACCAGTGACTGTGGGTAGGGGTGTCCTTGGTTACCATGGTCACAGGTGGGTTTCCCTGGTTACCACCGACTTTCACAGGAGGGCTGTCCCTGGGTTCCATTGTCACAGGAGTGGTGTCCTTGGATACCATGGTCACAGGTGGGTTTCCCTGGTTACCACCGAATGTCAGAAATGCGTGTCCCTGGTTACCACTGACTGTCACAGGCAGGTGTCCCTGGGCACTGTGAATGTCACAGGTGGGTTTCCCTGGTTACCACCGACTGTCACAGTTGAGGGTACATGGTTACCACTGACTGTCATAGGAGGGCTGTCCCTGGGTACCATTGTCACAGGAGGGGTGTCCTTGCTTACCACTGGCACAGGAGGTTTGTCCCTGGTTACCACTGACTTTCACAGGAGGGGTGTCCTTGGTTACCATGGTCGCAGGTGGGTTTCCCTTGTTACCACTGACTGTCAGAGATGTGTGTCCCTGGTTACCACCGACTGTCATATGTGCGTGTCCTGGTAACCACGGTCACAGGAGAGGTGTCCTTGTTTACCAGTGATTGTGGGTAGGGGTGTCCTTGGTTACCATGTTCGCAGGTGGGTTTCCCTGGTTACCACTGACTGTCAGAGATACGTGTCCCTGGTTACCACCGACTGTCATATGTGCGTGTCCTGGTAAACACGGTCACAGGAGAGGTTTCCTTGGTTACCAGTGAGTGTGGGTAGGGGTGTCCTTGGTTACCATGGTCACAGGTGTGTTTCCCTGGTTACCACCGACTGTCACAGGAGGGCTGTCCCTGGGTACCATTGTCACAGAAGTGGTGTCCTTGGTTACCATGGTCACAGGTGGGTTTCCCTGGTTACCACCGCCTGTCAGAGATGCGTGTCCCTGGTAACCACGGTCACAGGAGAGGTGTCCTTCGTTACCAGTGACTGTGGGTAGGGGTGTCCTTGGTTACCATGGTCACAGGTTGGTTCCCCTGGTTACCACCGACTGTCACAGGAGAGCTGTCCCTGGGTACCATTGTCACAGAAGGGGTGTCCTTGGTTACCATGGTCACAGGTGGGTTTCCCTGGTTACCACCGACTGTTAGACATGCGTGTCCCTGGTAACCACGGTCACAGGAGAGGTGTCCTTGGTTACCAGTGACTGTGGGTAGCGGTGTCGTTGGTTACCATCGTCGCAGGTGGGTTTTACTGGTTACCACTGACTGTCAGAGATGCGTGTCCCTGGTTACCACCGACTGTCATATGTGCGTGTCCTGGTAACCACGGTCACAGGAGAGGTGTCCTTGGTTACCAGTGACTGTGGGTAGGGGTGTCCTTGGTTACCATGGTCACAGGTGGGTTTCCCTGGTTAACACCGACTGTCACAGGAGGGCTGTCCCTGTGTACCATTGTCACAGGAGGGGAGTCCTTGGTTACCATGGTCACAGGTGGGTTTCCCTGGTTACCACTGACTGTCAGAGATGCGTGTCCCGGGTAACCACGGTCACAGGAGAGGTGTCCTTGGTTACCAGTAACTGTGGGTAGGGGTGTCCTTGGTTACCATGGTCACAGGTGGTTTTCCCTGGTCACCACCGACTGTTACAGGAGGGCTGTCCCTGGGTACCATTTTCACAGGAGGGGTGTCCTTGGTTACCATGGTCACATGTGGGATTCCCTGGTTACCACCAACTGTCAGAAATGCGTGTCCCTGGTTGACACCGACTGTCACAGGCTGGTGTCCCTGGGCACTGTGAATGTCACAGGCGGGTTTCCCTGGTTACCACCGACTGTCACAGTTGAGTGTACATGGTTACCACTGACTGTCACAGGAGGGCTGTCCCTGGGTACCATTGTCACAGGAGGGGTGTCCTTGGTTACCACTGGCACAGGAGGTGTGTCCCTGGTTACCACTGACTGTCACAGGAGGGGTGTCCTTGGTTAACATGGTCGCAGGTGGGCTTCCCTTGTTATCACTGACTGTCAGAGATGCGTGTCCCTGGTAACCACTGACTGTCATATGTGCGTGTCCTGGTAACCACGGTCACAGTAGAGGTGTCCTTGGTTACCAGTGACTGTGGGTAGGGGTGTCCTTGGTTACCATGGTCACAGGTGTGTTTCCCGGGTTACCACCGACTGTCAGAAATGGGTGTCCCTGGTTACCACCGACTGTCAGAAATGGGTGTCCCTGGTTACCACCGACTGTCACAGGCAGGTGTCCCTGGGCACTGTGAATGTCACAGGTGGGTTTCCCTGGTTACCACCGACTGTCACAGGTGAGTGTACATGGTTAACACTGACTGTCACAGGAGGGCTGTCCCTGGGTTCCATTGTGACAGGAGGGGTGTCCTTGGTTACCACTGGCACAGGAGGTGTGTCCCTGGTTATCACTGACTGTCACAGGAGGGTTGTCCTTGGTTACCATGGTCGCAGGTGGGTTTCCCTGGTTACCACTGACTGTCGGAGATGCGTGTCCCTGGTTACCACCGACTGTCACATGTGCGTGTCCTGGTAACCACGGTCACAGGAGAGGTGTCCTTGGTTACCAGTAACTGTGGTTAGGGGTGTCCTTGGTTACCATGGTCACAGGTGGGTTTCCCTGGTTACCATCGACTGTCACAGGAGGGCTGTCCCTATGTACCATTGTCACAGGAGGGGTGTCCTTGGTTACCATGGTCACAGGTGGGTTTCCCTGGTTACCACCGACTGCCAGAGATGCGTGTCCCGAGTAACCACGGTCACAGGAGAGGTGTCCTTGGTTACCAGTAACTGTGGTTAGGGGTGTCCTTGGTTACCATGGTCACAGGTGGGTTTCCCTGGTTACCATCGACTGTCACAGGAGGGCTGTCCCTGTGTACCATTGTCACAGGACGGGTGTCTTTGGTTACCATGGTCACAGGTGGGTTTCCCTGGTTACTACCGACGGTCAGAGATGCGTGTCCCTGGTAACCATGGTCACAGGAGAGGTGTCCTTGGTTTCCAGTGACTGTGGGTAGGGGTGTCCTTGGTTACCATGGTCACAGGTGGGTTTCCCTGGTTACCACCGACTGTCAGACATGCGTGTCCCGAGTAACCACGGTCACAGGAGAGGTGTCCTTTGTTACCAGTGACTGTGGGTAGGGGTGTCCTTGGTTACCATGGTCACAGGTGTGTTTCCTGGGTTACCACCGACTGTCACAGGAGGGCTGTCCCTGGGTACCATTGTCAGAGGAGGGGTGTCCTTGGTTACCATGGTCACAGGTGGGTTTCCCTGGTTACCACCGACTGTCAGAAATGGGTGTCCCTGGTTACCACCGACTGTCACAGGCAGGTGTCCCTGGGCACTGTGAATGTCACAGGTGGGTTTCCCTGGTTACAACCGACTGTCACAGGTGAGTGTACATGGTTAACACTGACTGTCACAGGAGGGCTGTCCCTGGGTTCCATTGTGACAGGAGGGGTGTCCTTGGTTACCACTGGCACAGGAGGTGTGTCCCTGGTTATCACTGACTGTCACAGGAGGGTTGTCCTTGGTTACCATGGTCGCAGGTGGGTTTCCCTGGTTACCACCGACTGTCATATGTGGGTGTCCTGGTAACCACGGTCACAGGAGAGGTGTCCTTGGTTACCAGTGACTGTGGGTAGGGGTGTCCTTGGTTACCATGGTCACAGGTGGGTTTATCTGGTTACCATCGACTGTCACAGGAGGGCTGTCCCTGTGTACCATTGTCACAGGAGGGGTGTCCTTGGTTACCATGGTCACAGGTGGGTTTCCCTGGTTACCACCGACTGCCAGAGATGCGTGTCCCGAGTAACCACGGTCACAGGAGAGGTGTCCTTGGTTACCAGTAACTGTGGTTAGGGGTGTCCTTGGTTACCATGGTCACAGGTGGGTTTCCCTGGTTACCATCGACTGTAACAGGAGGGCTGTCCCTGTGTACCATTGTCACAGGACGGGTGTCTTTGGTTACCATGGTCACAGGTGGGTTTCCCTGGTTACTACCGACGGTCAGAGATGCGTGTCCCTGGTAACCATGGTCACAGGAGAGGTGTCCTTGGTTTCCAGTGACTGTGGGTAGGGGTGTCCTTGGTTACCATGGTCACAGGTGGGTTTCCCTGGTTACCACCGACTGTCAGACATGCGTGTCCCGAGTAACCACGGTCACAGGAGAGGTGTCCTTTGTTACCAGTAACTGTGGGTAGGGGTGTCCTTGGTTACCATGGTCACAGGTTGGTTTCCCTGGTTACCACAGACTGTCACAGGAGGGCTGTCCCTGGGTACCATTGTCACAGGAGGGGTGTCCTTGGTTACCATGGTCACAGGTGGGTTTCCCTGGTAATCACCGACTTTCAAAGATGCGTGTCCGTGGTAACCACGGTCACAGTAGAGGTGTCCTTGGTTACCAATGACTGTGGGTAGGGGTGTCTTTGGTTACCATGGTCACAGGTGGGTTTCCCTGGTTACCACCGACTCTCACAGGAAGGCTGTCCCTGTGTACCATTGTCACAGGAGGTGTGTCCTTGGTTACCATGGTCACAGGTGGGTTTCTCTGGTTACCATCGACTGTCAGAAATGCATGTCCCTGGTAACCACGGTCACAGGAGATGTGTCCTTGGTTACCAGTGACTGTGGGTAGGGGTGTCCTTGGTTACCATGGTCACAGGTGGGTTTCTCTGGTTACCACCGACTTTCACAGGAGGGCTGTCCCTGGGTACCATTGTCACAGGAGGGGTGTCCTTGGATACCATGGTCACAGGTGGGTTTCCCTGGTTACCACCGAATGTCAGAAATGCGTGTCCCTGGTTACCACTGACTGTCACAGGCAGGTGTCCCTGGGCACTGTGAATGTCACAGGTGGGTTTCCCTGGTTACCACCGACTGACACAGTTGAGGGTACATGGTTACCACTGACTGTCATAGGAGGGCTGTCCCTGGGTACCATTGTCACAGGAGGGGTGTCCTTGCTTACCACTGGCACAGGAGGTTTGTCCCTGGTTACCACTGACTTTCACAGGAGGGGTGTCCTTGGTTACCATGGTCGCAGGTGGGTTTCCCTTGTTACCACTGACTGTCAGAGATGTGTGTCCCTGGTTACCACCGACTGTCATATGTGCGTGTCCTGGTAACCACGGTCACAGGAGAGGTGTCCTTGTTTACCAGTGATTGTGGGTAGGGGTGTCCTTGGTTAACATGTTCGCAGGTGGGTTTCCCTGGTTACCACTGACTGTCAGAGATACGTGTCCCTGGTTACCACCGACTGTCATATGTGCGTGTCCTGGTAAACACGGTCACAGGAGAGGTGTCCTTGGTTACCAGTGAGTGTGGGTAGGGGTGTCCTTGGTTACCATGGTCACAGGTGTGTTTCCCTGGTTACCACCGACTGTCACAGGAGGGCTGTCCATGGGTACCATTGTCACAGAAGGGGTGTCCTTGGTTACCATGGTCACAGGTGGGTTTCCCTGGTTACCACCGCCTGTCAGAGATGCGTGTCCCTGGTAACCACGGTCACAGGAGAGGTGTCCTTCGTTACCAGTGACTGTGGGTAGGGGTGTCCTTGGTTACCATGGTCACAGGTTGGTTCCCCTGGTTACCACCGACTTTCACAGGAGAGCTGTCCCTGGGTACCATTGTCACAGAAGGGGTGTCCTTGGTTACCATGGTCACAGGTGGGTTTCCCTGGTTACCACCGACTGTTAGAGATGCGTGTCCCTGGTAACCACGGTCACAGGAGAGGTGTCCTTGGTTACCAGTGACTGTGGGTAGGGGTGTCGTTGGTTACCATCGTCGCAGGTGGGTTTTACTGGTTACCACTGACTGTCAGAGATGCGTGTCCCTGGTTACCACCGACTGTCATATGTGCGTGTCCTGGTAACCACGGTCACAGGAGAGGTGTCCTTGGTTACCAGTGACTGTGGGTAGGGGTGTCCTTGGTTACCATGGTCACAGGTGGGTTTCCCTGGTTAACACCGACTGTCACAGGAGGGCTGTCCCTGTGAACCATTGTCACAGGAGGGGTGTCCTTGGTTACCATGGTCACAGGTGGGTTTCCCTGGTTACCACTGACTGTCAGAGATGCGTGTCCCGGGTAACCACGGTCACAGGAGAGGTGTCCTTGGTTACCAGTAACTGTGGGTAGGGGTGTCCTTGGTTACCATGGTCACAGGTGGGTTTCCCTGGTTGCCATCGACTGTCACAGGAGGGCTGTCCCTGGGTACCATTGTCACAGGAGGGGTGTCCTTGGTTACCATGGTCACATGTGGGATTCCCTGGTTACCACCAACTGTCAGAAATGCGTGTCCCTGGTTGCCACCGACTGTCACAGGCCGGTGTCCCTGGGCACTGTGAATGTCACAGGTGGGTTTCCCTGGTTACCACCGACTGTCACAGTTGAGTGTACATGGTTACCACTGACTGTCACAGGAGGGCTGTCCCTGGGTACCATTGTCACAGGAGGGGTGTCCTTGGTTACCACTGGCACAGGAGGTGTGTCCCTGGTTACCACTGACTGTCACAGGAGGGGTGTCCTTGGTTAACATGGTCGCAGGTGGGCTTCCCTTGTTACCACTGACTGTCAGAGATGCGTGTCCCTGGTAACCACTGACTGTCATATGTGCGTGTCCTGGTAACCACGGTCACAGTAGAGGTGTCCTTGGTTACCAGTGACTGTGGGTAGGGGTGTCCTTGGTTACCATGGTCACAGGTGTGTTTCCCGGGTTACCACCGACTGTCACAGGAGGGCTGTCCCTGGGTACCATTGTCACAGGAGGGGTGTCCTTGGTTACCATGGTCACAGGTGGGTTTCCCTGGTTACCACCGACTGTCAGAAATGGGTGTCCCTGTTTACCACCGACTGTCACAGGCCGGTGTCCCTGGGCACTGTGAATGTCACAGGTGGGTTTCCCTGGTTACCACCGACTGTCACAGGTGAGTGTACATGGTTACCACTGACTGTCACAGGAGGGCTGTCCCTGGGTTCCATTGTGACAGGAGGGGTGTCCTTGGTTACCACTGGCACAGGAGGTGTGTCCCTGGTTATCACTGACTGTCACAGGAGGGTTGTCCTTGGTTACCATGGTCGCAGGTGGGTTTCCCTGGTTACCATTGACTGTCGGAGATGCTTGTCCCTGGTTACCACCGACTGTCACATGTGCGTGTCCTGGTAACCACGGTCACAGGAGAGGTGTCCTTGGTTACCAGTGACTGTGGGTAGTGGTGTCCTTGGTTACCATGGTCACAGGAGGGTTTCCCTGGTTACCACCGACTGTCAAGGGAGGGCTGTCCCTGGGTACCATTGTCACAGGAGGGGTGTCCTTGGTTACCATGGTCACAGGTGGGTTTCCCTGGTTACCACCGACTGTCAGAAATGGGTGTCCCTGGTTACCACCGACTGTCACAGGCAGGTGTCCCTGGGCACTGTGAATGTCACAGGTGGGTTTCCCTGGTTACCACCGACTGTCACAGGTGAGTGTACATGGTTACCACTGACTGTCACAGGAGGGCTGTCCCTGGGTACCATTGTCACAGGAGGGGTGTCCTTGGTTACCACTGGCACAGGAGGTGTGTCCCTGGTTACCACTGACTGTCACAGGAGGGGTGTCCTTGGTTAACATGGTCGCAGGTGGGCTTCCCTTGTTACCACTGACTGTCAGAGATGCGTGTCCCTGGTAACCACTGACTGTCATATGTGCGTGTCCTGGTAACCACGGTCACAGTAGAGGTGTCCTTGGTTACCAGTGACTGTGGGTAGGGGTGTCCTTGGTTACCATGGTCACAGGTGTGTTTCCCGGGTTACCACCGACTGTCACAGGAGGGCTGTCCCTGGGTACCATTGTCACAGGAGGGGTGTCCTTGGTTACCACTGGCACAGGAGGTGTGTCCCTGGTTCCCACTGACTGTCACAGGAGGGGTATCCTTGGTTACCATATTCGCAGGTGGGTTTCCCTTGTTACCACTGACTGTCAGAGATGCGTGTCCCTGGTAACCACTGACTGTCATATGTGCGTGTCCTGGTCACCACGGTCACAGGAGAGGTGTCCTTGGTTACCAGTGACTGTGGGTAGGGGTGTCCTTGGTTACCATGGTGACAGGTGGGTTTCCCTGGTTACTACCGACTGTCAGAGATGCGTGTCCCTGGTAAACATGGTCACAGGAGAGGTGTCCTTGGTTTCCAGTGACTGTGGGTAGGGGTGTCCTTGGTTACCATGGTCACAGGTGGGTTTCCGTGGTTACCACCGACGGTCAGAGATGCGTGTCTCTGGTAACCAGGTCACAGGAGAGGTGTCCTTGGTTACCAGTGACTGTGGTTATGGGGGTCCTTGGTTACCATGGTCACAGGTGGGTTTCCCTGGTTACCACCGACTGTCACAGGAGGGCTGTCCCTGGGTACCATTGTCACAGGAGGGGTGTCCTTGGTTACCACTGGCACAGGAGGTGTGTCCCTGGTTACCACTGACTGTCACACTAGGGGTGTCCTTGGTTACCATGGTCGCAGGTGGGTTTCCCTGGTTACCACTGACTGTCAGAAATGCGTGTCCCTGTTTACCACCGACTCTCATATGTGCGTGTCCCTGGTAACCTCGGTCACAGGAGAGGTGTCCGTGGTTACCAGTGACTGTCACAGTAGGTGTGTCCTTGGTTACCATGGTCACAGGTGGGTTTCCCTGGTTACCACCGACTGTCATATGTGCGTGTCCATGGTAACCACGGTCACAGGAGAGGTGTCCTTGTTTAGCAGTGACTGTGGGTAGGGGTGTCCTTGGTTACCATGGTCACAGTTGGGTTTCCCTGGTTACCACTGACTGTCAGAGATGCGTGTCCCTGGTTACTACCGACTGTCATATGTGCGTGTCCCTGGTAACCACGGTCACAGGAAAGGTGCCCGTGGTTACCAGTGACTGTCACAGTAGGTGTGTCCTTGGTTACCATGGTCACAGGTGGGTTTCCCTGGTTACCACCGACTGTCAGAGATGCCTGTCCCTGGTTACCACCGACTGTCACAGGCCGGTGTCCCTGGGCACTGTGAATGTCACAGGTGGGTTTCCCTGGTTACCACCGACTGTCACAGGAGGGCTGTCCCTGGGTACCATTGTCACAGGAGGGGTGTCGTTGGTTACCATGGTCACAGGTGGGTTTCCCTGGTTACCACCGACTGTCACAGGAGGGCTGTCCCTGGATACCATTGTCACAGGAGGGGTGTCCTTGGTTACCATGGTCGCAGGTGGGTTTCCCCGGTTACCACTGACTGTCGGAGATGCGTGTCCCTGGTTACCACCGACTGTCACATGTGCGTGTCCTGGTAACCACGGTCACAGGAGAGGTGTCCTTGGTTACCAGTGACTGTGGGTAGTGGTGTCCTTGGTTACCATGGTCACAGGAGCGTTTCCCTGGTTACCACCGACTGTCAAGGGAGGGCTGTCCCTGGGTACCATTGTCACAGGAGGGGTGTCCTTGGTTACCATGGTCACAGGTGGGTTTCCCTGGTTACCACCGACTGTCAGAAATGGGTGTCCCTGGTTACCACCGACTGTCACAGGCAGGTGTCCCTGGGCACTGTGAATGTCACAGGTGGGTTTCCCTGGTTACCACCGACTGTCACAGGTGAGTGTACATGGTTACCACTGACTGTCATAGGAGGGCTGTCCCTGGGTACCATTGTCACAGCTGGGTGTCCTTGGTTACCACTGGCACAGGAGGTGTGTCCCTGGCTACCACTGACTGTCACAGGAGGGGTGTCCTTGGTTACCATGGTCGCAGGTGGGTTTTACTGGTTACCACTGACTGTCAGAGATGCGTGTCCCTGGTTAACACCGACTGTCACAGGAGGGCTGTCCCTGTGTACCATTATCACAGGGGGGTTGTCCTTGGTTACCATGGTCACAGGTGGGTTTCCCTGGTTACCACCGACTGTCAGAGATGCGTGTCCCAAGTAACCACGGTCACAGGAGAGGTGTCCTTGGTTACCAGTAAATGTGGGTAGGGGTGTCCTTGGTTACCATGGTCACAGGTTGGTTTCCCTGGTTACCTCCAACTGTCACAAGAGGGCTGTCCCTGGGTACCATTGTCACAGGAGGGGTGTCCTTGCTTACCACTGGCACAGGAGGTGTGTCCCTGGTTACCACTGACTGTCACAGGAGGGGTGTCCTTGGTTACCATGGTCGCAGGTGGGTTTCGCTTGTTACCACTGACTGTCAGAGATGCGTGTCCCTGGTTACCACCGACTGTCATATGTGCGTGTCCTGGTAACCACGGTCACAGGAGAGGTGTCCTTGGTTACCAGTGAGTGTGGGTAGGGGTGTCCTTGGTTACCATGGTCACAGGTGTGTTTCCCTGGTTACCACCGACTGTCACAGGAGGGCTGTCCCTGGGTACCATTGTCACAGAAGGGGTGTCCTTGGTTACCATGGTCACAGGTGGGTTTCCCTGGTTACCACCGACTGTCAGAGATGCTTGTCCCTGGTAACCACGGTCACAGGAGGGGTGTCCTTCGTTACCAGTGAGGGTGGGTAGGGGTGTCCTTGGTTACCATGGTCACAGGTTGGTTCCCCTGGTTACCACGACTGTCACAGGAGGGCTGTCCCTGGGTACCATTGTCACAGAAGGGGTGTCCTTGGTTACCATGGTCACAGGTGGGTTTCCCTGGTTACCACCGACTGTCAGAGATGCGTGTCCCTGGTAACCACGGTCACAGGAGAGGTGTCCTTGGTTACCAGTGACTGTGGGTAGGGGTGTCCTTGGTTACCATGGTCACAGGTGGGTTCCCCTGTTTACCACCGACTGTCACAGGAGGGCTGTCCCTGGGTACCATTGTCACAGAAGTGGTGTCCTTGCTTACCACTGGCACAGGAGGTGTGTCCCTGGTTCCCACTGACTGTCACAGGAGTGGTGTCCTTGGTTACCATGGTCGCAGGTGGGTTTCCCCGGTTACCACTGACTGTCGGAGATGCGTGTCCCTGGTTACCACCGACAGTCACATGTGCGTGTCCTGGTAACCACGGTCACAGGAGAGGTGTCCTTGGTTACCAGTGACTGTGGGTAGTGGTGTCCTTGGTTACCATGGTCACAGGAGGGTTTCCCTGGTTACCACCGACTGTCAAGGGAGGGCTGTCCCTGGGTACCATTGTCACAGGAGGGGTGTCCTTGGTTACCATGGTCACAGGTGGGTTTCCCTGGTTACCACCGACTGTCAGAAATGGGTGTCCCTGGTTACCACCGACTGTCACAGGCAGGTGTCCCTGGGCACTGTGAATGTCACAGGTGGGTTTCCCTGGTTACCACCAACTGTCACAGGTGAGTGTACATGGTTACCACTGACTGTCACAGGAGGGCTGTCCCTGGGTACCATTGTCACAGCAGGGGTGTCCTTGGTTACCACTGGCACAGGAGGTGTGTCCCTGGCTACCACTGACTGTCACAGGAGGGGTTTCCTTGGTTACCATGGTCGCAGGTGGGTTTTACTGGTAACCACTGACTGTCACAGATGCGTGTCGCTGGTTAACACCGACTGTCACAGGAGGGCTGTCCCTGTGTACCATTGTCACAGGGGGGGTGTCCTTGGTTACCATGGTCACAGGTGGGTTTCCCTGATTACCAACGACTGTCAGAGATGCGTGTCCCGAGTAACCACGGTCACAGGAGAGGTGTCCTTGGTTACCAGTAAATGTGGGTAGGGGTGTCCTTGGTTACCATGGTCACAGGTTGGTTTCCCTGGTTACCTCCGACTGTCACAGGAGGGCTGTCCCTGGGTACCATTGTCACAGGAGGCGTGTCCCTGGTTACCATGGTCACAGGTGGGTTTCCCTGGTTATCACCGAATGTCAGAAATGCGTGTCCCTGGTTACCACCGACTGTCACAGGCAGGTGTCCCTGGGCACTGTGAATGTCACAGGTGGGTTTCCCTGTTTACCACCGACTGTCACAGTTGAGTGTACATGGTTACCACTGACTGTCATAGGAGGGCTGTCCCTGGGTACCATTGTCACAGGAGGGGTGTCCTTGCTTACCACTGGCACAGGAGGTGTGTCCCTGGTTACCACTGACTGTCACAGGAGGGGTGTCCTTGGTTACCATGGTCGCAGGTGGGTTTCGCTTGTTACCACTGACTGTCAGAGATGCGTGTCCCTGGTTACCACCGACTGTCATATGTGTGTGTCCTGGTAACCACGGTCACAGGAGAGGTGTCCTTGGTTACCAGTGAGTGTGGGTAGGGGTGTCCTTGGTTACCATGGTCACAGGTGTGTTTCCCTGGTTACCACCGACTGTCACAGGAGGGCTGTCCCTGGGTACCATTGTCACAGAAGGGGTGTCCTTGGTTACCATGGTCAGAGGTGGGTTTCCCTGGTTACCACCGACTGTCACAGATGCTTGTCCCTGGTAACCACGGTCACAGGAGGGGTGTCCTTCGTTACCGGTGACGGTGGGTAGGGGTGTCCTTGGTTACCATGGTCACAGGTTGGTTCCCCTGGTTACCACCGACTTTCACAGGAGGGCTGTCCCTGGGTACCATTGTCACAGAAGGGGTGTCCTTGGTTACCATGGTCACAGGTGGGTTTCCCTGGTTACCACCGACTGTCAGAGATGCGTGTCCCTGGTAACCACGGTCACAGGAGAGGTGTCCTTGGTTACCAGTGACTGTGGGTAGGGGTGTCCTTGGTTACCATGGTCACAGGTTGGTTCCCCTGTTTACCACCGACTGTCACAGGAGGGCTGTCCCTGGGTACCATTGTCACAGAAGTGGTGTCCTTGCTTACCACTGGCACAGGAGGTGTGTCCCTGGTTCCCACTGACTGTCACAGGAGTGGTGTCCTTGGTTACCATGGTCGCAGGTGGGTTTCCCTTGTTACCACTGACTGTCAGAGATGCGTGTCCCTGGTTACCACCGACTGTCATATGTGCGTGTCCTGGTAACCGCGGTCACAGGAGAGGTGTCCTTGGTTACCAGTGACTGTGGGTAGGGGTGTCCTTGGTTACCATGGTCACAGGTGGGTTTCCCTGGTTACCATCGACTGTCACAGGAGGGCTGTCCCTGTGTACCATTGTCACAGGAGGGGTGTCCTTGGTTACCATGGTCACAGGTGGGTTTCCCTGGTTACCACCGACTGCCAGAGATGCGTGTCCCGAGTAACCACGGTCACAGGAGAGGTGTCCTTGGTTACCAGTAACCGTGGTTAGGGGTGTCCTTGGTTACCATGGTCACAGGTGGGTTTCCCTGGTTACCATCGACTGTCACAGGAGGGCTGTCCCTGTGTACCATTGTCACAGGACGGGTGTCTTTGGTTACCATGGTCAAAGGTGGGTTTCCCTGGTTACTACCGACGGTCAGAGATGCGTGTCCCTGGTAACCATGGTCACAGGAGAGGTGTCCTTGGTTTCCAGTGACTGTGGGTAGGGGTGTCCTTGGTTACCATGGTCACAGGTTGGTTTCCCTGGTTACCACCGACTGTCAGACATGCGTGTCCCGAGTAACCACGGTCACAGGAGAGGTGTCCTTTGTTACCAGTAACTGTGGGTAGGGGTGTCCTTGGTTACCATGGTCACAGGTTGGTTTCCCTGGTTACCACAGACTGTCACAGGAGGGCTGTCCCTGGGTACCATTGTCACAGGAGGGGTGTCCTTGGTTACCATGTTCACAGGTGGGTTTCCCTGGTAACCACAGACTTTCAAAGATGCGTGTCCGTGGTAACCACGGTCACAGTAGAGGTGTCATTGGTTACCAATGACTGTGGGTAGGGGTGTCTTTGGTTACCATGGTCACAGGTGGGTTTCCCTGGATACCACCGACTCTCACAGGAAGGCTGTCCCTGTGTACCATTGTCACAGGAGGTGTGTCCTTGGTTACCATGGTCACAGGTGGGTTTCCCTGGTTACCATCGACTGTCAGAAATGCCTGTCCCTGGTAACCACGGTCACAGGAGAGGTGTCCTTGGTTACCAGTGACTGTGGGTAGGGGTGTCCTTGGTTACCATGGTCACAGGTGGGTTTCCCTGGTTACCACCGACTTTCACAGGAGGGCTGTCCCTGGGTACCATTGTCACAGGAGGGGTGTCCTTGGATACCATGGTCACAGGTGGGTTTCCCTGGTTACCACCGAATGTCAGAAATGCGTGTCCTTGGTTACCACTGACTGTCACAGGCAGGTGTCCCTGGGCACTGTGAATGTCACAGGTGGGTTTCCCTGGTTACCATCGACTGTCACAGTTGAGTGTACATGGTTACCACTGACTGTCATAGGAGGGCTCTCCCTGGGTACCATTGTCACAGGAGGGGTGTCCTTGCTTACCACTGGCACAGGAGGTGTGTCCCTGGTTACCACTGACTGTCACAGGAGGGGTGTCCTTGGTTACCATGGTCGCAGGTGGGTTTCCCTTTTTACCACTGACTGTCAAAGATGTGTGTCCCTGGTTACCACCGACTGTCATATGTGCGTGTCCTGGTAACCACGGTCACAGGAGAGGTGTCCTTGTTTACCAGTGATTGTGGGTAGGGGTGTCCTTGGTTACCATGTTGACAGGTGGGTTTCCCTGGTTACTACCGACTGTCAGAGATGCGTGTCCCTGGTAAACATGGTCACAGGAGAGGTGTCCTTGGTTTCCAGTGACTGTGGGTAGGGGTGTCCTTGGTTACCATGGTCACAGGTGGGTTTCCCTGGTTACCACCGACTGTCAGAGATGCGTGTCCCTGGTAACCACGGTCACAGGAGAGGTGTCCTTGGTTACCAGTGATTGTGGGTAGGGGGGTCCTTGGTTACCATGGTCACAGGTGGGTTACCCTGGTTACCACCGACTGTCACAGGAGGGCTATCCCTGGGTAGCATTGTCACAGGAGGGGTGTCCTTGGTTACCATGGTCACAGGTGGGTTTCCCTGGTTACCAGCGACTGTCAGAAATGCGTGTCCCTGGTTAACACCAACTGTCACAGGCAGGTGTCCCTGGTCACTGTGAATGTCCCAGGTGGGTTTCCCAGGTTACCACCGACTGTCACAGTTGAGTGTACATGGTTACCACTGACTGTCACAGGAGGGCTGTCCCTGGGTTCCATTGTCACAGGAGGGGTGTCCTTGGTTACAACTGGCACAGGAGGTGTGTCCCTGGATACCACTGACTGTCACAGAGGGGTGTCCTTGGTTACCATGGTCGCAGTTGGGTTTCCCTGGTTACCACTGACTGTCAGAATGCGTGTACCTGGTTACCACAGACTGTCATATGTGCATGTCCTGGTAACCACGGTCACAGGAGAGGTGTCCTTGGTTACCATGGTCACAGGTGGCTTTCCCTGGTTACCACCGACTGTCAGAAATGGGTCTCCCTGGTTACCACCGACTGTCACAGGCTGGTGTCCCTGGGCACTGTGAATGTCACAGGTGGATTTCCCTGGTTACCACCGACTGTCACAGTTGAGTGTACATGGTTACCACTGACTGTCAGGGGAGGGCTGTCCCTGGGTACCATTGTCACAGGAGGGGTGTCCTTGGTTACCACTGGCACAGGAGGTGTGTCCCTGGCTACCACTGACTGTCACAGGAGGGGTGTCCTTGGTTACCATGGTCGCAGGTGGGTTTCCCTGGTTACCACCGACTGTCATATGTGGGTGTCCTGGTAACCACGGTCACAGGAGAGGTGTCCTTGGTTACCAGTGACTGTGGGTAGGGGTGTCCTTGGTTACCATGGTCACAGGTGGGTTTCCCTGGTTACCATCGACTGTCACAGGAGGACTGTCCCTGTGTACCATTGTCACAGGAGGGGTGTCCTTGGTTACCATGGTCACAGGTGGGTTTCCCTGGTAAACACCGACTGCCAGAGATGCGTGTCCCGAGTAACCACGGTCACAGGAGAGGTGTCCTTGGTTACCAGTAACTGTGGTTAGGGGTGTCCTTGGTTACCATGGTCACAGGTGGGTTTCCCTGGTTACCATCGACTGTCACAGGAGGGCTGTCCCTGTGTTCCATTGTCACAGGACGGGTGTCTTTGGTTACCATGGTCACAGGTGGGTTTCCCTGGTTACTACCGACGGTCAGAGATGCGTGTCCCGAGTAACCACGGTCACAGGAGAGGTGTCCTTTGTTACCAGTGAGTGTGGGTAGGGGTGTCCTTGGTTACCATGGTCACAGGTGTGTTTCCCTGGTTACCACCGACTGTCACAGGAGGGCTGTCCCTGGGTACCATTGTCACAGAAGGGGTGTCCTTGGTTACCATGGTCAGAGGTGGGTTTCCCTGGTTACCACCGACTGTCAGAGATGCTTGTCCCTGGTAACCACGGTCACAGGAGGGGTGTCCTTCGTTACCGGTGACGGTGGGTAGGGGTGTCCTTGGTTACCATGGTCACAGGTTGGTTCCCCTGGTTACCACCGACTGTCACAGGAGGGCTGTCCCTGGGTACCATTGTCACAGAAGGGGTGTCCTTGGTTACCATGGTCACAGGTGGGTTTCCCTGTTTACCACCGACTGTCAGAGATGCGTGTCCCTGGTAACCACGGTCACAGGAGAGGTGTCCTTGGTTACCAGTGACTGTGGGTAGGGGTGTCCTTGGTTACCATGGTCACAGGTTGGTTCCCCTGTTTACCACCGACTGTCACAGGAGGGCTGTCCCTGGGTACCATTGT
The DNA here is from genome assembly GCA_949782905.1 of Rangifer tarandus platyrhynchus. Classification (NCBI taxonomy): domain Eukaryota; kingdom Metazoa; phylum Chordata; class Mammalia; order Artiodactyla; family Cervidae; genus Rangifer; species Rangifer tarandus. The sequence continues at coordinate 353,910 of CATKSN020000630.1, forward strand.
CACAGAAGTGGTGTCCTTGCTTACCACTGGCACAGGAGGTGTGTCCCTGGTTCCCACTGACTGTCACAGGAGTGGTGTCCTTGGTTACCATGGTCGCAGGTGGGTTTCCCTTGTTACCACTGACTGTCAGAGATGCGTGTCCCTGGTTACCACCGACTGTCATATGTGCGTGTCCTGGTAACCGCGGTCACAGGAGAGGTGTCCTTGGTTACCAGTGACTGTGGGTAGGGATGTCCTTGGTTACCATGGTCACAGGTGGGTTTCCCTGGTTACCATCGACTGTCACAGGAGGGCTGTCCCTGTGTACCATTGTCACAGGAGGGGTGTCCTTGGTTACCATGGTCACAGGTGGGTTTCCCTGGTTACCACCGACTGCCAGAGATGCGTGTCCCGAGTAACCACGGTCACAGGAGAGGTGTCCTTGGTTACCAGTAACCGTGGTTAGGGGTGTCCTTGGTTACCATGTTCACAGGTGGGTTTCCCTGGTTACCATCGACTGTCACAGGAGGGCTGTCCCTGTGTACCATTGTCACAGGACGGGTGTCTTTGGTTACCATGGTCAATGGTGGGTTTCCCTGGTTACTACCGACGGTCAGAGATGCGTGTTCCTGGTAACCATGGTCACAGGAGAGGTGTCCTTGGTTTCCAGTGACTGTGGGTAGGGGTGTCCTTGGTTACCATGGTCACAGGTGGGTTTCCCTGGTTACCACCGACTGTCAGACATGCGTGTCCCGAGTAACCACGGTCACAGGAGAGGTGTCCTTTGTTACCAGTAACTGTGGGTAGTGGTGTCCTTGGTTACCATGGTCACAGGTTGGTTTCCCTGGTTACCACAGACTGTCACAGGAGGGCTGTCCCTGGGTACCATTGTCACAGGAGGGGTGTCCTTGGTTACCATGGTCACAGGTGGGTTTCCCTGGTAACCACCGACTTTCAAAGATGCGTGTCCGTGGTAACCACGGTCACAGTAGAGGTGTCCTTGGTTACCAATGACTGTGGGTAGGGGTGTCTTTGGTTACCATGGTCACAGGTGGGTTTCCCTGGTTACCACCGACTCTCACAGGAAGGCTGTCCCTGTGTACCATTGTCACAGGAGGTGTGTCCTTGGTTACCATGGTCACAGGTGGGTTTCCCTGGTTACCATCGACTGTCAGAAATGCGTGTCCCTGGTAACCACGGTCACAGGAGAGGTGTCCTTGGTTACCAGTGACTGTGGGTAGGGGTGTCCTTGGTTACCATGGTCACAGGTGGGTTTCCCTGGTTACCACCGACTTTCACAGGAGGGCTGTCCCTGGGTACCATTGTCACAGGAGTGGTGTCCTTGGATACCATGGTCACAGGTGGGTTTCCCTGGTTACCACCGAATGTCAGAAATGCGTGTCCCTGGTTACCACTGACTGTCACAGGCAGGTGTCCCTGGGCACTGTGAATGTCACAGGTGGGTTTCCCTGGTTACCACCGACTGTCACAGTTGAGGGTACATGGTTACCACTGACTGTCATAGGAGGGCTGTCCCTGGGTACCATTGTCACAGGAGGGGTGTCCTTGCTTACCACTGGCACAGGAGGTTTGTCCCTGGTTACCACTGACTTTCACAGGAGGGGTGTCCTTGGTTACCATGGTCGCAGGTGGGTTTCCCTTGTTACCACTGACTGTCAGAGATGTGTGTCCCTGGTTACCACCGACTGTCATATGTGCGTGTCCTGGTAACCACGGTCACAGGAGAGGTGTCCTTGTTTACCAGTGATTGTGGGTAGGGGTGTCCTTGGTTACCATGTTCGCAGGTGGGTTTCCCTGGTTACCACTGACTGTCAGAGATACGTGTCCCTGGTTACCACCGACTGTCATATGTGCGTGTCCTGGTAAACACGGTCACAGGAGAGGTTTCCTTGGTTACCAGTGAGTGTGGGTAGGGGTGTCCTTGGTTACCATGGTCACAGGTGTGTTTCCCTGGTTACCACCGACTGTCACAGGAGGGCTGTCCCTGGGTACCATTGTCACAGAAGGGGTGTCCTTGGTTACCATGGTCACAGGTGGGTTTCCCTGGTTACCACCGCCTGTCAGAGATGCGTGTCCCTGGTAACCACGGTCACAGGAGAGGTGTCCTTCGTTACCAGTGACTGTGGGTAGGGGTGTCCTTGGTTACCATGGTCACAGGTTGGTTCCCCTGGTTACCACCGACTGTCACAGGAGAGCTGTCCCTGGGTACCATTGTCACAGAAGGGGTGTCCTTGGTTACCATGGTCACAGGTGGGTTTCCCTGGTTACCACCGACTGTTAGACATGCGTGTCCCTGGTAACCACGGTCACAGGAGAGGTGTCCTTGGTTACCAGTGACTGTGGGTAGCGGTGTCGTTGGTTACCATCGTCGCAGGTGGGTTTTACTGGTTACCACTGACTGTCAGAGATGCGTGTCCCTGGTTACCACCGACTGTCATATGTGCGTGTCCTGGTAACCACGGTCACAGGAGAGGTGTCCTTGGTTACCAGTGACTGTGGGTAGGGGTGTCCTTGGTTACCATGGTCACAGGTGGGTTTCCCTGGTTAACACCGACTGTCACAGGAGGGCTGTCCCTGTGTACCATTATCACAGGAGGGGAGTCCTTGGTTACCATGGTCACAGGTGGGTTTCCCTGGTTACCACTGACTGTCAGAGATGCGTGTCCCGGGTAACCACGGTCACAGGAGAGGTGTCCTTGGTTACCAGTAACTGTGGGTAGGGGTGTCCTTGGTTACCATGGTCACAGGTTGGTTTCCCTGGTTACCACAGACTGTCACAGGAGGGCTGTCCCTGGGTACCATTGTCACAGGAGGGGTGTCCTTGGTTACCATGGTCACAGGTGGGTTTCCCTGGTAATCACCGACTTTCAAAGATGCGTGTCCGTGGTAACCACGGTCACAGTAGAGGTGTCCTTGGTTACCAATGACTGTGGGTAGGGGTGTCTTTGGTTACCATGGTCACAGGTGGGTTTCCCTGGTTACCACCGACTCTCACAGGAAGGCTGTCCCTGTGTACCATTGTCACAGGAGGTGTGTCCTTGGTTACCATGGTCACAGGTGGGTTTCTCTGGTTACCATCGACTGTCAGAAATGCATGTCCCTGGTAACCACGGTCACAGGAGATGTGTCCTTGGTTACCAGTGACTGTGGGTAGGGGTGTCCTTGGTTACCATGGTCACAGGTGGGTTTCTCTGGTTACCACCGACTTTCACAGGAGGGCTGTCCCTGGGTACCATTGTCACAGGAGGGGTGTCCTTGGATACCATGGTCACAGGTGGGTTTCCCTGGTTACCACCGAATGTCAGAAATGCGTGTCCCTGGTTACCACTGACTGTCACAGGCAGGTGTCCCTGGGCACTGTGAATGTCACAGGTGGGTTTCCCTGGTTACCACCGACTGTCACAGTTGAGGGTACATGGTTACCACTGACTGTCATAGGAGGGCTGTCCCTGGGTACCATTGTCACAGGAGGGGTGTCCTTGCTTACCACTGGCACAGGAGGTTTGTCCCTGGTTACCACTGACTTTCACAGGAGGGGTGTCCTTGGTTACCATGGTCGCAGGTGGGTTTCCCTTGTTACCACTGACTGTCAGAGATGTGTGTCCCTGGTTACCACCGACTGTCATATGTGCGTGTCCTGGTAACCACGGTCACAGGAGAGGTGTCCTTGTTTACCAGTGATTCTGGGTAGGGGTGTCCTTGGTTAACATGTTCGCAGGTGGGTTTCCCTGGTTACCACTGACTGTCAGAGATGTGTGTCCCTGGTTACCACCGACTGTCATATGTGCGTGTCCTGGTAACCACGGTCACAGGAGAGGTGTCCTTGTTTACCAGTGATTGTGGGTAGGGGTGTCCTTGGTTACCATGGTCACAGGTGTGTTTCCCTGGTTACCACCGACTGTCACAGGAGGGCTGTCCATGGGTACCATTGTCACAGAAGGGGTGTCCTTGGTTACCATGGTCACAGGTGGGTTTCCCTGGTTACCACCGCCTGTCAGAGATGCGTGTCCCTGGTAACCACGGTCACAGGAGAGGTGTCCTTCGTTACCAGTGACTGTGGGTAGGGGTGTCCTTGGTTACCATGGTCACAGGTTGGTTCCCCTGGTTACCACCGACTTTCACAGGAGAGCTGTCCCTGGGTACCATTGTCACAGAAGGGGTGTCCTTGGTTACCATGGTCACAGGTGGGTTTCCCTGGTTACCACCGACTGTTAGAGATGCGTGTCCCTGGTAACCACGGTCACAGGAGAGGTGTCCTTGGTTACCAGTGACTGTGGGTAGGGGTGTCGTTGGTTACCATCGTCGCAGGTGGGTTTTACTGGTTACCACTGACTGTCAGAGATGCGTGTCCCTGGTTACCACCGACTGTCATATGTGCGTGTCCTGGTAACCACGGTCACAGGAGAGGTGTACTTGGTTACCAGTGACTGTGGGTAGGGGTGTCCTTGGTTACCATGGTCCCAGGTGGGTTTCCCTGGTTAACACCGACTGTCACAGGAGGGCTGTCCCTGTGTACCATTGTCACAGGAGGGGTGTCCTTGGTTACCATGGTCACAGGTGGGTTTCCCTGGTTACCACTGACTGTCAGAGATGCGTGTCCCGGGTAACCACGGTCACAGGAGAGGTGTCCTTGGTTACCAGTAACTGTGGGTAGGGGTGTCCTTGGTTACCATGGTCACAGGTGGGTTTCCCTGGTTGCCATCGACTGTCACAGGAGGGCTGTCCCTGGGTACCATTGTCACAGGAGGGGTGTCTTTGGTTACCATGGTCACAGTTGGGTTTCCCTGGTTACTACCGACGGTCAGAGATGCGTGTCCCTGGTAACCATGGTCACAGGAGAGGTGTCCTTGGTTTCCAGTGACTGTGGGTAGGGGTGTCCTTGGTTACCATGGTCACAGGTGGGTTTCCCTGGTCACCACCGACTGTTACAGGAGGGCTGTCCCTGGGTACCATTTTCACAGGAGGGGTGTCCTTGGTTACCATGGTCACATGTGGGATTCCCTGGTTACCACCAACTGTCAGAAATGCGTGTCCCTGGTTGCCACCGACTGTCACAGGCCGGTGTCCCTGGGCACTGTGAATGTCACAGGTGGGTTTCCCTGGTTACCACCGACTGTCACAGTTGAGTGTACATGGTTACCACTGACTGTCACAGGAGGGCTGTCCCTGGGTACCATTGTCACAGGAGGGGTGTCCTTGGTTACCACTGGCACAGGAGGTGTGTCCCTGGTTACCACTGACTGTCACAGGAGGGGTGTCCTTGGTTAACATGGTCGCAGGTGGGCTTCCCTTGTTACCACTGACTGTCAGAGATGCGTGTCCCTGGTAACCACTGACTGTCATATGTGCGTGTCCTGGTAACCACGGTCACAGTAGAGGTGTCCTTGGTTACCAGTGACTGTGGGTAGGGGTGTCCTTGGTTACCATGGTCACAGGTGTGTTTCCCGGGTTACCACCGACTGTCACAGGAGGGCTGTCCCTGGGTACCATTGTCACAGGAGGGGTGTCCTTGGTTACCATGGTCACAGGTGGGTTTCCCTGGTTACCACCGACTGTCAGAAATGGGTGTCCCTGTTTACCACCGACTGTCACAGGCCGGTGTCCCTGGGCACTGTGAATGTCACAGGTGGGTTTCCCTGGTTACCACCGACTGTCACAGGTGAGTGTACATGGTTACCACTGACTGTCACAGGAGGGCTGTCCCTGGGTTCCATTGTGACAGGAGGGGTGTCCTTGGTTACCACTGGCACAGGAGGTGTGTCCCTGGTTATCACTGACTGTCACAGGAGGGTTGTCCTTGGTTACCATGGTCGCAGGTGGGTTTCCCTGGTTACCACTGACTGTCGGAGATGCTTGTCCCTGGTTACCACCGACTGTCACATGTGCGTGTCCTGGTAACCACGGTCACAGGAGAGGTGTCCTTGGTTACCAGTGACTGTGGGTAGTGGTGTCCTTGGTTACCATGGTCACAGGAGGGTTTCCCTGGTTACCACCGACTGTCAAGGGAGGGCTGTCCCTGGGTACCATTGTCACAGGAGGGGTGTCCTTGGTTACCATGGTCACAGGTGGGTTTCCCTGGTTACCACCGACTGTCAGAAATGGGTGTCCCTGGTTACCACCGACTGTCACAGGCAGGTGTCCCTGGGCACTGTGAATGTCACAGGTGGGTTTCCCTGGTTACCACCGACTGTCACAGGTGAGTGTACATGGTTACCACTGACTGTCACAGGAGGGCTGTTCCTGGGTACCATTGTCACAGGAGGGGTGTCCTTGGTTACCACTGGCACAGGAGGTGTGTCCCTGGTTACCACTGACTGTCACAGGAGGGGTGTCCTTGGTTAACATGGTCGCAGGTGGGCTTCCCTTGTTACCACTGACTGTCAGAGATGCGTGTCCCTGGTAACCACTGACTGTCATATGTGCGTGTCCTGGTAACCACGGTCACAGTAGAGGTGTCCTTGGTTACCAGTGACTGTGGGTAGGGGTGTCCTTGGTTACCATGGTCACAGGTGTGTTTCCCGGGTTACCACCGACTGTCACAGGAGGGCTGTCCCTGGGTACCATTGTCACAGGAGGGGTGTCCTTGGTTACCACTGGCACAGGAGGTGTGTCCCTGGTTCCCACTGACTGTCACAGGAGGGGTATCCTTGGTTACCATATTCGCAGGTGGGTTTCCCTTGTTACCACTGACTGTCAGAGATGCGTGTCCCTGGTAACCACTGACTGTCATATGTGCGTGTCCTGGTCACCACGGTCACAGGAGAGGTGTCCTTGGTTACCAGTGACTGTGGGTAGGGGTGTCCTTGGTTACCATGGTGACAGGTGGGTTTCCCTGGTTACTACCGACTGTCAGAGATGCGTGTCCCTGGTAAACATGGTCACAGGAGAGGTGTCCTTGGTTTCCAGTGACTGTGGGTAGGGGTGTCCTTGGTTACCATGGTCACAGGTGGGTTTCCGTGGTTACCACCGACGGTCAGAGATGCGTGTCTCTGGTAACCACGGTCACAGGAGAGGTGTCCTTGGTTACCAGTGACTGTGGTTATGGGGGTCCTTGGTTACCATGGTCACAGGTGGGTTTCCCTGGTTACCACCGACTGTCACAGGAGGGCTGTCCCTGGGTACCATTGTCACAGGAGGGGTGTCCTTGGTTACCACTGGCACAGGAGGTGTGTCCCTGGTTACCACTGACTGTCACAGGAGGGGTGTCCTTGGTTACCATGGTCGCAGGTGGGTTTCCCTGGTTACCACTGACTGTCAGAAATGCGTGTCCCTGTTTACCACCGACTCTCATATGTGCGTGTCCCTGGTAACCTCGGTCACAGGAGAGGTGTCCGTGGTTACCAGTGACTGTCACAGTAGGTGTGTCCTTGGTTACCATGGTCACAGGTGGGTTTCCCTGGTTACCACCGACTGTCATATGTGCGTGTCCATGGTAACCACGGTCACAGGAGAGGTGTCCTTGTTTAGCAGTGACTGTGGGTAGGGGTGTCCTTGGTTACCATGGTCACAGTTGGGTTTCCCTGGTTACCACTGACTGTCAGAGATGCGTGTCCCTGGTTACTACCGACTGTCATATGTGCGTGTCCCTGGTAACCACGGTCACAGGAAAGGTGCCCGTGGTTACCAGTGACTGTCACAGTAGGTGTGTCCTTGGTTACCATGGTCACAGGTGGGTTTCCCTGGTTACCACCGACTGTCAGAGATGCCTGTCCCTGGTTACCACCGACTGTCACAGGCCGGTGTCCCTGGGCACTGTGAATGTCACAGGTGGGTTTCCCTGGTTACCACCGACTGTCACAGGAGGGCTGTCCCTGGGTACCATTGTCACAGGAGGGGTGTCGTTGGTTACCATGGTCACAGGTGGGTTTCCCTGGTTACCACCGACTGTCACAGGAGGGCTGTCCCTGGATACCATTGTCACAGGAGGGGTGTCCTTGGTTACCATGGTCGCAGGTGGGTTTCCCCGGTTACCACTGACTGTCGGAGATGCGTGTCCCTGGTTACCACCGACTGTCACATGTGCGTGTCCTGGTAACCACGGTCACAGGAGAGGTGTCCTTGGTTACCAGTGACTGTGGGTAGTGGTGTCCTTGGTTACCATGGTCACAGGAGCGTTTCCCTGGTTACCACCGACTGTCAAGGGAGGGCTGTCCCTGGGTACCATTGTCACAGGAGGGGTGTCCTTGGTTACCATGGTCACAGGTGGGTTTCCCTGGTTACCACCGACTGTCAGAAATGGGTGTCCCTGGTTACCACCGACTGTCACAGGCAGGTGTCCCTGGGCACTGTGAATGTCACAGGTGGGTTTCCCTGGTTACCACCGACTGTCACAGGTGAGTGTACATGGTTACCACTGACTGTCACAGGAGGGCTGTCCCTGGGTTCCATTGTGACAGGAGGGGTGTCCTTGGTTACCACTGGCACAGGAGGTGTGTCCCTGGTTATCACTGACTGTCACAGGAGGGTTGTCCTTGGTTACCATGGTCGCAGGTGGGTTTCCCTGGTTACCACTGACTGTCGGAGATGCTTGTCCCTGGTTACCACCGACTGTCACATGTGCGTGTCCTGGTAACCACGGTCACAGGAGAGGTGTCCTTGGTTACCAGTGACTGTGGGTAGTGGTGTCCTTGGTTACCATGGTCACAGGAGGGTTTCCCTGGTTACCACCGACTGTCAAGGGAGGGCTGTCCCTGGGTACCATTGTCACAGGAGGGGTGTCCTTGGTTACCATGGTCACAGGTGGGTTTCCCTGGTTACCCCCGACTGTCAGAAATGGGTGTCCCTGGTTACCACCGACTGTCACAGGCAGGTGTCCCTGGGCACTGTGAATGTCACAGGTGGGTTTCCCTGGTTACCACCGACTGTCACAGGTGAGTGTACATGGTTACCACTGACTGTCACAGGAGGGCTGTCCCTGGGTACCATTGTCACAGGAGGGGTGTCCTTGGTTACCACTGGCACAGGAGGTGTGTCCCTGGTTCCCACTGACTGTCACAGGAGGGGTATCCTTGGTTACCATATTCGCAGGTGGGTTTCCCTTGTTACCACTGACTGTCAGAGATGCGTGTCCCTGGTAATCACTGACTGTCATATGTGCGTGTCCTGGTCACCACGGTCACAGGAGAGTTGTCCTTGGTTACCAGTGACTGTGGGTAGGGGTGTCCTTGGTTACCATGGTGACAGGTGGGTTTCCCTGGTTACTACCGACTGTCAGAGATGCGTGTCCCTGGTAAACATGGTCACAGGAGAGGTGTCCTTGGTTTCCAGTGACTGTGGGTAGGGGTGTCCTTGGTTACCATGGTCACAGGTGGGTTTCCGTGGTTACCACCGACGGTCAGAGATGCGTGTCTCTGGTAACCACGGTCACAGGAGAGGTGTCCTTGGTTACCAGTGACTGTGGTTATGGGGGTCCTTGGTTACCATGGTCACAGGTGGGTTTCCCTGGTTACCACCGACTGTCACAGGAGGGCTGTCCCTGGGTACCATTGTCACAGGAGGGGTGTCCTTGGTTACCACTGGCACAGGAGGTGTGTCCCTGGTTACCACTGACTGTCACAGGAGGGGTGTCCTTGGTTACCATGGTCGCAGGTGGGTTTCCCTGGTTACCACTGACTGTCAGAAATGCGTGTCCCTGTTTACCACCGACTCTCATATGTGCGTGTCCCTGGTAACCTCGGTCACAGGAGAGGTGTCCGTGGTTACCAGTGACTGTCACAGTAGGTGTGTCCTTGGTTACCATGGTCACAGGTGGGTTTCCCTGGTTACCACCGACTGTCATATGTGCGTGTCCATGGTAACCACGGTCACAGGAGAGGTGTCCTTGTTTAGCAGTGACTGTGGGTAGGGGTGTCCTTGGTTACCATGGTCACAGTTGGGTTTCCCTGGTTACCACTGACTGTCAGAGATGCGTGTCCCTGGTTACTACCGACTGTCATATGTGCGTGTCCCTGGTAACCACGGTCACAGGAAAGGTGTCCGTGGTTACCAGTGACTGTCACAGTAGGTGTGTCCTTGGTTACCATGGTCACAGGTTGGTTTCCCTGGTTACCACCGACTGTCAGAGATGCCTGTCCCTGGTTACCACCGACTGTCACAGGCCGGTGTCCCTGGGCACTGTGAATGTCACAGGTGGGTTTCCCTGGTTACCACCGACTGTCACAGGAGGGCTGTCCCTGGGTACCATTGTCACAGGAGGGGTGTCGTTGGTTACCATGGTCACAGGTGGGTTTCCCTGGTTACCACCGACTGTCACAGGAGGGCTGTCCCTGGATACCATTGTCACAGGAGGGGTGTCCTTGGTTACCATGGTCGCAGGTGGGTTTCCCCGGTTACCACTGACTGTCGGAGATGCGTGTCCCTGGTTACCACCGACTGTCACATGTGCGTGTCCTGGTAACCACGGTCACAGGAGAGGTGTCCTTGGTTACCAGTGACTGTGGGTAGTGGTGTCCTTGGTTACCATGGTCACAGGAGCGTTTCCCTGGTTACCACCGACTGTCAAGGGAGGGCTGTCCCTGGGTACCATTGTCACAGGAGGGGTGTCCTTGGTTACCATGGTCACAGGTGGGTTTCCCTGGTTACCACCGACTGTCAGAAATGGGTGTCCCTGGTTACCACCGACTGTCACAGGCAGGTGTCCCTGGGCACTGTGAATGTCACAGGTGGGTTTCCCTGGTTACCACCGACTGTCACAGGTGAGTGTACATGGTTACCACTGACTGTCATAGGAGGGCTGTCCCTGGGTACCATTGTCACAGCAGGGTGTCCTTGGTTACCACTGGCACAGGAGGTGTGTCCCTGGCTACCACTGACTGTCACAGGAGGGGTGTCCTTGGTTACCATGGTCGCAGGTGGGTTTTACTGGTTACCACTGACTGTCAGAGATGCGTGTCCCTGGTTAACACCGACTGTCACAGGAGGGCTGTCCCTGTGTACCATTATCACAGGGGGGTTGTCCTTGGTTACCATGGTCACAGGTGGGTTTCCCTGGTTACCACCGACTGTCAGAGTTGCGTGTCCCAAGTAACCACGGTCACAGGAGAGGTGTCCTTGGTTACCAGTAAATGTGGGTAGGGGTGTCCTTGGTTACCATGGTCACAGGTTGGTTTCCCTGGTTACCTCCAACTGTCACAGGAGGGCTGTCCCTGGGTACCATTGTCACAGGAGGGGTGTCCTTGCTTACCACTGGCACAGGAGGTGTGTCCCTGGTTACCACTGACTGTCACAGGAGGGGTGTCCTTGGTTACCATGGTCGCAGGTGGGTTTCGCTTGTTACCACTGACTGTCAGAGATGCGTGTCCCTGGTTACCACCGACTGTCATATGTGCGTGTCCTGGTAACCACGGTCACAGGAGAGGTGTCCTTGGTTACCAGTGAGTGTGGGTAGGGGTGTCCTTGGTTACCATGGTCACAGGTGTGTTTCCCTGGTTACCACCGACTGTCACAGGAGGGCTGTCCCTGGGTACCATTGTCACAGAAGGGGTGTCCTTGGTTACCATGGTCACAGGTGGGTTTCCCTGGTTACCACCGACTGTCAGAGATGCTTGTCCCTGGTAACCACGGTCACAGGAGGGGTGTCCTTCGTTACCAGTGAGGGTGGGTAGGGGTGTCCTTGGTTACCATGGTCACAGGTTGGTTCCCCTGGTTACCACGACTGTCACAGGAGGGCTGTCCCTGGGTACCATTGTCACAGAAGGGGTGTCCTTGGTTACCATGGTCACAGGTGGGTTTCCCTGGTTACCACCGACTGTCAGAGATGCGTGTCCCTGGTAACCACGGTCACAGGAGAGGTGTCCTTGGTTACCAGTGACTGTGGGTAGGGGTGTCCTTGGTTACCATGGTCACAGGTGGGTTCCCCTGTTTACCACCGACTGTCACAGGAGGGCTGTCCCTGGGTACCATTGTCACAGAAGTGGTGTCCTTGCTTACCACTGGCACAGGAGGTGTGTCCCTGGTTCCCACTGACTGTCACAGGAGTGGTGTCCTTGGTTACCATGGTCGCAGGTGGGTTTCCCCGGTTACCACTGACTGTCGGAGATGCGTGTCCCTGGTTACCACCGACAGTCACATGTGCGTGTCCTGGTAACCACGGTCACAGGAGAGGTGTCCTTGGTTACCAGTGACTGTGGGTAGTGGTGTCCTTGGTTACCATGGTCACAGGAGGGTTTCCCTGGTTACCACCGACTGTCAAGGGAGGGCTGTCCCTGGGTACCATTGTCACAGGAGGGGTGTCCTTGGTTACCATGGTCACAGGTGGGTTTCCCTGGTTACCACCGACTGTCAGAAATGGGTGTCCCTGGTTACCACCGACTGTCACAGGCAGGTGTCCCTGGGCACTGTGAATGTCACAGGTGGGTTTCCCTGGTTACCACCAACTGTCACAGGTGAGTGTACATGGTTACCACTGACTGTCACAGGAGGGCTGTCCCTGGGTACCATTGTCACAGCAGGGGTGTCCTTGGTTACCACTGGCACAGGAGGTGTGTCCCTGGCTACCACTGACTGTCACAGGAGGGGTGTCCTTGGTTACCATGGTCGCAGGTGGGTTTTACTGGTAACCACTGACTGTCACAGATGCGTGTCGCTGGTTAACACCGACTGTCACAGGAGGGCTGTCCCTGTGTACCATTGTCACAGGGGGGGTGTCCTTGGTTACCATGGTCACAGGTGGGTTTCCCTGATTACCACCGACTGTCAGAGATGCGTGTCCCGAGTAACCACGGTCACAGGAGAGGTGTCCTTGGTTACCAGTAAATGTGGGTAGGGGTGTCCTTGGTTACCATGGTCACAGGTTGGTTTCCCTGGTTACCTCCGACTGTCACAGGAGGGCTGTCCCTGGGTACCATTGTCACAGGAGGCGTGTCCCTGGTTACCATGGTCACAGGTGGGTTTCCCTGGTTATCACCGAATGTCAGAAATGCGTGTCCCTGGTTACCACCGACTGTCACAGGCAGGTGTCCCTGGGCACTGTGAATGTCACAGGTGGGTTTCCCTGTTTACCACCGACTGTCACAGTTGAGTGTACATGGTTACCACTGACTGTCATAGGAGGGCTGTCCCTGGGTACCATTGTCACAGGAGGGGTGTCCTTGCTTACCACTGGCACAGGAGGTGTGTCCCTGGTTACCACTGACTGTCACAGGAGGGGTGTCCTTGGTTACCATGGTCGCAGGTGGGTTTCGCTTGTTACCACTGACTGTCAGAGATGCGTGTCCCTGGTTACCACCGACTGTCATATGTGTGTGTCCTGGTAACCACGGTCACAGGAGAGGTGTCCTTGGTTACCAGTGAGTTTGGGTAGGGGTGTCCTTGGTTACCATGGTCACAGGTGGGTTTCCCTGGTTACCATCGACTGTCACAGGAGGGCTGTCCCTGTGTACCATTGTCACAGGAGGGGTGTCCTTGGTTACCATGGTCACAGGTGGGTTTCCCTGGTTACCACCGACTGCCAGAGATGCGTGTCCCGAGTAACCACGGTCACAGGAGAGGTGTCCTTGGTTACCAGTAACCGTGGTTAGGGGTGTCCTTGGTTACCATGGTCACAGGTGGGTTTCCCTGGTTACCATCGACTGTCACAGGAGGGCTGTCCCTGTGTACCATTGTCACAGGACGGGTGTCTTTGGTTACCATGGTCAATGGTGGGTTTCCCTGGTTACTACCGACGGTCAGAGATGCGTGTCCCTGGTAACCATGGTCACAGGAGAGGTGTCCTTGGTTTCCAGTGACTGTGGGTAGGGGTGTCCTTGGTTACCATGGTCACAGGTTGGTTTCCCTGGTTACCACCGACTGTCAGACATGCGTGTCCCGAGTAACCACGGTCACAGGAGAGGTGTCCTTTGTTACCAGTAACTGTGGGTAGGGGTGTCCTTGGTTACCATGGTCACAGGTTGGTTTCCCTGGTTACCACAGACTGTCACAGGAGGGCTGTCCCTGGGTACCATTGTCACAGGAGGGGTGTCCTTGGTTACCATGTTCACAGGTGGGTTTCCCTGGTAACCACAGACTTTCAAAGATGCGTGTCCGTGGTAACCACGGTCACAGTAGAGGTGTCATTGGTTACCAATGACTGTGGGTAGGGGTGTCTTTGGTTACCATGGTCACAGGTGGGTTTCCCTGGATACCACCGACTCTCACAGGAAGGCTGTCCCTGTGTACCATTGTCACAGGAGGTGTGTCCTTGGTTACCATGGTCACAGGTGGGTTTCCCTGGTTACCATCGACTGTCAGAAATGCGTGTCCCTGGTAACCACGGTCACAGGAGAGGTGTCCTTGGTTACCAGTGACTGTGGGTAGGGGTGTCCTTGGTTACCATGGTCACAGGTGGGTTTCCCTGGTTACCACCGACTTTCACAGGAGGGCTGTCCCTGGGTACCATTGTCACAGGAGGGGTGTCCTTGGATACCATGGTCACAGGTGGGTTTCCCTGGTTACCACCGAATGTCAGAAATGCGTGTCCTTGGTTACCACTGACTGTCACAGGCAGGTGTCCCTGGGCACTGTGAATGTCACAGGTGGGTTTCCCTGGTTACCACCGACTGTCACAGTTGAGTGTACATGGTTACCACTGACTGTCATAGGAGGGCTCTCCCTGGGTACCATTGTCACAGGAGGGGTGTCCTTGCTTACCACTGGCACAGGAGGTGTGTCCCTGGTTACCACTGACTGTCACAGGAGGGGTGTCCTTGGTTACCATGGTCGCAGGTGGGTTTCCCTTGTTACCACTGACTGTCAAAGATGTGTGACCCTGGTTACCACCGACTGTCATATGTGCGTGTCCTGGTAACCACGGTCACAGGAGAGGTGTCCTTGTTTACCAGTGATTGTGGGTAGGGGTGTCCTTGGTTACCATGTTGACAGGTGGGTTTCCCTGGTTACTACCGACTGTCAGAGATGCGTGTCCCTGGTAAACATGGTCACAGGAGAGGTGTCCTTGGTTTCCAGTGACTGTGGGTAGGGGTGTCCTTGGTTACCATGGTCACAGGTGGGTTTCCCTGGTTACCACCGACTGTCAGAGATGCGTGTCCCTGGTAACCACGGTCACAGGAGAGGTGTCCTTGGTTACCAGTGATTGTGGGTAGGGGGGTCCTTGGTTACCATGGTCACAGGTGGGTTACCCTGGTTACCACCGACTGTCACAGGAGGGCTATCCCTGGGTAGCATTGTCACAGGAGGGGTGTCCTTGGTTACCATGGTCACAGGTGGGTTTCCCTGGTTACCAGCGACTGTCAGAAATGCGTGTCCCTGGTTACCACCAACTGTCACAGGCAGGTGTCCCTGGTCACTGTGAATGTCCCAGGTGGGTTTCCCAGGTTACCACCGACTGTCACAGTTGAGTGTACATGGTTACCACTGACTGTCACAGGAGGGCTGTCCCTGGGTTCCATTGTCACAGGAGGGGTGTCCTTGGTTACAACTGGCACAGGAGGTGTGTCCCTGGATACCACTGACTGTCACAGAGGGGTGTCCTTGGTTACCATGGTCGCAGTTGGGTTTCCCTGGTTACCACTGACTGTCAGAACTGCGTGTACCTGGTTACCACCGACTGTCATATGTGCATGTCCTGGTAACCACGGTCACAGGAGAGGTGTCCTTGGTTACCATGGTCACAGGTGGCTTTCCCTGGTTACCACCGACTGTCAGAAATGGGTCTCCCTGCTTACCACCGACTGTCACAGGCTGGTGTCCCTGGGCACTGTGAATGTCACAGGTGGATTTCCCTGGTTACCACCGACTGTCACAGTTGAGTGTACATGGTTACCACTGACTGTCAGGGGAGGGCTGTCCCTGGGTACCATTGTCACAGGAGGGGTGTCCTTGGTTACCACTGGCACAGGAGGTGTGTCCCTGGCTACCACTGACTGTCACAGGAGGGGTGTCCTTGGTTACCATGGTCGCAGGTGGGTTTCCCTGGTTACCACCGACTGTCATATGTGGGTGTCCTGGTAACCACGGTCACAGGAGAGGTGTCCTTGGTTACCAGTGACTGTGGGTAGGGGTGTCCTTGGTTACCATGGTCACAGGTGGGTTTCCCTGGTTACCATCGACTGTCACAGGAGGACTGTCCCTGTGTACCATTGTCACAGGAGGGGTGTCCTTGGTTACCATGGTCACAGGTGGGTTTCCCTGGTTAACACCGACTGCCAGAGATGCGTGTCCCGAGTAACCACGGTCACAGGAGAGGTGTCCTTGGTTACCAGTAACTGTGGTTAGGGGTGTCCTTGGTTACCATGGTCACAGGTGGGTTTCCCTGGTTACCATCGACTGTCACAGGAGGGCTGTCCCTGTGTTCCATTGTCACAGGACGGGTGTCTTTGGTTACCATGGTCACAGGTGGGTTTCCATGGTTACTACCGACGGTCAGAGATGCGTGTCCCGAGTAACCACGGTCACAGGAGAGGTGTCCTTTGTTACCAGTGAGTGTGGGTAGGGGTGTCCTTGGTTACCATGGTCACAGGTGTGTTTCCCTGGTTACCACCGACTGTCACAGGAGGGCTGTCCCTGGGTACCATTGTCACAGAAGGGGTGTCCTTGGTTACCATGGTCAGAGGTGGGTTTCCCTGGTTACCACCGACTGTCAGAGATGCTTGTCCCTGGTAACCACGGTCACAGGAGGGGTGTCCTTCGTTACCGGTGACGGTGGGTAGGGGTGTCCTTGGTTACCATGGTCACAGGTTGGTTCCCCTGGTTACCACCGACTGTCACAGGAGGGCTGTCCCTGGGTACCATTGTCACAGAAGGGGTGTCCTTGGTTACCATGGTCACAGGTGGGTTTCCCTGTTTACCACCGACTGTCAGAGATGCGTCTCCCTGGTAACCACGGTCACAGGAGAGGTGTCCTTGGTTACCAGTGACTGTGGGTAGGGGTGTCCTTGGTTACCATGGTCACAGGTTGGTTCCCCTGTTTACCACCGACTGTCACAGGAGGGCTGTCCCTGGGTACCATTGTCACAGAAGTGGTGTCCTTGCTTACCACTGGCACAGGAGGTGTGTCCCTGGTTCCCACTGACTGTCACAGGAGTGGTGTCCTTGGTTACCATGGTCGCAGGTGGGTTTCCCTTGTTACCACTGACTGTCAGAGATGCGTGTCCCTGGTTACCACCGACTGTCATATGTGCGTGTCCTGGTAACCGCGGTCACAGGAGAGGTGTCCTTGGTTACCAGTGACTGTGGTTAGGGATGTCCTTGGTTACCATGGTCACAGGTGGGTTTCCCTGGTTACCATCGACTGTCACAGGAGGGCTGTCCCTGTGTACCATTGTCACAGGAGGGGTGTCCTTGGTTACCATGGTCACAGGTGGGTTTCCCTGGTTACCACCGACTGCCAGAGATGCGTGTCCCGAGTAACCACGGTCACAGGAGAGGTGTCCTTGGTTACCAGTAACCGTGGTTAGGGGTGTCCTTGGTTACCAAGTTCACAGGTGGGTTTCCCTGGTTACCATCGACTGTCACAGGAGGGCTGTCCCTGTGTACCATTGTCACAGGACGGGTGTCTTTGGTTACCATGGTCAATGGTGGGTTTCCCTGGTTACTACCGACGGTCAGAGATGCGTGTCCCTGGTAACCATGGTCACAGGAGAGGTGTCCTTGGTTTCCAGTGACTGTGGGTAGGGGTGTCCTTGGTTACCATGGTCACAGGTGGGTTTCCCTGGTTACCACCGACTGTCAGACATGCGTGTCCCGAGTAACCACGGTCACAGGAGAGGTGTCCTTTGTTACCAGTAACTGTGGGTAGTGGTGTCCTTGGTTACCATGGTCACAGGTTGGTTTCCCTGGTTACCACAGACTGTCACAGGAGGGCTGTCCCTGGGTACCATTGTCACAGGAGGGGTGTCCTTGGTTACCATGGTCACAGGTGGGTTTCCCTGGTAACCACCGACTTTCAAAGATGCGTGTCCCTGGTAACCACGGTCACAGCAGAGGTGTCCTTGGTTACCAGTGACTGTGGGTAGGGGTGTCCTTGGTTACCATGGTCACAGGTGGGTTTCCCTGGTTACCACCGACTTTCACAGGAGGGCTGTCCCTGGGTACCATTGTCACAGGAGTGGTGTCCTTGGATACCATGGTCACAGGTGGGTTTCCCTGGTTACCACCGAATGTCAGAAATGCGTGTCCCTGGTTACCACTGACTGTCACAGGCAGGTGTCCCTGGGCACTGTGAATGTCACAGGTGGGTTTCCCTGGTTACCACCGACTGTCACAGTTGAGGGTACATGGTTACCACTGACTGTCATAGGAGGGCTGTCCCTGGGTACCATTGTCACAGGAGGGGTGTCCTTGCTTACCACTGGCACAGGAGGTTTGTCCCTGGTTACCACTGACTTTCACAGGAGGGGTGTCCTTGGTTACCATGGTCGCAGGTGGGTTTCCCTTGTTACCACTGACTGTCAGAGATGTGTGTCCCTGGTTACCACCGACTGTCATATGTGCGTGTCCTGGTAACCACGGTCACAGGAGAGGTGTCCTTGTTTACCAGTGATTGTGGGTAGGGGTGTCCTTGGTTACCATGTTCGCAGGTGGGTTTCCCTGGTTACCACTGACTGTCAGAGATACGTGTCCCTGGTTACCACCGACTGTCATATGTGCGTGTCCTGGTAAACACGGTCACAGGAGAGGTTTCCTTGGTTACCAGTGAGTGTGGGTAGGGGTGTCCTTGGTTACCATGGTCACAGGTGTGTTTCCCTGGTTACCACCGACTGTCACAGGAGGGCTGTCCCTGGGTACCATTGTCACAGAAGGGGTGTCCTTGGTTACCATGGTCACAGGTGGGTTTCCCTGGTTACCACCGCCTGTCAGAGATGCGTGTCCCTGGTAACCACGGTCACAGGAGAGGTGTCCTTCGTTACCAGTGACTGTGGGTAGGGGTGTCCTTGGTTACCATGGTCACAGGTTGGTTCCCCTGGTTACCACCGACTGTCACAGGAGAGCTGTCCCTGGGTACCATTGTCACAGAAGGGGTGTCCTTGGTTACCATGGTCACAGGTGGGTTTCCCTGGTTACCACCGACTGTTAGACATGCGTGTCCCTGGTAACCACGGTCACAGGAGAGGTGTCCTTGGTTACCAGTGACTGTGGGTAGCGGTGTCGTTGGTTACCATCGTCGCAGGTGGGTTTTACTGGTTACCACTGACTGTCAGAGATGCGTGTCCCTGGTTACCACCGACTGTCATATGTGCGTGTCCTGGTAACCACGGTCACAGGAGAGGTGTCCTTGGTTACCAGTGACTGTGGGTAGGGGTGTCCTTGGTTACCATGTTCACAGGTGGGTTTCCCTGGTTAACACCGACTGTCACAGGAGGGCTGTCCCTGTGTACCATTGTCACAGGAGGGGAGTCCTTGGTTACCATGGTCACAGGTGGGTTTCCCTGGTTACCACTGACTGTCAGAGATGCGTGTCCCGGGTAACCACGGTCACAGGAGAGGTGTCCTTGGTTACCAGTAACTGTGGGTAGGGGTGTCCTTGGTTACCATGGTCACATGTGGGATTCCCTGGTTACCACCAACTGTCAGAAATGCGTGTCCCTGGTTGCCACCGACTGTCACAGGCCGGTGTCCCTGGGCACTGTGAATGTCACAGGTGGGTTTCCCTGGTTACCACCGACTGTCACAGTTGAGTGTACATGGTTACCACTGACTGTCACAGGAGGGCTGTCCCTGGGTACCATTGTCACAGGAGGGGTGTCCTTGGTTACCACTGGCACAGGAGGTGTGTCCCTGGTTACCACTGACTGTCACAGGAGGGGTGTCCTTGGTTAACATGGTCGCAGGTGGGCTTCCCTTGTTACCACTGACTGTCAGAGATGCGTGTCCCTGGTAACCACTGACTGTCATATGTGCGTGTCCTGGTCACCGCGGTCACAGTAGAGGTGTCCTTGGTTACCAGTGACTGTGGGTAGGGGTGTCCTTGGTTACCATGGTCACAGGTGTGTTTCCCGGGTTACCACCGACTGTCACAGGAGGGCTGTCCCTGGGTACCATTGTCACAGCAGGGGTGTCCTTGGTTACCATGGTCACAGGTGGGTTTCCCTGGTTACCACCGACTGTCAGAAATGGGTGTCCCTGGTTACCACCGACTGTCACAGGCAGGTGTCCCTGGGCACTGTGAATGTCACAGGTGGGTTTCCCTGGTTACCACCGACTGTCACAGGTGAGTGTACATGGTTAACACTGACTGTCACAGGAGGGCTGTCCCTGGGTTCCATTGTGACAGGAGGGGTGTCCTTGGTTACCACTGGCACAGGAGGTGTGTCCCTGGTTATCACTGACTGTCACAGGAGGGTTGTCCTTGGTTACCATGGTCGCAGGTGGGTTTCCCTGGTTACCACTGACTGTCGGAGATGCGTGTCCCTGGTTACCACCGACTGTCACATGTGCGTGTCCTGGTAACCACGGTCACAGGAGAGGTGTCCTTGGTTACCAGTAACTGTGGTTAGGGGTGTCCTTGGTTACCATGGTCACAGGTGGGTTTCCCTGGTTACCATCGACTGTCACAGGAGGGCTGTCCCTATGTACCATTGTCACAGGAGGGGTGTCCTTGGTTACCATGGTCACAGGTGGGTTTCCCTGGTTACCACCGACTGCCAGAGATGCGTGTCCCGAGTAACCACGGTCACAGGAGAGGTGTCCTTGGTTACCAGTAACTGTGGTTAGGGGTGTCCTTGGTTACCATGGTCACAGGTGGGTTTCCCTGGTTACCATCGACTGTCACAGGAGGGCTGTCCCTGTGTACCATTGTCACAGGACGGGTGTCTTTGGTTACCATGGTCACAGGTGGGTTTCCCTGGTTACTACCGACGGTCAGAGATGCGTGTCCCTGGTAACCATGGTCACAGGAGAGGTGTCCTTGGTTTCCAGTGACTGTGGGTAGGGGTGTCCTTGGTTACCATGGTCACAGGTGGGTTTCCCTGGTTACCACCGACTGTCAGACATGCGTGTCCCGAGTAACCACGGTCACAGGAGAGGTGTCCTTTGTTACCAGTGACTGTGGGTAGGGGTGTCCTTGGTTACCATGGTCACAGGTGTGTTTCCTGGGTTACCACCGACTGTCACAGGAGGGCTGTCCCTGGGTACCATTGTCAGAGGAGGGGTGTCCTTGGTTACCATGGTCACAGGTGGGTTTCCCTGGTTACCACCGACTGTCAGAAATGGGTGTCCCTGGTTACCACCGACTGTCACAGGCAGGTGTCCCTGGGCACTGTGAATGTCACAGGTGGGTTTCCCTGGTTACAACCGACTGTCACAGGTGAGTGTACATGGTTAACACTGACTGTCACAGGAGGGCTGTCCCTGGGTTCCATTGTGACAGGAGGGGTGTCCTTGGTTACCACTGGCACAGGAGGTGTGTCCCTGGTTATCACTGACTGTCACAGGAGGGTTGTCCTTGGTTACCATGGTCGCAGGTGGGTTTCCCTGGTTACCACCGACTGTCATATGTGGGTGTCCTGGTAACCACGGTCACAGGAGAGGTGTCCTTGGTTACCAGTGACTGTGGGTAGGGGTGTCCTTGGTTACCATGGTCACAGGTGGGTTTCTCTGGTTACCATCGACTGTCACAGGAGGGCTGTCCCTGTGTACCATTGTCACAGGAGGGGTGTCCTTGGTTACCATGGTCACAGGTGGGTTTCCCTGGTTACCACCGACTGCCAGAGATGCGTGTCCCGAGTAACCACGGTCACAGGAGAGGTGTCCTTGGTTACCAGTAACTGTGGTTAGGGGTGTCCTTGGTTACCATGGTCACAGGTGGGTTTCCCTGGTTACCATCGACTGTAACAGGAGGGCTGTCCCTGTGTACCATTGTAACAGGACGGGTGTCTTTGGTTACCATGGTCACAGGTGGGTTTCCCTGGTTACTACCGACGGTCAGAGATGCGTGTCCCTGGTAACCATGGTCACAGGAGAGGTGTCCTTGGTTTCCAGTGACTGTGGGTAGGGGTGTCCTTGGTTACCATGGTCACAGGTGGGTTTCCCTGGTTACCACCGACTGTCAGACATGCGTGTCCCGAGTAACCACGGTCACAGGAGAGGTGTCCTTTGTTACCAGTAACTGTGGGTAGGGGTGTCCTTGGTTACCATGGTCACAGGTTGGTTTCCCTGGTTACCACAGACTGTCACAGGAGGGCTGTCCCTGGGTACCATTGTCACAGGAGGGGTGTCCTTGGTTACCATGGTCACAGGTGGGTTTCCCTGGTAATCACCGACTTTCAAAGATGCGTGTCCGTGGTAACCACGGTCACAGTAGAGGTGTCCTTGGTTACCAATGACTGTGGGTAGGGGTGTCTTTGGTTACCATGGTCACAGGTGGGTTTCCCTGGTTACCACCGACTCTCACAGGAAGGCTGTCCCTGTGTACCATTGTCACAGGAGGTGTGTCCTTGGTTACCATGGTCACAGGTGGGTTTCTCTGGTTACCATCGACTGTCAGAAATGCGTGTCCCTGGTAACCACGGTCACAGGAGAGGTGTCCTTGGTTACCAGTGACTGTGGGTAGGGGTGTCCTTGGTTACCATGGTCACAGGTGGGTTTCTCTGGTTACCACCGACTTTCACAGGAGGGCTGTCCCTGGGTACCATTGTCACAGGAGGGGTGTCCTTGGATACCATGGTCACAGGTGGGTTTCCCTGGTTACCACCGAATGTCAGAAATGCGTGTCCCTGGTTACCACTGACTGTCACAGGCAGGTGTCCCTGGGCACTGTGAATGTCACAGGTGGGTTTCCCTGGTTACCACCGACTGTCACAGTTGAGGGTACATGGTTACCACTGACTGTCATAGGAGGGCTGTCCCTGGGTACCATTGTCACAGGAGGGGTGTCCTTGCTTACCACTGGCACAGGAGGTTTGTCCCTGGTTACCACTGACTTTCACAGGAGGGGTGTCCTTGGTTACCATGGTCGCAGGTGGGTTTCCCTTGTTACCACTGACTGTCAGAGATGTGTGTCCCTGGTTACCACCGACTGTCATATGTGCGTGTCCTGGTAACCACGGTCACAGGAGAGGTGTCCTTGTTTACCAGTGATTGTGGGTAGGGGTGTCCTTGGTTAACATGTTCGCAGGTGGGTTTCCCTGGTTACCACTGACTGTCAGAGATACGTGTCCCTGGTTACCACCGACTGTCATATGTGCGTGTCCTGGTAAACACGGTCACAGGAGAGGTGTCCTTGGTTACCAGTGAGTGTGGGTAGGGGTGTCCTTGGTTACCATGGTCACAGGTGTGTTTCCCTGGTTACCACCGACTGTCACAGGAGGGCTGTCCATGGGTACCATTGTCACAGAAGGGGTGTCCTTGGTTACCATGGTCACAGGTGGGTTTCCCTGGTTACCACCGCCTGTCAGAGATGCGTGTCCCTGGTAACCACGGTCACAGGAGAGGTGTCCTTCGTTACCAGTGACTGTGGGTAGGGGTGTCCTTGGTTACCATGGTCACAGGTTGGTTCCCCTGGTTACCACCGACTTTCACAGGAGAGCTGTCCCTGGGTACCATTGTCACAGAAGGGGTGTCCTTGGTTACCATGGTCACAGGTGGGTTTCCCTGGTTACCACCGACTGTTAGAGATGCGTGTCCCTGGTAACCACGGTCACAGGAGAGGTGTCCTTGGTTACCAGTGACTGTGGGTAGGGGTGTCGTTGGTTACCATCGTCGCAGGTGGGTTTTACTGGTTACCACTGACTGTCAGAGATGCGTGTCCCTGGTTACCACCGACTGTCATATGTGCGTGTCCTGGTAACCACGGTCACAGGAGAGGTGTCCTTGGTTACCAGTGACTGTGGGTAGGGGTGTCCTTGGTTACCATGGTCACAGGTGGGTTTCCCTGGTTAACACCGACTGTCACAGGAGGGCTGTCCCTGTGTACCATTGTCACAGGAGGGGTGTCCTTGGTTACCATGGTCACAGGTGGGTTTCCCTGGTTATCACTGACTGTCAGAGATGCGTGTCCCGGGTAACCACGGTCACAGGAGAGGTGTCCTTGGTTACCAGTAACTGTGGGTAGGGGTGTCCTTGGTTACCATGGTCACAGGTGGGTTTCCCTGGTTACCATCGACTGTCACAGGAGGGCTGTCCCTGGGTACCATTGTCACAGGAGGGGTGTCTTTGGTTACCATTGTCACAGTTGGGTTTCCCTGGTTACTACCGACGGTCAGAGATGCGTGTCCCTGGTAACCATGGTCACAGGAGAGGTGTCCTTGGTTTCCAGTGACTGTGGGTAGGGGTGTCCTTGGTTACCATGGTCACAGGTGGGTTTCCCTGGTCACCACCGACTGTTAAAGGAGGGCTGTCCCTGGGTACCATTTTCACAGGAGGGGTGTCCTTGGTTACCATGGTCACATGTGGGATTCCCTGGTTACCACCAACTGTCAGAAATGCGTGTCCCTGGTTGCCACCGACTGTCACAGGCTGGTGTCCCTGGGCACTGTGAATGTCACAGGTGGGTTTCCCTGGTTACCACCGACTGTCACAGTTGAGTGTACATGGTTACCACTGACTGTCACAGGAGGGCTGTCCCTGGGTACCATTGTCACAGGAGGGGTGTCCTTGGTTACCACTGGCACAGGAGGTGTGTCCCTGGTTACCACTGACTGTCACAGGAGGGGTGTCCTTGGTTAACATGGTCGCAGGTGGGCTTCCCTTGTTACCACTGACTGTCAGAGATGCGTGTCCCTGGTAACCACTGACTGTCATATGTGCGTGTCCTGGTAACCACGGTCACAGTAGAGGTGTCCTTGGTTACCAGTGACTGTGGGTAGGGGTGTCCTTGGTTACCATGGTCACAGGTGTGTTTCCCGGGTTACCACCGACTGTCACAGGAGGGCTGTCCCTGGGTACCATTGTCACAGGAGGGGTGTCCTTGGTTACCATGGTCACAGGTGGGTTTCCCTGGTTACCACCGACTGTCAGAAATGGGTGTCCCTGTTTACCACCGACTGTCACAGGCCGGTGTCCCTGGGCACTGTGAATGTCACAGGTGGGTTTCCCTGGTTACCACCGACTGTCACAGGTGAGTGTACATGGTTACCACTGACTGTCACAGGAGGGCTGTCCCTGGGTTCCATTGTGACAGGAGGGGTGTCCTTGGTTACCACTGGCACAGGAGGTGTGTCCCTGGTTATCACTGACTGTCACAGGAGGGTTGTCCTTGGTTACCATGGTCGCAGGTGGGTTTCCCTGGTTACCACTGACTGTCGGAGATGCTTGTCCCTGGTTACCACCGACTGTCACATGTGCGTGTCCTGGTAACCACGGTCACAGGAGAGGTGTCCTTGGTTACCAGTGACTGTGGGTAGTGGTGTCCTTGGTTACCATGGTCACAGGAGGGTTTCCCTGGTTACCACCGACTGTCAAGGGAGGGCTGTCCCTGGGTACCATTGTCACAGGAGGGGTGTCCTTGGTTACCATGGTCACAGGTGGGTTTCCCTGGTTACCACCGACTGTCAGAAATGGGTGTCCCTGGTTACCACCGACTGTCACAGGCAGGTGTCCCTGGGCACTGTGAATGTCACAGGTGGGTTTCCCTGGTTACCACCGACTGTCACAGGTGAGTGTACATGGTTACCACTGACTGTCACAGGAGGGCTGTTCCTGGGTACCATTGTCACAGGAGGGGTGTCCTTGGTTACCACTGGCACAGGAGGTGTGTCCCTGGTTACCACTGACTGTCACAGGAGGGGTGTCCTTGGTTAACATGGTCGCAGGTGGGCTTCCCTTGTTACCACTGACTGTCAGAGATGCGTGTCCCTGGTAACCACTGACTGTCATATGTGCGTGTCCTGGTAACCACGGTCACAGTAGAGGTGTCCTTGGTTACCAGTGACTGTGGGTAGGGGTGTCCTTGGTTACCATGGTCACAGGTGTGTTTCCCGGGTTACCACCGACTGTCACAGGAGGGCTGTCCCTGGGTACCATTGTCACAGGAGGGGTGTCCTTGGTTACCACTGGCACAGGAGGTGTGTCCCTGGTTCCCACTGACTGTCACAGGAGGGGTATCCTTGGTTACCATATTCGCAGGTGGGTTTCCCTTGTTACCACTGACTGTCAGAGATGCGTGTCCCTGGTAACCACTGACTGTCATATGTGCGTGTCCTGGTCACCACGGTCACAGGAGAGGTGTCCTTGGTTACCAGTGACTGTGGGTAGGGGTGTCCTTGGTTACCATGGTGACAGGTGGGTTTCCCTGGTTACTACCGACTGTCAGAGATGCGTGTCCCTGGTAAACATGGTCACAGGAGAGGTGTCCTTGGTTTCCAGTGACTGTGGGTAGGGGTGTCCTTGGTTACCATGGTCACAGGTGGGTTTCCGTGGTTACCACCGACGGTCAGAGATGCGTGTCTCTGGTAACCACGGTCACAGGAGAGGTGTCCTTGGTTACCAGTGACTGTGGTTATGGGGGTCCTTGGTTACCATGGTCACAGGTGGGTTTCCCTGGTTACCACCGACTGTCACAGGAGGGCTGTCCCTGGGTACCATTGTCACAGGAGGGGTGTCCTTGGTTACCACTGTCACAGGAGGTGTGTCCCTGGTTACCACTGACTGTCACAGGAGGGGTGTCCTTGGTTACCATGGTCGCAGGTGGGTTTCCCTGGTTACCACTGACTGTCAGAAATGCGTGTCCCTGTTTACCACCGACTCTCATATGTGCGTGTCCCTGGTAACCTCGGTCACAGGAGAGGTGTCCGTGGTTACCAGTGACTGTCACAGTAGGTGTGTCCTTGGTTACCATGGTCACAGTTGGGTTTCCCTGGTTACCACCGACTGTCATATGTGCGTGTCCATGGTAACCACGGTCACAGGAGAGGTGTCCTTGTTTTGCAGTGACTGTGGGTAGGGGTGTCCTTGGTTACCATGGTCACAGTTGGGTTTCCCTGGTTACCACTGACTGTCAGAGATGCGTGTCCCTGGTTACTACCGACTGTCATATGTGCGTGTCCCTGGTAACCACGGTCACAGGAAAGGTGTCCGTGGTTACCAGTGACTGTCACAGTAGGTGTGTCCTTGGTTACCATGGTCACAGGTGGGTTTCCCTGGTTACCACCGACTGTCAGAGATGCCTGTCCCTGGTTACCACCGACTGTCACAGGCCAGTGTCCCTGGGCACTGTGAATGTCACAGGTGGGTTTCCCTGGTTACCACCGACTGTCACAGGAGGGCTGTCCCTGGGTACCATTGTCACAGGAGGGGTGTCGTTGGTTACCATGGTCACAGGTGGGTTTCCCTGGTTACCACCGATTGTCACAGGAGGGCTGTCCCTGGATACCATTGTCACAGGAGGGGTGTCCTTGGTTACCATGGTCGCAGGTGGGTTTCCCCGGTAACCA
The DNA here is from genome assembly GCA_949782905.1 of Rangifer tarandus platyrhynchus. NCBI lineage: Eukaryota > Metazoa > Chordata > Mammalia > Artiodactyla > Cervidae > Rangifer > Rangifer tarandus. Next base: position 381,212 of record CATKSN020000630.1, read on the forward strand.
CTGACTGTCGGAGATGCGTGTCCCTGGTTACCACCGACTGTCACATGTGCGTGTCCTGGTAACCACGGTCACAGGAGAGGTGTCCTTGGTTACCAGTGACTGTGGGTAGTGGTGTCCTTGGTTACCATGGTCACAGGAGCGTTTCCCTGGTTACCACCGACTGTCAAGGGAGGGCTGTCCCTGGGTACCATTGTCACAGGAGGGGTGTCCTTGGTTACCATGGTCACAGGTGGGTTTCCCTGGTTACCACCGACTGTCAGAAATGGGTGTCCCTGGTTACCACCGACTGTCACAGGCAGGTGTCCCTGGGCACTGTGAATGTCACAGGTGGGTTTCCCTGGTTACCACCGACTGTCACAGGTGAGTGTACATGGTTACCACTGACTGTCACAGGAGGGCTGTCCCTGGGTTCCATTGTGACAGGAGGGGTGTCCTTGGTTACCACTGGCACAGGAGGTGTGTCCCTGGTTATCACTGACTGTCACAGGAGGGTTGTCCTTGGTTACCATGGTCGCAGGTGGGTTTCCCTGGTTACCACTGACTGTCGGAGATGCTTGTCCCTGGTACCACCGACTGTCACATGTGCGTGTCCTGGTAACCACGGTCACAGGAGAGGTGTCCTTGGTTACCAGTGACTGTGGGTAGTGGTGTCCTTGGTTACCATGGTCACAGGAGGGTTTCCCTGGTTACCACCGACTGTCAAGGGAGGGCTGTCCCTGGGTACCATTGTCACAGGAGGGGTGTCCTTGGTTACCATGGTCACAGGTGGGTTTCCCTGGTTACCCCTGACTGTCAGAAATGGGTGTCCCTGGTTACCACCGACTGTCACAGGCAGGTGTCCCTGGGCACTGTGAATGTCACAGGTGGGTTTCCCTGGTTACCACCGACTGTCACAGGTGAGTGTACATGGTTACCACTGACTGTCACAGGAGGGCTGTCCCTGGGTACCATTGTCACAGGAGGGGTGTTCTTGGTTACCACTGGCACAGGAGGTGTGTCCCTGGTTACCACTGACTGTCACAGGAGGGGTGTCCTTGGTTAACATGGTCGCAGGTGGGCTTCCCTTGTTACCACTGACTGTCAGAGATGCGTGTCCCTGGTAACCACTGACTGTCATATGTGCGTGTCCTGGTAACCACGGTCACAGTAGAGGTGTCCTTGGTTACCAGTGACTGTGGGTAGGGGTGTCCTTGGTTACCATGGTCACAGGTGTGTTTCCCGGGTTACCACCGACTGTCACAGGAGGGCTGTCCCTGGGTACCATTGTCACAGGAGGGGTGTCCTTGGTTACCACTGGCACAGGAGGTGTGTCCCTGGTTCCCACTGACTGTCACAGGAGGGGTATCCTTGGTTACCATATTCGCAGGTGGGTTTCCCTTGTTACCACTGACTGTCAGAGATGCGTGTCCCTGGTAACCACTGACTGTCATATGTGCGTGTCCTGGTCACCACGGTCACAGGAGAGGTGTCCTTGGTTACCAGTGACTGTGGGTAGGGGTGTCCTTGGTTACCATGGTGACAGGTGGGTTTCCCTGGTTACTACCGACTGTCAGAGATGCGTGTCCCTGGTAAACATGGTCACAGGAGAGGTGTCCTTGGTTTCCAGTGACTGTGGGTAGGGGTGTCCTTGGTTACCATGGTCACAGGTGGGTTTCCGTGGTTACCACCGACGGTCAGAGATGCGTGTCTCTGGTAACCACGGTCACAGGAGAGGTGTCCTTGGTTACCAGTGACTGTGGTTATGGGGGTCCTTGGTTACCATGGTCACAGGTGGGTTTCCCTGGTTACCACCGACTGTCACAGGAGGGCTGTCCCTGGGTACCATTGTCACAGGAGGGGTGTCCTTGGTTACCACTGGCACAGGAGGTGTGTCCCTGGTTACCACTGACTGTCACAGGAGGGGTGTCCTTGGTTACCATGGTCGCAGGTGGGTTTCCCTGGTTACCACTGACTGTCAGAAATGCGTGTCCCTGTTTACCACCGACTCTCATATGTGCGTGTCCCTGGTAACCTCGGTCACAGGAGAGGTGTCCGTGGTTACCAGTGACTGTCACAGTAGGTGTGTCCTTGGTTACCATGGTCACAGGTGGGTTTCCCTGGTTACCACCGACTGTCATATGTGCGTGTCCATGGTAACCACGGTCACAGGAGAGGTGTCCTTGTTTAGCAGTGACTGTGGGTAGGGGTGTCCTTGGTTACCATGGTCACAGTTGGGTTTCCCTGGTTACCACTGACTGTCAGAGATGCGTGTCCCTGGTTACTACCGACTGTCATATGTGCGTGTCCCTGGTAACCATGGTCACAGGAAAGGTGTCCGTGGTTACCAGTGACTGTCACAGTAGGTGTGTCCTTGGTTACCATGGTCACAGGTGGGTTTCCCTGGTTACCACCGACTGTCAGAGATGCCTGTCCCTGGTTACCACCGACTGTCACAGGCCGGTGTCCCTGGGCACTGTGAATGTCACAGGTGGGTTTCCCTGGTTACCACCGACTGTCACAGGAGGGCTGTCCCTGGGTACCATTGTCACAGGAGGGGTGTCGTTGGTTACCATGGTCACAGGTGGGTTTCCCTGGTTACCACCGACTGTCACAGGAGGGCTGTCCCTGGATACCATTGTCACAGGAGGGGTGTCCTTGGTTACCATGGTCGCAGGTGGGTTTCCCCGGTTACCACTGACTGTCGGAGATGCGTGTCCCTGGTTACCACCGACTGTCACATGTGCGTGTCCTGGTAACCACGGTCACAGGAGAGGTGTCCTTGGTTACCAGTGACTGTGGGTAGTGGTGTCCTTGGTTACCATGGTCACAGGAGCGGTTCCCTGGTTACCACCGACTGTCAAGGGAGGGCTGTCCCTGGGTACCATTGTCACAGGAGGGGTGTCCTTGGTTACCATGGTCACAGGTGGGTTTCCCTGGTTACCACCGACTGTCAGAAATGGGTGTCCCTGGTTACCACCGACTGTCACAGGCAGGTGTCCCTGGGCACTGTGAATGTCACAGGTGGGTTTCCCTGGTTACCACCGACTGTCACAGGTGAGTGTACATGGTTACCACTGACTGTCACAGGAGGGCTGTCCCTGGGTACCATTGTCACAGCAGGGTGTCCTTGGTTACCACTGGCACAGGAGGTGTGTCCCTGGCTACCACTGACTGTCACAGGAGGGGTGTCCTTGGTTACCATGGTCGCAGGTGGGTTTTACTGGTTACCACTGACTGTCAGAGATGCGTGTCCCTGGTTAACACCGACTGTCACAGGAGGGCTGTCCCTGTGTACCATTATCACAGGGGGGTTGTCCTTGGTTACCATGGTCACAGGTGGGTTTCCCTGGTTACCACCGACTGTCAGAGATGCGTGTCCCGAGTAACCACGGTCACAGGAGAGGTGTCCTTGGTTACCAGTAAATGTGGGTAGGGGTGTCCTTGGTTACCATGGTCACAGGTTGGTTTCCCTGGTTACCTCCAACTGTCACAGGAGGGCTGTCCCTGGGTACCATTGTCACAGGAGGGGTGTCCTTGCTTACCACTGGCACAGGAGGTGTGTCCCTGGTTACCACTGACTGTCACAGGAGGGGTGTCCTTGGTTACCATGGTCGCAGGTGGGTTTCGCTTGTTACCACTGACTGTCAGAGATGCGTGTCCCTGGTTACCACCGACAGTCATATGTGCGTGTCCTGGTAACCACGGTCACAGGAGAGGTGTCCTTGGTTACCAGTGAGTGTGGGTAGGGGTGTCCTTGGTTACCATGGTCACAGGTGTGTTTCCCTGGTTACCACCGACTGTCACAGGAGGGCTGTCCCTGGGTACCATTGTCACAGAAGGGGTGTCCTTGGTTACCATGGTCACAGGTGGGTTTCCCTGGTTACCACCGACTGTCAGAGATGCTTGTCCCTGGTAACCACGGTCACAGGAGGGGTGTCCTTCGTTACCAGTGAGGGTGGGTAGGGGTGTCCTTGGTTACCATGGTCACAGGTTGGTTCCCCTGGTTACCACGACTGTCACAGGAGGGCTGTCCCTGGGTACCATTGTCACAGAAGGGGTGTCCTTGGTTACCATGGTACACAGGTGGGTTTCCCTGGTTACCACCGACTGTCAGAGATGCGTGTCCCTGGTAACCACGGTCACAGGAGAGGTGTCCTTGGTTACCAGTGACTGTGGGTAGGGGTGTCCTTGGTTACCATGGTCACAGGTGGGTTCCCCTGTTTACCACCGACTGTCACAGGAGGGCTGTCCCTGGGTACCATTGTCACAGAAGTGGTGTCCTTGCTTACCACTGGCACAGGAGGTGTGTCCCTGGTTCCCACTGACTGTCACAGGAGTGGTGTCCTTGGTTACCATGGTCGCAGGTGGGTTTCCCCGGTTACCACTGACTGTCGGAGATGCGTGTCCCTGGTTACCACCGACAGTCACATGTGCGTGTCCTGGTAACCACGGTCACAGGAGAGGTGTCCTTGTTTAGCAGTGACTGTGGGTAGGGGTGTCCTTGGTTACCATGGTCACAGGAGGGTTTCCCTGGTTACCACCGACTGTCAAGGGAGGGCTGTCCCTGGGTACCATTGTCACAGGAGGGGTGTCCTTGGTTACCATGGTCACAGGTGGGTTTCCCTGGTTACCACCGACTGTCAGAAATGGGTGTCCCTGGTTACCACCGACTGTCACAGGCAGGTGTCCCTGGGCACTGTGAATGTCACAGGTGGGTTTCCCTGGTTACCACCAACTGTCACAGGTGAGTGTACATGGTTACCACTGACTGTCACAGGAGGGCTGTCCCTGGGTACCATTGTCACAGCAGGGGTGTCCTTGGTTACCACTGGCACAGGAGGTGTGTCCCTGGCTACCACTGACTGTCACAGGAGGGGTGTCCTTGGTTACCATGGTCGCAGGTGGGTTTTACTGGTAACCACTGACTGTCACAGATGCGTGTCGCTGGTTAACACCGACTGTCACAGGAGGGCTGTCCCTGTGTACCATTGTCACAGGGGGGGTGTCCTTGGTTACCATGGTCACAGGTGGGTTTCCCTGATTACCACCGACTGTCAGAGATGCGTGTCCCGAGTAACCACGGTCACAGGAGAGGTGTCCTTGGTTACCAGTAAATGTGGGTAGGGGTGTCCTTGGTTACCATGGTCACAGGTTGGTTTCCCTGGTTACCTCCGACTGTCACAGGAGGGCTGTCCCTGGGTACCATTGTCACAGGAGGCGTGTCCCTGGTTACCATGGTCACAGGTGGGTTTCCCTGGTTATCACCGAATGTCAGAAATGCGTGTCCCTGGTTACCACCGACTGTCACAGGCAGGTGTCCCTGGGCACTGTGAATGTCACAGGTGGGTTTCCCTGTTTACCACCGACTGTCACAGTTGAGTGTACATGGTTACCACTGACTGTCATAGGAGGGCTGTCCCTGGGTACCATTGTCACAGGAGGGGTGTCCTTGCTTACCACTGGCACAGGAGGTGTGTCCCTGGTTACCACTGACTGTCACAGGAGGGGTGTCCTTGGTTACCATGGTCGCAGGTGGGTTTCGCTTGTTACCACTGACTGTCAGAGATGCGTGTCCCTGGTTACCACCGACTGTCATATGTGTGTGTCCTGGTAACCACGGTCACAGGAGAGGTGTCCTTGGTTACCAGTGAGTGTGGGTAGGGGTGTCCTTGGTTACCATGGTCACAGGTGTGTTTCCCTGGTTACCACCGACTGTCACAGGAGGGCTGTCCCTGGGTACCATTGTCACAGAAGGGGTGTCCTTGGTTACCATGGTCAGAGGTGGGTTTCCCTGGTTACCACCGACTGTCACAGATGCTTGTCCCTGGTAACCACGGTCACAGGAGGGGTGTCCTTCGTTACCGGTGACGGTGGGTAGGGGTGTCCTTGGTTACCATGGTCACAGGTTGGTTGCCCTGGTTACCACCGACTTTCACAGGAGGGCTGTCCCTGGGTACCATTGTCACAGAAGGGGTGTCCTTGGTTACCATGGTCACAGGTGGGTTTCCCTGGTTACCACCGACTGTCAGAGATGCGTGTCCCTGGTAACCACGGTCACAGGAGAGGTGTCCTTGGTTACCAGTGACTGTGGGTAGGGGTGTCCTTGGTTACCATGGTCACAGGTTGGTTCCCCTGTTTACCACCGACTGTCACAGGAGGGCTGTCCCTGGGTACCATTGTCACAGAAGTGGTGTCCTTGCTTACCACTGGCACAGGAGGTGTGTCCCTGGTTCCCACTGACTGTCACAGGAGTGGTGTCCTTGGTTACCATGGTCGCAGGTGGGTTTCCCCGGTTACCACTGACTGTCGGAGATGCGTGTCCCTGGTTACCACCGACAGTCACATGTGCGTGTCCTGGTAACCGCGGTCACAGGAGAGGTGTCCTTGGTTACCAGTGACTGTGGGTAGGGGTGTCCTTGGTTACCATGGTCACAGGTGGGTTTCCCTGGTTACCATCGACTGTCACAGGAGGGCTGTCCCTGTGTACCATTGTCACAGGAGGGGTGTCCTTGGTTACCATGGTCACAGGTGGGTTTCCCTGGTTACCACCGACTGCCAGAGATGCGTGTCCCGAGTAACCACGGTCACAGGAGAGGTGTCCTTGGTTACCAGTAACCGTGGTTAGGGGTGTCCTTGGTTACCATGTTCACAGGTGGGTTTCCCTGGTTACCATCGACTGTCACAGGAGGGCTGTCCCTGTGTACCATTGTCACAGGACGGGTGTCTTTGGTTACCATGGTCAAAGGTGGGTTTCCCTGGTTACTACCGACGGTCAGAGATGCGTGTCCCTGGTAACCATGGTCACAGGAGAGGTGTCCTTGGTTTCCAGTGACTGTGGGTAGGGGTGTCCTTGGTTACCATGGTCACAGGTTGGTTTCCCTGGTTACCACCGACTGTCAGACATGCGTGTCCCGAGTAACCACGGTCACAGGAGAGGTGTCCTTTGTTACCAGTAACTGTGGGTAGGGGTGTCCTTGGTTACCATGGTCACAGGTTGGTTTCCCTGGTTACCACAGACTGTCACAGGAGGGCTGTCCCTGGGTACCATTGTCACAGGAGGGGTGTCCTTGGTTACCATGGTCACAGGTGGGTTTCCCTGGTAACCACAGACTTTCAAAGATGCGTGTCCGTGGTAACCACGGTCACAGTAGAGGTGTCATTGGTTACCAATGACTGTGGGTAGGGGTGTCTTTGGTTACCATGGTCACAGGTGGGTTTCCCTGGATACCACCGACTCTCACAGGAAGGCTGTCCCTGTGTACCATTGTCACAGGAGGTGTGTCCTTGGTTACCATGGTCACAGGTGGGTTTCCCTGGTTACCATCGACTGTCAGAAATGCGTGTCCCTGGTAACCACGGTCACAGGAGAGGTGTCCTTGGTTACCAGTGACTGTGGGTAGGGGTGTCCTTGGTTACCATGGTCACAGGTGGGTTTCCCTGGTTACCACCGACTTTCACAGGAGGGCTGTCCCTGGGTACCATTGTCACAGGAGGGGTGCCTTGGATACCATGGTCACAGGTGGGTTTCCCTGGTTACCACCGAATGTCAGAAATGCGTGTCCTTGGTTACCACTGACTGTCACAGGCAGGTGTCCCTGGGCACTGTGAATGTCACAGGTGGGTTTCCCTGGTTACCACCGACTGTCACAGTTGAGTGTACATGGTTACCACTGACTGTCATAGGAGGGCTCTCCCTGGGTACCATTGTCACAGGAGGGGTGTCCTTGCTTACCACTGGCACAGGAGGTGTGTCCCTGGTTACCACTGACTGTCACAGGAGGGGTGTCCTTGGTTACCATGGTCGCAGGTGGGTTTCCCTTGTTACCACTGACTGTCAGAGATGTGTGTCCCTGGTTACCACCGACTGTCATATGTGCGTGTCCTGGTAACCACGGTCACAATAGAGGTGTCCTTGTTTACCAGTGATTGTGGGTAGGGGTGTCCTTGGTTACCATGTTGACAGGTGGGTTTCCCTGGTTACTACCGACTGTCAGAGATGCGTGTCCCTGGTAAACATGGTCACAGGAGAGGTGTCCTTGGTTTCCAGTGACTGTGGGTAGGGGTGTCCTTGGTTACCATGGTCACAGGTGGGTTTCCCTGGTTACCACCGACTGTCAGAGATGCGTGTCCCTGGTAACCACGGTCACAGGAGAGGTGTCCTTGTTTACCAGTGATTGTGGGTAGGGGGGTCCTTGGTTACCATGGTCACAGGTGGGTTACCCTGGTTACCACCGACTGTCACAGGAGGGCTCTCCCTGGGTAGCATTGTCACAGGAGGGGTGTCCTTGGTTACCATGGTCACAGGTGGGTTTCCCTGGTTACCAGCGACTGTCAGAAATGCGTGTCCCTGGTTACCACCAACTGTCACAGGCAGGTGTCCCTGGTCACTGTGAATGTCCCAGGTGGGTTTCCCAGGTTACCACCGACTGTCACAGTTGAGTGTACATGGTTACCACTGACTGTCACAGGAGGGCTGTCCCTGGGTTCCATTGTCACAGGAGGGGTGTCCTTGGTTACAACTGGCACAGGAGGTGTGTCCCTGGATACCACTGACTGTCACAGAGGGGTGTCCTTGGTTACCATGGTCGCAGTTGGGTTTCCCTGGTTACCACTGACTGTCAGAACTGCGTGTACCTGGTTACCACCGACTGTCATATGTGCATGTCCTGGTAACCACGGTCACAGGAGAGGTGTCCTTGGTTACCATGGTCACAGGTGGCTTTCCCTGGTTACCACCGACTGTCAGAAATGGGTCTCCCTGGTTACCACCGACTGTCACAGGCTGGTGTCCCTGGGCACTGTGAATGTCACAGGTGGATTTCCCTGGTTACCACCGACTGTCACAGTTGAGTGTACATGGTTACCACTGACTGTCAGGGGAGGGCTGTCCCTGGGTACCATTGTCACAGGAGGGGTGTCCTTGGTTACCACTGGCACAGGAGGTGTGTCCCTGGCTACCACTGACTGTCACAGGAGGGGTGTCCTTGGTTACCATGGTCGCAGGTGGGTTTCCCTGGTTACCACCGACTGTCATATGTGGGTGTCCTGGTAACCACGGTCACAGGAGAGGTGTCCTTGGTTACCAGTGACTGTGGGTAGGGGTGTCCTTGGTTACCATGGTCACAGGTGGGTTTCCCTGGTTACCATCGACTGTCACAGGAGGGCTGTCCCTGTGTACCATTGTCACAGGAGGGGTGTCCTTGGTTACCATGGTCACAGGTGGGTTTCCCTGGTTAACACCGACTGCCAGAGATGCGTGTCCCGAGTAACCACGGTCACAGGAGAGGTGTCCTTGGTTACCAGTAACTGTGGTTAGGGGTGTCCTTGGTTACCATGGTCACAGGTGGGTTTCCCTGGTTACCATCGACTGTCACAGGAGGGCTGTCCCTGTGTTCCATTGTCACAGGACGGGTGTCTTTGGTTACCATGGTCACAGGTGGGTTTCCCTGGTTACTACCGACGGTCAGAGATGCGTGTCCCGAGTAACCACGGTCACAGGAGAGGTGTCCTTTGTTACCAGTGAGTGTGGGTAGGGGTGTCCTTGGTTACCATGGTCACAGGTGTGTTTCCCTGGTTACCACCGACTGTCACAGGAGGGCTGTCCCTGGGTACCATTGTCACAGAAGGGGTGTCCTTGGTTACCATGGTCAGAGGTGGGTTTCCCTGGTTACCACCGACTGTCAGAGATGCTTGTCCCTGGTAACCACGGTCACAGGAGGGGTGTCCTTCGTTACCGGTGACGGTGGGTAGGGGTGTCCTTGGTTACCATGGTCACAGGTTGGTTCCCCTGGTTACCACCGACTGTCACAGGAGGGCTGTCCCTGGGTACCATTGTCACAGAAGGGGTGTCCTTGGTTACCATGGTCACAGGTGGGTTTCCCTGTTTACCACCGACTGTCAGAGATGCGTGTCCCTGGTAACCACGGTCACAGGAGAGGTGTCCTTGGTTACCAGTGACTGTGGGTAGGGGTGTCCTTGGTTACCATGGTCACAGGTTGGTTCCCCTGTTTACCACCGACTGTCACAGGAGGGCTGTCCCTGGGTACCATTGTCACAGAAGTGGTGTCCTTGCTTACCACTGGCACAGGAGGTGTGTCCCTGGTTCCCACTGACTGTCACAGGAGTGGTGTCCTTGGTTACCATGGTCGCAGGTGGGTTTCCCTTGTTACCACTGACTGTCAGAGATGCGTGTCCCTGGTTACCACCGACTGTCATATGTGCGTGTCCTGGTAACCGCGGTCACAGGAGAGGTGTCCTTGGTTACCAGTGACTGTGGGTAGGGATGTCCTTGGTTACCATGGTCACAGGTGGGTTTCCCTGGTTACCATCGACTGTCACAGGAGGGCTGTCCCTGTGTACCATTGTCACAGGAGGGGTGTCCTTGGTTACCATGGTCACAGGTGGGTTTCCCTGGTTACCACCGACTGCCAGAGATGCGTGTCCCTGGTAACCACGGTCACAGGAGAGGTGTCCTTGGTTACCAGTGATTGTGGGTAGGGGGGTCCTTGGTTACCATGGTCACAGGTGGGTTACCCTGGTTACCACCGACTGTCACAGGAGGGCTATCCCTGGGTAGCATTGTCACAGGAGGGGTGTCCTTGGTTACCATGGTCACAGGTGGGTTTCCCTGGTTACCAGCGACTGTCAGAAATGCGTGTCCCTGGTTACCACCAACTGTCACAGGCAGGTGTCCCTGGTCACTGTGAATGTCCCAGGTGGGTTTCCCAGGTTACCACCGACTGTCACAGTTGAGTGTACATGGTTACCACTGACTGTCACAGGAGGGCTGTCCCTGGGTTCCATTGTCACAGGAGGGGTGTCCTTGGTTACAACTGGCACAGGAGGTGTGTCCCTGGATACCACTGACTGTCACAGAGGGGTGTCCTTGGTTACCATGGTCGCAGTTGGGTTTCCCTGGTTACCACTGACTGTCAGAACTGCGTGTACCTGGTTACCACCGACTGTCATATGTGCATGTCCTGGTAACCACGGTCACAGGAGAGGTGTCCTTGGTTACCATGGTCACAGGTGGCTTTCCCTGGTTACCACCGACTGTCAGAAATGGGTCTCCCTGGTTACCACCGACTGTCACAGGCTGGTGTCCCTGGGCACTGTGAATGTCACAGGTGGATTTCCCTGGTTACCACCGACTGTCACAGTTGAGTGTACATGGTTACCACTGACTGTCAGGGGAGGGCTGTCCCTGGGTACCATTGTCACAGGAGGGGTGTCCTTGGTTACCACTGGCACAGGATGTGTGTCCCTGGCTACCACTGACTGTCACAGGAGGGGTGTCCTTGGTTACCATGGTCGCAGGTGGGTTTCCCTGGTTACCACCGACTGTCATATGTGGGTGTCCTGGTAACCACGGTCACAGGAGAGGTGTCCTTGATTACCAGTGACTGTGGGTAGGGGTGTCCTTGGTTACCATGGTCACAGGTGGGTTTCCCTGGTTACCATCGACTGTCACAGGAGGGCTGTCCCTGTGTACCATTGTCACAGGAGGGGTGTCCTTGGTTACCATGGTCACAGGTGGGTTTCCCTGGTTAACACCGACTGCCAGAGATGCGTGTCCCGAGTAACCACGGTCACAGGAGAGGTGTCCTTGGTTACCAGTAACTGTGGTTAGGGGTGTCCTTGGTTACCATGGTCACAGGTGGGTTTCCCTGGTTACCATCGACTGTCACAGGAGGGCTGTCCCTGTGTTCCATTGTCACAGGACGGGTGTCTTTGGTTACCATGGTCACAGGTGGGTTTCCCTGGTTACTACCGACGGTCAGAGATGCGTGTCCCGAGTAACCACGGTCACAGGAGAGGTGTCCTTTGTTACCAGTGAGTGTGGGTAGGGGTGTCCTTGGTTACCATGGTCACAGGTGTATTTCCCTGGTTACCACCGACTGTCACAGGAGGGCTGTCCCTGGGTACCATTGTCACAGAAGGGGTGTCCTTGGTTACCATGGTCAGAGGTGGGTTTCCCTGGTTACCACCGACTGTCAGAGATGCTTGTCCCTGGTAACCACGGTCACAGGAGGGGTGTCCTTCGTTACCGGTGACGGTGGGTAGGGGTGTCCTTGGTTACCATGGTCACAGGTTGGTTCCCCTGGTTACCACCGACTGTCACAGGAGGGCTGTCCCTGGGTACCATTGTCACAGAAGGGGTGTCCTTGGTTACCATGGTCACAGGTGGGTTTCCCTGTTTACCACCGACTGTCAGAGATGCGTGTCCCTGGTAACCACGGTCACAGGAGAGGTGTCCTTGGTTACCAGTGACTGTGGGTAGGGGTGTCCTTGGTTACCATGGTCACAGGTTGGTTCCCCTGTTTACCACCGACTGTCACAGGAGGGCTGTCCCTGGGTACCATTGTCACAGAAGTGGTGTCCTTGCTTACCACTGGCACAGGAGGTGTGTCCCTGGTTCCCACTGACTGTCACAGGAGTGGTGTCCTTGGTTACCATGGTCGCAGGTGGGTTTCCCTTGTTACCACTGACTGTCAGAGATGCGTGTCCCTGGTTACCACCGACTGTCATATGTGCGTGTCCTGGTAACCGCGGTCACAGGAGAGGTGTCCTTGGTTACCAGTGACTGTGGGTAGGGATGTCCTTGGTTACCATGGTCACAGGTGGGTTTCCCTGGTTACCATCGACTGTCACAGGAGGGCTGTCCCTGTGTACCATTGTCACAGGAGGGGTGTCCTTGGTTACCATGGTCACAGGTGGGTTTCCCTGGTTACCACCGACTGCCAGAGATGCGTGTCCCGAGTAACCACGGTCACAGGAGAGGTGTCCTTGGTTACCAGTAACCGTGGTTAGGGGTGTCCTTGGTTACCATGTTCACAGGTGGGTTTCCCTGGTTACCATCGACTGTCACAGGAGGGCTGTCCCTGTGTACCATTGTCACAGGACGGGTGTCTTTGGTTACCATGGTCAATGGTGGGTTTCCCTGGTTACTACCGACGGTCAGAGATGCGTGTCCCTGGTAACCATGGTCACAGGAGAGGTGTCCTTGGTTTCCAGTGACTGTGGGTAGGGGTGTCCTTGGTTACCATGGTCACAGGTGGGTTTCCCTGGTTACCACCGACTGTCAGACATGCGTGTCCCGAGTAACCACGGTCACAGGAGAGGTGTCCTTTGTTACCAGTAACTGTGGGTAGTGGTGTCCTTGGTTACCATGGTCACAGGTTGGTTTCCCTGGTTACCACAGACTGTCACAGGAGGGCTGTCCCTGGGTACCATTGTCACAGGAGGGGTGTCCTTGGTTACCATGGTCACAGGTGGGTTTCCCTGGTAACCACAGACTTTCAAAGATGCGTGTCCGTGGTAACCACGGTCACAGTAGAGGTGTCATTGGTTACCAATGACTGTGGGTAGGGGTGTCTTTGGTTACCATGGTCACAGGTGGGTTTCCCTGGATACCACCGACTCTCACAGGAAGGCTGTCCCTGTGTACCATTGTCACAGGAGGTGTGTCCTTGGTTACCATGGTCACAGGTGGGTTTCCCTGGTTACCATCGACTGTCAGAAATGCGTGTCCCTGGTAACCACGGTCACAGGAGAGGTGTCCTTGGTTACCAGTGACTGTGGGTAGGGGTGTCCTTGGTTACCATGGTCACAGGTGGGTTTCCCTGGTTACCACCGACTTTCACAGGAGGGCTGTCCCTGGGTACCATTGTCACAGGAGGGGTGACCTTGGATACCATGGTCACAGGTGGGTTTCCCTGGTTACCACCGAATGTCAGAAATGCGTGTCCTTGGTTACCACTGACTGTCACAGGCAGGTGTCCCTGGGCACTGTGAATGTCACAGGTGGGTTTCCCTGGTTACCACCGACTGTCACAGTTGAGTGTACATGGTTACCACTGACTGTCATAGGAGGGCTCTCCCTGGGTACCATTGTCACAGGAGGGGTGTCCTTGCTTACCACTGGCACAGGAGGTGTGTCCCTGGTTACCACTGACTGTCACAGGAGGGGTGTCCTTGGTTACCATGGTCGCAGGTGGGTTTCCCTTGTTACCACTGACTGTCAGAGATGCGTGTCCCTGGTAACCACTGACTGTCATATGTGCGTGTCCTGGTAACCACGGTCACAGGAGAGGTGTCCTTGTTTACCAGTGATTGTGGGTAGGGGTGTCCTTGGTTACCATGTTGACAGGTGGGTTTCCCTGGTTACTACCGACTGTCAGAGATGCGTGTCCCTGGTAAACATGGTCACAGGAGAGGTGTCCTTGGTTTCCAGTGACTGTGGGTAGGGGTGTCCTTGGTTACCATGGTCACAGGTGGGTTTCCCTGGTTACCACCGACTGTCAGAGATGCGTGTCCCTGGTAACCACGGTCACAGGTGAGGTGTCCTTGGTTACCAGTGATTGTGGGTAGGGGGGTCCTTGGTTACCATGGTCACAGGTGGGTTACCCTGGTTACCACCGACTGTCACAGGAGGGCTATCCCTGTGTAGCATTGTCACAGGAGGGGTGTCCTTGGTTACCATGGTCACAGGTGGGTTTCCCTGGTTACCAGCGACTGTCAGAAATGCGTGTCCCTGGTTACCACCAACTGTCACAGGCAGGTGTCCCTGGGCACTGTGAATGTCCCAGGTGGGTTTCCCAGGTTACCACCGACTGTCACAGTTGAGTGTACATGGTTACCACTGACTGTCACAGGAGGGCTGTCCCTGGGTTCCATTGTCACAGGAGGGGTGTCCTTGGTTACAACTGGCACAGGAGGTGTGTCCCTGGATACCACTGACTGTCACAGAGGGGTGTCCTTGGTTACCATGGTCGCAGTTGGGTTTCCCTGGTTACCACTGACTGTCAGAGGTGCGTGTACCTGGTTACCACCGACTGTCATATGTGCATGTCCTGGTAACCACGGTCACAGGAGAGGTGTCCTTGGTTACCAGTGACTGTGGGTAAGGGTGTCCTTGGTTACCATGGTCACAGGTGGGTTTCCCTGGTTACCACCGACTGTCAAGGGAAGGCTGTCCCTGGGTACCAGTGTCACAGGAGGGGTGTCCTTGGTTACCATGGTCACAGGTGGCTTTCCCTGGTTACCACCGACTGTCAGAAATGGGTGTCCCTGGTTACCACCGACTGTCACAGGCTGGTGTCCCTGGGCACTGTGAATGTCACAGGTGGATTTCCCTGGTTACCACCGACTGTTACAGTTGAGTGTACATGGTTACCACTGACTGTCAGGGGAGGGCTGTCCCTGGGTACCATTGTCACAGGAGGGGTGTCCTTGGTTACCACTGGCACAGGAGGTGTGTCCCTGGCTACCACTGACTGTCACAGGAGGGGTGTCCTTGGTTACCATGGTCGCAGGTGGGTTTCCCTGGTTACCACCGACTGTCATATGTGGGTGTCCTGGTAACCACGGTCACAGGAGAGGTGTCCTTGGTTACCAGTGACTGTGGGTAGGGGTGTCCTTGGTTACCATGGTCACAGGTGGGTTTCCCTGGTTACCATCGACTGTCACAGGAGGGCTATCCCTGTGTACCATTGTCACAGGGGGGGTGTCCTTGGTTACCATGGTCACAGGTGGGTTTCCCTGGTTAGCACCGACTGTCAGAGATGCGTGTCCCGAGTAACCACGGTCACAGGAGAGGTGTCCTTGGTTACCAGTAAATGTGGGTAGGGGTGTCCTTGGTTACCATGGTCACAGGTTGGTTTCCCTGGTTACCTCCGACTGTCACAGGAGGGCTGTCCCTGGGTACCATTGTCACAGGAGGCGTGTCCCTGGTTACCATGGTCACAGGTGGGTTTCCCTGGTTATCACCGAATGTCAGAAATGCGTGTCCCTGGTTACCACCGACTGTCACAGGCAGGTGTCCCTGGGCACTGTGAATGTCACAGGTGGGTTTCCCTGGTTACCACCGACTGTCACAGTTGAGTGTACATGGTTACCACTGACTGTCATAGGAGGGCTGTCCCTGGGTACCATTGTCACAGGAGGGGTGTCCTTGCTTACCACTGGCACAGGAGGTGTGTCCCTGGTTACCACTGACTGTCACAGGAGGGGTGTCCTTGGTTACCATGGTCGCAGGTGGGTTTCGCTTGTTAACACTGACTGTCAGAGATGCGTGTCCCTGGTTACCACCGACTGTCATATGTGTGTGTCCTGGTAACCACGGTCACAGGAGAGGTGTCCTTGGTTACCAGTGAGTGTGGGTACGGGTGTCCTTGGTTACCATGGTCACAGGTGTGTTTCCCTGGTTACCACCGACTGTCACAGGAGGGCTGTCCCTGGGTACCATTGTCACAGAAGGGGTGTCCTTGGTTACCATGGTCACAGGTGGGTTTCCCTGGTTACCACCGACTGTCAGAGATGCTTGTCCCTGGTAAACACGGTCACAGGAGGGGTGTCCTTCGTTACCAGTGACGGTGGGTAGGGGTGTCCTTGGTTACCATGGTCACAGGTTGGTTCCCCTGGTTACCACCGACTGTCACAGGAGGGCTGTCCCTGGGTACCATTGTCACAGAAGGGGTGTCCTTGGTTACCATGGTCACAGGTGGGTTTCCCTGGTTACCACCGACTGTCAGAGATGCGTGTCCCTGGTAACCACGGTCACAGGAGAGGTGTCCTTGTTTACCAGTGACTGTGGGTAGGGGTGTCCTTGGTTACCATGGTCACAGGTTGGTTCCCCTGTTTACCACCGACTGTCACAGGAGGGCTGTCCCTGGGTACCATTGTCACAGAAGTGGTGTCCTTGCTTACCACTGGCACAGGAGGTGTGTCCCTGGTTCCCACTGACTGTCACAGGAGTGGTGTCCTTGGTTACCATGGTCGCAGGTGGGTTTCCCTGGTTACCATCGACTGTCACAGGAGGGCTGTCCCTGTGTACCATTGTCACAGGAGGGGTGTCCTTGGTTACCATGGTCACAGGTGGGTTTCCCTGGTTACCACCGACTGCCAGAGATGTGTGTCCCGAGTAACCACGGTCACAGGAGAGGTGTCCTTGGTTACCAGTAACCGTGGTTAGGGGTGTCCTTGGTTACCATGGTCACAGGTGGGTTTCCCTGGTTACCATCGACTGTCACAGGAGGGCTGTCCCTGTGTACCATTGTCACAGGACGGGTGTCTTTGGTTACCATGGTCACAGGTGGGTTTCCCTGGTTACTACCGACGGTCAGAGATGCGTGTCCCTGGTAACCATGGTCACAGGAGAGGTGTCCTTGGTTTCCAGTGACTGTGGGTAGGGGTGTCCTTGGTTACCATGGTCACAGGTGGGTTTCCCTGGTTACCACCGACTGTCAGACATGCGTGTCCCGAGTAACCACGGTCACAGGAGAGGTGTCCTTTGTTACCAGTAACTGTGGGTAGTGGTGTCCTTGGTTACCATGGTCACAGGTTGGTTTCCCTGGTTACCACAGACTGTCACAGGAGGGCTGTCCCTGGGTACCATTGTCACAGGAGGGGTGTCCTTGGTTACCATGGTCACAGGTGGGTTTCCCTGGTAACCACAGACTTTCAAAGATGCGTGTCCGTGGTAACCACGGTCACAGTAGAGGTGTCATTGGTTACCAATGACTGTGGGTAGGGGTGTCTTTGGTTACCATGGTCACAGGTGGGTTTCCCTGGATACCACCGACTCTCACAGGAAGGCTGTCCCTGTGTACCATTGTCACAGGAGGTGTGTCCTTGGTTACCATGGTCACAGGTGGGTTTCCCTGGTTACCATCGACTGTCAGAAATGCGTGTCCCTGGTAACCACGGTCACAGGAGAGGTGTCCTTGGTTACCAGTGACTGTGGGTAGGGGTGTCCTTGGTTACCATGGTCACAGGTGGGTTTCCCTGGTTACCACCGACTTTCACAGGAGGGCTGTCCCTGGGTACCATTGTCACAGGAGGGGTGACCTTGGATACCATGGTCACAGGTGGGTTTCCCTGGTTACCACCGAATGTCAGAAATGCGTGTCCTTGGTTACCACTGACTGTCACAGGCAGGTGTCCCTGGGCACTGTGAATGTCACAGGTGGGTTTCCCTGGTTACCACCGACTGTCACAGTTGAGTGTACATGGTTACCACTGACTGTCATAGGAGGGCTCTCCCTGGGTACCATTGTCACAGGAGGGGTGTCCTTGCTTACCACTGGCACAGGAGGTGTGTCCCTGGTTACCACTGACTGTCACAGGAGGGGTGTCCTTGGTTACCATGGTCGCAGGTGGGTTTCCCTTGTTACCACTGACTGTCAGAGATGCGTGTCCCTGGTAACCACTGACTGTCATATGTGCGTGTCCTGGTAACCACGGTCACAGGAGAGGTGTCCTTGTTTACCAGTGATTGTGGGTAGGGGTGTCCTTGGTTACCATGTTGACAGGTGGGTTTCCCTGGTTACTACCGACTGTCAGAGATGCGTGTCCCTGGTAAACATGGTCACAGGAGAGGTGTCCTTGGTTTCCAGTGACTGTGGGTAGGGGTGTCCTTGGTTACCATGGT
Source organism: Rangifer tarandus platyrhynchus (assembly GCA_949782905.1). Lineage (NCBI taxonomy): Eukaryota > Metazoa > Chordata > Mammalia > Artiodactyla > Cervidae > Rangifer > Rangifer tarandus. The sequence continues at coordinate 399,621 of CATKSN020000630.1, forward strand.
CACAGGTGGGTTTCCCTGGTTACCACCGACTGTCAGAGATGCGTGTCCCTGGTAACCACGGTCACAGGTGAGGTGTCCTTGGTTACCAGTGATTGTGGGTAGGGGGGTCCTTGGTTACCATGGTCACAGGTGGGTTACCCTGGTTACCACCGACTGTCACAGGAGGGCTATCCCTGTGTAGCATTGTCACAGGAGGGGTGTCCTTGGTTACCATGGTCACAGGTGGGTTTCCCTGGTTACCAGCGACTGTCAGAAATGCGTGTCCCTGGTTACCACCAACTGTCACAGGCAGGTGTCCCTGGGCACTGTGAATGTCCCAGGTGGGTTTCCCAGGTTACCACCGACTGTCACAGTTGAGTGTACATGGTTACCACTGACTGTCACAGGAGGGCTGTCCCTGGGTTCCATTGTCACAGGAGGGGTGTCCTTGGTTACAACTGGCACAGGAGGTGTGTCCCTGGATACCACTGACTGTCACAGAGGGGTGTCCTTGGTTACCATGGTCGCAGTTGGGTTTCCCTGGTTACCACTGACTGTCAGAGGTGCGTGTACCTGGTTACCACCGACTGTCATATGTGCATGTCCTGGTAACCACGGTCACAGGAGAGGTGTCCTTGGTTACCAGTGACTGTGGGTAAGGGTGTCCTTGGTTACCATGGTCACAGGTGGGTTTCCCTGGTTACCACCGACTGTCAAGGGAAGGCTGTCCCTGGGTACCAGTGTCACAGGAGGGGTGTCCTTGGTTACCATGGTCACAGGTGGCTTTCCCTGGTTACCACCGACTGTCAGAAATGGGTGTCCCTGGTTACCACCGACTGTCACAGGCTGGTGTCCCTGGGCACTGTGAATGTCACAGGTGGATTTCCCTGGTTACCACCGACTGTTACAGTTGAGTGTACATGGTTACCACTGACTGTCAGGGGAGGGCTGTCCCTGGGTACCATTGTCACAGGAGGGGTGTCCTTGGTTACCACTGGCACAGGAGGTGTGTCCCTGGCTACCACTGACTGTCACAGGAGGGGTGTCCTTGGTTACCATGGTCGCAGGTGGGTTTCCCTGGTTACCACCGACTGTCATATGTGGGTGTCCTGGTAACCACGGTCACAGGAGAGGTGTCCTTGGTTACCAGTGACTGTGGGTAGGGGTGTCCTTGGTTACCATGGTCACAGGTGGGTTTCCCTGGTTACCATCGACTGTCACAGGAGGGCTATCCCTGTGTACCATTGTCACAGGGGGGGTGTCCTTGGTTACCATGGTCACAGGTGGGTTTCCCTGGTTAGCACCGACTGTCAGAGATGCGTGTCCCGAGTAACCACGGTCACAGGAGAGGTGTCCTTGGTTACCAGTAAATGTGGGTAGGGGTGTCCTTGGTTACCATGGTCACAGGTTGGTTTCCCTGGTTACCTCCGACTGTCACAGGAGGGCTGTCCCTGGGTACCATTGTCACAGGAGGCGTGTCCCTGGTTACCATGGTCACAGGTGGGTTTCCCTGGTTATCACCGAATGTCAGAAATGCGTGTCCCTGGTTACCACCGACTGTCACAGGCAGGTGTCCCTGGGCACTGTGAATGTCACAGGTGGGTTTCCCTGGTTACCACCGACTGTCACAGTTGAGTGTACATGGTTACCACTGACTGTCATAGGAGGGCTGTCCCTGGGTACCATTGTCACAGGAGGGGTGTCCTTGCTTACCACTGGCACAGGAGGTGTGTCCCTGGTTACCACTGACTGTCACAGGAGGGGTGTCCTTGGTTACCATGGTCGCAGGTGGGTTTCGCTTGTTAACACTGACTGTCAGAGATGCGTGTCCCTGGTTACCACCGACTGTCATATGTGTGTGTCCTGGTAACCACGGTCACAGGAGAGGTGTCCTTGGTTACCAGTGAGTGTGGGTACGGGTGTCCTTGGTTACCATGGTCACAGGTGTGTTTCCCTGGTTACCACCGACTGTCACAGGAGGGCTGTCCCTGGGTACCATTGTCACAGAAGGGGTGTCCTTGGTTACCATGGTCACAGGTGGGTTTCCCTGGTTACCACCGACTGTCAGAGATGCTTGTCCCTGGTAAACACGGTCACAGGAGGGGTGTCCTTCGTTACCAGTGACGGTGGGTAGGGGTGTCCTTGGTTACCATGGTCACAGGTTGGTTCCCCTGGTTACCACCGACTGTCACAGGAGGGCTGTCCCTGGGTACCATTGTCACAGAAGGGGTGTCCTTGGTTACCATGGTCACAGGTGGGTTTCCCTGGTTACCACCGACTGTCAGAGATGCGTGTCCCTGGTAACCACGGTCACAGGAGAGGTGTCCTTGTTTACCAGTGACTGTGGGTAGGGGTGTCCTTGGTTACCATGGTCACAGGTTGGTTCCCCTGTTTACCACCGACTGTCACAGGAGGGCTGTCCCTGGGTACCATTGTCACAGAAGTGGTGTCCTTGCTTACCACTGGCACAGGAGGTGTGTCCCTGGTTCCCACTGACTGTCACAGGAGTGGTGTCCTTGGTTACCATGGTCGCAGGTGGGTTTCCCTGGTTACCATCGACTGTCACAGGAGGGCTGTCCCTGTGTACCATTGTCACAGGAGGGGTGTCCTTGGTTACCATGGTCACAGGTGGGTTTCCCTGGTTACCACCGACTGCCAGAGATGTGTGTCCCGAGTAACCACGGTCACAGGAGAGGTGTCCTTGGTTACCAGTAACCGTGGTTAGGGGTGTCCTTGGTTACCATGGTCACAGGTGGGTTTCCCTGGTTACCATCGACTGTCACAGGAGGGCTGTCCCTGTGTACCATTGTCACAGGACGGGTGTCTTTGGTTACCATGGTCACAGGTGGGTTTCCCTGGTTACTACCGACGGTCAGAGATGCGTGTCCCTGGTAACCATGGTCACAGGAGAGGTGTCCTTGGTTTCCAGTGACTGTGGGTAGGGGTGTCCTTGGTTACCATGGTCACAGGTGGGTTTCCCTGGTTACCACCGACTGTCAGACATGCGTGTCCCGAGTAACCACGGTCACAGGAGAGGTGTCCTTTGTTACCAGTAACTGTGGTAGGGGTGTCCTTGGTTACCATGGTCACAGGTTGGTTTCCCTGGTTACCACAGACGGTCACAGGAGGGCTGTCCCTGGGTACCATTGTCACAGGAGGGGTGTCCTTGGTTACCATGGGCACAGGTGGGTTTCCCTGGTAACCACAGACTTTCAAAGATGCGTGTCCGTGGTAACCACGGTCACAGTAGAGGTGTCATTGGTTACCAATGACTGTGGGTAGGGGTGTCTTTGGTTACCATGGTCACAGGTGGGTTTCCCTGGTTACCACCGACTCTCACAGGAAGGCTGTCCCTGTGTACCATTGTCACAGGAGGTGTGTCCTTGGTTACCATGGTCACAGGTGGGTTTCCCTGGTTACCATCGACTGTCAGAAATGCGTGTCCCTGGTAACCACGGTCACAGGAGAGGTGTCCTTGGTTACCAGTGACTGTGGGTAGGGGTGTCCTTGGTTACCATGGTCACAGGTGGGTTTCCCTGGTTACCACCGACTTTCACAGGAGGGCTGTCCCTGGGTACCATTGTCACAGGAGGGGTGTCCTTGGATACCATGGTCACAGGTGGGTTTCCCTGGTTACCACCGAATGTCAGAAATGCGTGTCCTTGGTTACCACTGACTGTCACAGGCAGGTGTCCCTGGGCACTGTGAATGTCACAGGTGGGTTTCCCTGGTTACCACCGACTGTCACAGTTGAGTGTACATGGTTACCACTGACTGTCATAGCAGGGCTCTCCCTGGGTACCATTGTCACAGGAGGGGTGTCCTTGCTTACCACTGGCACAGGAGGTGTGTCCCTGGTTACCACTGACTGTCACAGGAGGGGTGTCCTTGGTTACCATGGTCGCAGGTGGGTTTCCCTTGTTACCACTGACTGTCAGAGATGTGTGTCCCTGGTTACCACCGACTGTCATATGTGCGTGTCCTGGTAACCACGGTCACAGGAGAGGTGTCCTTGTTTACCAGTGATTGTGGGTAGGGGTGTCCTTGGTTACCATGTTGACAGGTGGGTTTCCCTGGTTACTACCGACTGTCAGAGATGCGTGTCTCTGGTAAACATGGTCACAGGAGAGGTGTCCTTGGTTTCCAGTGACTGTGGGTAGGGGTGTCCTTGGTTACCATGGTCACAGGTGGGTTTCCCTGGTTACCACCGACTGTCAGAGATGCGTGTCCCTGGTAACCACGGTCACAGGAGAGGTGTCCTTGGTTACCAGTGATTGTGGGTAGGGGGGTCCTTGGTTACCATGGTCACAGGTGGGTTACCCTGGTTACCACCGACTGTCACAGGAGGGCTATCCCTGTGTAGCATTGTCACAGGAGGGGTGTCCTTGGTTACCATGGTCACAGGTGGGTTTCCCTGGTTACCAGCGACTGTCAGAAATGCGTGTCCCTGGTTACCACCAACTGTCACAGGCAGGTGTCCCTGGGCACTGTGAATGTCCCAGGTGGGTTTCCCAGGTTACCACCGACTGTCACAGTTGAGTGTACATGGTTACCACTGACTGTCACAGGAGGGCTGTCCCTGGGTTCCATTGTCACAGGAGGGGTGTCCTTGGTTACAACTGGCACAGGAGGTGTGTCCCTGGATACCACTGACTGTCACAGAGGGGTGTCCTTGGTTACCATGGTCGCAGTTGGGTTTCCCTGGTTACCACTGACTGTCAGAGGTGCGTGTACCTGGTTACCACCGACTGTCATATGTGCATGTCCTGGTAACCACGGTCACAGGAGAGGTGTCCTTGGTTACCAGTGACTGTGGGTAGGGGTGTCCTTGGTTACCATGGTCACAGGTGGGTTTCCCTGGTTACCACCGACTGTCAAGGGAAGGCTGTCCCTGGGTACCATTGTCACAGGAGGGGTGTCCTTGGTTACCATGGTCACAGGTGGCTTTCCCTGGTTACCACCGACTGTCAGAAATGGGTGTCCCTGGTTACCATCGACTGTCACAGGCTGGTGTCCCTGGGCACTGTGAATGTCACAGGTGGATTTCCCTGGTTACCACCGACTGTCACAGTTGAGTGTACATGGTTACCACTGACTGTCAGGGGAGGGCTGTCCCTGGGTACCATTGTCACAGGAGGGGTGTCCTTGGTTACCACTGGCACAGGAGGTGTGTCCCTGGCTACCACTGACTGTCACAGGAGGGGTTTCCTTGGTTACCATGGTCGCAGGTGGGTTTCCCTGGTTACCACCGACTGTCATATGTGGGTGTCCTGGTAACCACGGTCACAGGAGAGGTGTCCTTGGTTACCAGTGACTGTGGGTAGGGGTGTCCTTGGTTACCATGGTCACAGGTGGGTTTCCCTGGTTACCATCGACTGTCACAAGAGGGCTGTCCCTGTGTACCATTGTCACAGGAGGGGTGTCCTTGGTTACCATGGTCACAGGTGGGTTTCCCTGGTTACCACCGACTGCCAGAGATGCGTGTCCCGAGTAACCACGGTCACAGGAGAGGTGTCCTTGGTTACCAGTAACTGTGGTTAGGGGTGTCCTTGGTTACCATGGTCACAGGTGGGTTTCCCTGGTTACCATCGACTGTCACAGGAGGGCTGTCCCTGTGTTCCATTGTCACAGGACGGGTGTCTTTGGTTACCATGGTCACAGGTGGGTTTCCCTGGTTACTACCGACGGTCAGAGATGCGTGTCCCGAGTAACCACGGTCACAGGAGAGGTGTCCTTTGTTACCAGTAACTGTGGGTAGGGGTGTCCTTGGTTACCATGGTCACAGGTGGGTTTCCCTGGTTACCACCGACTGTCAGACATGCGTGTCCCGAGTAACCACGGTCACAGGAGTGGTGTCCTTTGTTACCAGTAACTGTGGGTAGGGGTGTCCTTGGTTACCATGGTCACAGGTTGGTTTCCCTGGTTACCACAGACTGTCACAGGAGGGCTGTCCCTGGGTACCATTGTCACAGGAGGGGTGTCCTTGGTTACCATGGTCACAGGTGGGTTTCCCTGGTAACCACCGACTTTCAAAGATGCGTGTCCGTGGTAACCACGGTCACAGTAGAGGTGTCCTTGGTTACCAATGACTGTGGGTAGGGGTGTCTTTGGTTACCATGGTCACAGGTGGGTTTCCCTGGTTACCACCGACTCTCACAGGAAGGCTGTCCCTGTGTACCATTGTCACAGGAGGTGTGTCCTTGGTTACCATGGTCACAGGTGGGTTTCCCTGGTTACCATCGACTGTCAGAAATGCGTGTCCCTGGTAACCACGGTCACAGGAGAGGTGTCATTGGTTACCAGTGACTGTGGGTAGGGGTGTCCTTGGTTACCATGGTCACAGGTGGGTTTCCCTGGTTACCACCGACTTTCACAGGAGGGCTGTCCCTGGGTACCATTGTCACAGTAGGGGTGTCCTTGGATACCATGGTCACAGGTGGGTTTCCCTGGTTACCACCGAATGTCAGAAATGCGTGTCCCTGGTTACCACTGACTGTCACAGGCAGGTGTCCCTGGGCACTGTGAATGTCACAGGTGGGTTTCCCTGGTTACCACCGACTGTCACAGTTGAGGGTACATGGTTACCACTGACTGTCATAGGAGGGCTGTCCCTGGGTACCATTGTCACAGGAGGGGTGTCCTTGCTTACCACTGGCACAGGAGGTTTGTCCCTGGTTACCACTGACTTTCACAGGAGGGGTGTCCTTGTTTACCATGGTCGCAGGTGGGTTTCCCTTGTTACCACTGACTGTCAGAGATGTGTGTCCCTGGTTACCACCGACTGTCATATGTGCGTGTCCTGGTAACCACGGTCACAGGAGAGGTGTCCTTGTTTACCAGTGATTGTGGGTAGGGGTGTCCTTGGTTACCATGTTCGCAGATGGGTTTCCCTGGTTACCACTGACTGTCAGAGATACGTGTCCCTGGTTACCACCGACTGTCATATGTGCGTGTCCTGGTAAACACGGTCACAGGAGAGGTGTCCTTGGTTACCAGTGAGTGTGGGTAGGGGTGTCCTTGGTTACCATGGTCACAGGTGGGTTTCCCTGGTTACCACCGACTTTCACAGGAGGGCTGTCCCAGGGTACCATTGTCACAGAAGGGGTGTCCTTGGTTACCATGGTCACAGGTGGGTTTCCCTGGTTACCACCGCCTGTCAGAGATGCGTGTCCCTGGTAACCACGGTCACATGAGAGGTGTCCTTCGTTACCAGTGACTGTGGGTAGGGGTGTCCTTGGTTACCATGGTCACAGGTTGGTTCCCCTGGTTACCACCGACTGTCACAGGAGAGCTGTCCCTGGGTACCATTGTCACAGAAGGGGTGTCCTTGGTTACCATGGTCACAGGTGGGTTTCCCTGGTTACCACCGACTGTTAGAGATGCGTGTCCCTGGTAACCACGGTCACAGGAGAGGTGTCCTTGGTTACCAGTGACTGTGGGTAGGGGTGTCGTTGGTTACCATCGTCGCAGGTGGGTTTTACTGGTTACCACTGACTGTCAGAGATGCGTGTCCGTGGTTACCACCGACTGTCATATGTGCGTGTCCTGGTAACCACGGTCACAGGAGAGGTGTCCTTGGTTACCAGTGACTGTGGGTAGGGGTGTCCTTGGTTACCATGGTCACAGGTGGGTTTCCCTGGTTAACACCGACTGTCACAGGAGGGCTGTCCCTGTGTACAATTGTCACAGGAGGGGTGTCCTTGGTTACCATGGTCACAGGTGGGTTTCCCTGGTTACCACTGACTGTCAGAGATGCGTGTCCCGGGTAACCACGGTCACAGGAGAGGTGTCCTTGGTTACCAGTAACTGTGGGTAGGGGTGTCCTTGGTTACCATGGTCACAGGTGGGTTTCCCTGGTTACCATCGACTGTCACAGGAGGGCTGTCCCTGGGTACCATTGTCACAGGAGGGGTGTCCTTGGTTACCATGGTCACATGTGGGATTCCCTGGTTACCACCAACTGTCAAAAATGCGTGTCCCTGGTTGCCACCGACTGTCACAGGCCGGTGTCCCTGGGCACTGTGAATGTCACAGGTGGGTTTCCCTGGTTACCACCGACTGTCACAGTTGAGTGTACATGGTTACCACTGACTGTCAGGGGAGGGCTGTCCCTGGGTACCATTGTCACAGGAGGGGTGTCCTTGGTTACCACTGGCACAGGAGGTGTGTCCCTGGCTACCACTGACTGTCACAGGAGGGGTGTCCTTGGTTACCATGGTCGCAGGTGGGTTTCCCTGGTTACCACCGACTGTCATATGTGGGTGTCCTGGTAACCACGGTCACAGGAGAGGTGTCCTTGGTTACCAGTGACTGTGGGTAGGGGTGTCCTTGGTTACCATGGTCACAGGTGGGTTTCCCTGGTTACCATCGACTGTCACAGGAGGGCTGTCCCTGTGTACCATTGTCACAGGGGGGGTGTCCTTGGTTACCATGGTCACAGGTGGGTTTCCCTGGTTAGCACCGACTGTCAGAGATGCGTGTCCCGAGTAACCACGGTCACAGGAGAGGTGTCCTTGGTTACCAGTAAATGTGGGTAGGGGTGTCCTTGGTTACCATGGTCACAGGTTGGTTTCCCTGGTTACCTCCGACTGTCACAGGAGGGCTGTCCCTGGGTACCATTGTCACAGGAGGCGTGTCCCTGGTTACCATGGTCACAGGTGGGTTTCCCTGGTTATCACCGAATGTCAGAAATGCGTGTCCCTGGTTACCACCGACTGTCACAGGCAGGTGTCCCTGGGCACTGTGAATGTCACAGGTGGGTTTCCCTGGTTACCACCGACTGTCACAGTTGAGTGTACATGGTTACCACTGACTGTCATAGGAGGGCTGTCCCTGGGTACCATTGTCACAGGAGGGGTGTCCTTGCTTACCACTGGCACAGGAGGTGTGTCCCTGGTTACCACTGACTGTCACAGGAGGGGTGTCCTTGGTTACCATGGTCGCAGGTGGGTTTCGCTTGTTAACACTGACTGTCAGAGATGCGTGTCCCTGGTTACCACCGACTGTCATATGTGTGTGTCCTGGTAACCACGGTCACAGGAGAGGTGTCCTTGGTTACCAGTGAGTGTGGGTACGGGTGTCCTTGGTTACCATGGTCACAGGTGTGTTTCCCTGGTTACCACCGACTGTCACAGGAGGGCTGTCCCTGGGTACCATTGTCACAGAAGGGGTGTCCTTGGTTACCATGGTCACAGGTGGGTTTCCCTGGTTACCACCGACTGTCAGAGATGCTTGTCCCTGGTAACCACGGTCACAGGAGGGGTGTCCTTCGTTACCAGTGACGGTGGGTAGGGGTGTCCTTGGTTACCATGGTCACAGGTTGGTTCCCCTGGTTACCACCGACTGTCACAGGAGGGCTGTCCCTGGGTACCATTGTCACAGAAGGGGTGTCCTTGGTTACCATGGTCACAGGTGGGTTTCCCTGGTTACCACCGACTGTCAGAGATGCGTGTCCCTGGTAACCACGGTCACAGGAGAGGTGTCCTTGTTTACCAGTGACTGTGGGTAGGGGTGTCCTTGGTTACCATGGTCACAGGTTGGTTCCCCTGTTTACCACCGACTGTCACAGGAGGGCTGTCCCTGGGTACCATTGTCACAGAAGTGGTGTCCTTGCTTACCACTGGCACAGGAGGTGTGTCCCTGGTTCCCACTGACTGTCACAGGAGTGGTGTCCTTGGTTACCATGGTCGCAGGTGGGTTTCCCTGGTTACCATCGACTGTCACAGGAGGGCTGTCCCTGTGTACCATTGTCACAGGAGGGGTGTCCTTGGTTACCATGGTCACAGGTGGGTTTCCCTGGTTACCACCGACTGCCAGAGATGTGTGTCCCGAGTAACCACGGTCACAGGAGAGGTGTCCTTGGTTACCAGTAACCGTGGTTAGGGGTGTCCTTGGTTACCATGGTCACAGGTGGGTTTCCCTGGTTACCATCGACTGTCACAGGAGGGCTGTCCCTGTGTACCATTGTCACAGGACGGGTGTCTTTGGTTACCATGGTCACAGGTGGGTTTCCCTGGTTACTACCGACGGTCAGAGATGCGTGTCCCTGGTAACCATGGTCACAGGAGAGGTGTCCTTGGTTTCCAGTGACTGTGGGTAGGGGTGTCCTTGGTTACCATGGTCACAGGTGGGTTTCCCTGGTTACCACCGACTGTCAGACATGCGTGTCCCGAGTAACCACGGTCACAGGAGAGGTGTCCTTTGTTACCAGTAACTGTGGTAGGGGTGTCCTTGGTTACCATGGTCACAGGTTGGTTTCCCTGGTTACCACAGACTGTCACAGGAGGGCTGTCCCTGGGTACCATTGTCACAGGAGGGGTGTCCTTGGTTACCATGGTCACAGGTGGGTTTCCCTGGTAACCACAGACTTTCAAAGATGCGTGTCCGTGGTAACCACGGTCACAGTAGAGGTGTCATTGGTTACCAATGACTGTGGGTAGGGGTGTCTTTGGTTACCATGGTCACAGGTGGGTTTCCCTGGTTACCACCGACTCTCACAGGAAGGCTGTCCCTGTGTACCATTGTCACAGGAGGTGTGTCCTTGGTTACCATGGTCACAGGTGGGTTTCCCTGGTTACCATCGACTGTCAGAAATGCGTGTCCCTGGTAACCACGGTCACAGGAGAGGTGTCCTTGGTTACCAGTGACTGTGGGTAGGGGTGTCCTTGGTTACCATGGTCACAGGTGGGTTTCCCTGGTTACCACCGACTTTCACAGGAGGGCTGTCCCTGGGTACCATTGTCACAGGAGGGGTGTCCTTGGATACCATGGTCACAGGTGGGTTTCCCTGGTTACCACCGAATGTCAGAAATGCGTGTCCTTGGTTACCACTGACTGTCACAGGCAGGTGTCCCTGGGCACTGTGAATGTCACAGGTGGGTTTCCCTGGTTACCACCGACTGTCACAGTTGAGTGTACATGGTTACCACTGACTGTCATAGCAGGGCTCTCCCTGGGTACCATTGTCACAGGAGGGGTGTCCTTGCTTACCACTGGCACAGGAGGTGTGTCCCTGGTTACCACTGACTGTCACAGGAGGGGTGTCCTTGGTTACCATGGTCGCAGGTGGGTTTCCCTTGTTACCACTGACTGTCAGAGATGTGTGTCCCTGGTTACCACCGACTGTCATATGTGCGTGTCCTGGTAACCACGGTCACAGGAGAGGTGTCCTTGTTTACCAGTGATTGTGGGTAGGGGTGTCCTTGGTTACCATGTTGACAGGTGGGTTTCCCTGGTTACTACCGACTGTCAGAGATGCGTGTCTCTGGTAAACATGGTCACAGGAGAGGTGTCCTTGGTTTCCAGTGACTGTGGGTAGGGGTGTCCTTGGTTACCATGGTCACAGGTGGGTTTCCCTGGTTACCACCGACTGTCAGAGATGCGTGTCCCTGGTAACCACGGTCACAGGAGAGGTGTCCTTGGTTACCAGTGATTGTGGGTAGGGGGGTCCTTGGTTACCATGGTCACAGGTGGGTTACCCTGGTTACCACCGACTGTCACAGGAGGGCTATCCCTGTGTAGCATTGTCACAGGAGGGGTGTCCTTGGTTACCATGGTCACAGGTGGGTTTCCCTGGTTACCAGCGACTGTCAGAAATGCGTGTCCCTGGTTACCACCAACTGTCACAGGCAGGTGTCCCTGGGCACTGTGAATGTCCCAGGTGGGTTTCCCAGGTTACCACCGACTGTCACAGTTGAGTGTACATGGTTACCACTGACTGTCACAGGAGGGCTGTCCCTGGGTTCCATTGTCACAGGAGGGGTGTCCTTGGTTACAACTGGCACAGGAGGTGTGTCCCTGGATACCACTGACTGTCACAGAGGGGTGTCCTTGGTTACCATGGTCGCAGTTGGGTTTCCCTGGTTACCACTGACTGTCAGAGGTGCGTGTACCTGGTTACCACCGACTGTCATATGTGCATGTCCTGGTAACCACGGTCACAGGAGAGGTGTCCTTGGTTACCAGTGACTGTGGGTAGGGGTGTCCTTGGTTACCATGGTCACAGGTGGGTTTCCCTGGTTACCACCGACTGTCAAGGGAAGGCTGTCCCTGGGTACCATTGTCACAGGAGGGGTGTCCTTGGTTACCATGGTCACAGGTGGCTTTCCCTGGTTACCACCGACTGTCAGAAATGGGTGTCCCTGGTTACCATCGACTGTCACAGGCTGGTGTCCCTGGGCACTGTGAATGTCACAGGTGGATTTCCCTGGTTACCACCGACTGTCACAGTTGAGTGTACATGGTTACCACTGACTGTCAGGGGAGGGCTGTCCCTGGGTACCATTGTCACAGGAGGGGTGTCCTTGGTTACCACTGGCACAGGAGGTGTGTCCCTGGCTACCACTGACTGTCACAGGAGGGGTTTCCTTGGTTACCATGGTCGCAGGTGGGTTTCCCTGGTTACCACCGACTGTCATATGTGGGTGTCCTGGTAACCACGGTCACAGGAGAGGTGTCCTTGGTTACCAGTGACTGTGGGTAGGGGTGTCCTTGGTTACCATGGTCACAGGTGGGTTTCCCTGGTTACCATCGACTGTCACAAGAGGGCTGTCCCTGTGTACCATTGTCACAGGAGGGGTGTCCTTGGTTACCATGGTCACAGGTGGGTTTCCCTGGTTACCACCGACTGCCAGAGATGCGTGTCCCGAGTAACCACGGTCACAGGAGAGGTGTCCTTGGTTACCAGTAACTGTGGTTAGGGGTGTCCTTGGTTACCATGGTCACAGGTGGGTTTCCCTGGTTACCATCGACTGTCACAGGAGGGCTGTCCCTGTGTTCCATTGTCACAGGACGGGTGTCTTTGGTTACCATGGTCACAGGTGGGTTTCCCTGGTTACTACCGACGGTCAGAGATGCGTGTCCCGAGTAACCACGGTCACAGGAGAGGTGTCCTTTGTTACCAGTAACTGTGGGTAGGGGTGTCCTTGGTTACCATGGTCACAGGTGGGTTTCCCTGGTTACCACCGACTGTCAGACATGCGTGTCCCGAGTAACCACGGTCACAGGAGTGGTGTCCTTTGTTACCAGTAACTGTGGGTAGGGGTGTCCTTGGTTACCATGGTCACAGGTTGGTTTCCCTGGTTACCACAGACTGTCACAGGAGGGCTGTCCCTGGGTACCATTGTCACAGGAGGGGTGTCCTTGGTTACCATGGTCACAGGTGGGTTTCCCTGGTAACCACCGACTTTCAAAGATGCGTGTCCGTGGTAACCACGGTCACAGTAGAGGTGTCCTTGGTTACCAATGACTGTGGGTAGGGGTGTCTTTGGTTACCATGGTCACAGGTGGGTTTCCCTGGTTACCACCGACTCTCACAGGAAGGCTGTCCCTGTGTACCATTGTCACAGGAGGTGTGTCCTTGGTTACCATGGTCACAGGTGGGTTTCCCTGGTTACCATCGACTGTCAGAAATGCGTGTCCCTGGTAACCACGGTCACAGGAGAGGTGTCATTGGTTACCAGTGACTGTGGGTAGGGGTGTCCTTGGTTACCATGGTCACAGGTGGGTTTCCCTGGTTACCACCGACTTTCACAGGAGGGCTGTCCCTGGGTACCATTGTCACAGTAGGGGTGTCCTTGGATACCATGGTCACAGGTGGGTTTCCCTGGTTACCACCGAATGTCAGAAATGCGTGTCCCTGGTTACCACTGACTGTCACAGGCAGGTGTCCCTGGGCACTGTGAATGTCACAGGTGGGTTTCCCTGGTTACCACCGACTGTCACAGTTGAGGGTACATGGTTACCACTGACTGTCATAGGAGGGCTGTCCCTGGGTACCATTGTCACAGGAGGGGTGTCCTTGCTTACCACTGGCACAGGAGGTTTGTCCCTGGTTACCACTGACTTTCACAGGAGGGGTGTCCTTGTTTACCATGGTCGCAGGTGGGTTTCCCTTGTTACCACTGACTGTCAGAGATGTGTGTCCCTGGTTACCACCGACTGTCATATGTGCGTGTCCTGGTAACCACGGTCACAGGAGAGGTGTCCTTGTTTACCAGTGATTGTGGGTAGGGGTGTCCTTGGTTACCATGTTCGCAGATGGGTTTCCCTGGTTACCACTGACTGTCAGAGATACGTGTCCCTGGTTACCACCGACTGTCATATGTGCGTGTCCTGGTAAACACGGTCACAGGAGAGGTGTCCTTGGTTACCAGTGAGTGTGGGTAGGGGTGTCCTTGGTTACCATGGTCACAGGTGGGTTTCCCTGGTTACCACCGACTTTCACAGGAGGGCTGTCCCTGGGTACCATTGTCACAGAAGGGGTGTCCTTGGTTACCATGGTCACAGGTGGGTTTCCCTGGTTACCACCGCCTGTCAGAGATGCGTGTCCCTGGTAACCACGGTCACAGGAGAGGTGTCCTTCGTTACCAGTGACTGTGGGTAGGGGTGTCCTTGGTTACCATGGTCACAGGTTGGTTCCCCTGGTTACCACCGACTGTCACAGGAGAGCTGTCCCTGGGTACCATTGTCACAGAAGGGGTGTCCTTGGTTACCATGGTCACAGGTGGGTTTCCCTGGTTACCACCGACTGTTAGAGATGCGTGTCTCTGGTAACCACGGTCACAGGAGAGGTGTCCTTGGTTACCAGTGACTGTGGGTAGGGGTGTCGTTGGTTACCATCGTCGCAGGTGGGTTTTACTGGTTACCACTGACTGTCAGAGATGCGTATCCGTGGTTACCACCGACTGTCATATGTGCGTGTCCTGGTAACCACGGTCACAGGAGAGGTGTCCTTGGTTACCAGTGACTGTGGGTAGGGGTGTCCTTGGTTACCATGGTCACAGGTGGGTTTCCCTGGTTAACACCGACTGTCACAGGAGGGCTGTCCCTGTGTACAATTGTCACAGGAGGGGTGTCCTTGGTTACCATGGTCACAGGTGGGTTTCCCTGGTTACCACTGACTGTCAGAGATGCGTGTCCCGGGTAACCACGGTCACAGAAGGGGTGTCCTTGGTTACCAGTAACTGTGGGTAGGGGTGTCCTTGGTTACCATGGTCACAGGTGGGTTTCCCTGGTTACCATCGACTGTCACAGGAGGGCTGTCCCTGGGTACCATTGTCACAGGAGGGGTGTCCTTGGTTACCATGGTCACATGTGGGATTCCCTGGTTACCACCAACTGTCAAAAATGCGTGTCCCTGGTTGCCACCGACTGTCACAGGCCGGTGTCCCTGGGCACTGTGAATGTCACAGGTGGGTTTCCCTGGTTACCACCGACTGTCACAGTTGAGTGTACATGGTTACCACTGACTGTCACAGGAGGGCTGTCCCTGGGTACCATTGTCACAGGAGGGGTGTCCTTGGTTACCACTGGCACAGGAGGTGTGTCCCTGGTTACCACTGACTGTCACAGGAGGGGTGTCCTTGGTTAACATGGTCGCAGGTGGGCTTCCCTTGTTACCACTGACTGTCAGAGATGCGTGTCCCTGGTAACCACTGACTGTCATATGTGCGTGTCCTGGTAACCACGGTCACAGTAGAGGTGTCCTTGGTTACCAGTGACTGTGGGTAGGGGTGTCCTTGGTTACCATGGTCACAGGTGTGTTTCCCGGGTTACCACCGACTGTCACAGGAGGGCTGTCCCTGGGTACCATTGTCACAGGAGGGGTGTCCTTGGTTACCATGGTCACAGGTGGGTTTCCCTGGTTACCACCGACTGTCAGAAATGGGTGTCCCTGGTTACCACCGACTGTCACAGGCAGGTGTCCCTGGGCACTGTGAATGTCACAGGTGGGATTCCCTGGTTACCACCGACTGTCACAGGTGAGTGTACATGGTTAACACTGACTGTCACAGGAGGGCTGTCCCTGGGTTCCATTGTGACAGGAGGGGTGTCCTTGGTTACCACTGGCACAGGAGGTGTGTCCCTGGTTACAACTGACTGTCACAGGAGGGTTGTCCTTGGTTACCATGGTCGCAGGTGGGTTTCCCTGGTTACCACTGACTGTCGGAGATGCTTGTCCCTGGTTACCACCGACTGTCACATGTGCGTGTCCTGGTAACCACGGTCACAGGAGAGGTGTCCTTGGTTACCAGTAACTGTGGTTAGGGGTGTCCTTGGTTACCATGGTCACAGGTGGGTTTCCCTGGTTACCATCGACTGTCACAGGAGGGCTGTCCCTGTGTACCATTGTCACAGGACGGGTGTCTTTGGTTACCATGGGCACAGGTGGGTTTCCCTGGTTACTACCGACGGTCAGAGATGCGTGTCCCTGGTAACCATGGTCACAGGAGAGGTGTCCTTGGTTTCCAGTGACTGTGGGTAGGGGTGTCCTTGGTTACCATGGTCACAGGTGGGTTTCCCTGGTTACCACCGACTGTCAGACATGCGTGTCCCGAGTAACCACGGTCACAGGAGAGGTGTCCTTTGTTACCAGTAACTGTGGGTAGGGGTGTCCTTGGTTACCATGGTCACAGGTTGGTTTCCCTGGTTACCACAGACTGTCACAGGAGGGCTGTCCCTGGGTACCATTGTCACAGGAGGGGTGTCCTTGGTTACCATGGTCACAGGTGGGTTTCCCTGGTAACCACCGACTTTCAAAGATGCGTGTCCGTGGTAACCACGGTCACAGTAGAGGTGTCCTTGGTTACCAATGACTGTGGGTAGGGGTGTCTTTGGTTACCATGGTCACAGGTGGGTTTCCCTGGTTACCACCGACTCTCACAGGAAGGCTGTCCCTGTGTACCATTGTCACAGGAGGTGTGTCCTTGGTTACCATGGTCACAGGTGGGTTTCTCTGGTTACCATCGACTGTCAGAAATGCGTGTCCCTGGTAACCACGGTCACAGGAGAGGTGTCCTTGGTTACCAGTGACTGTGGGTAGGGGTGTCCTTGGTTACCATGGTCACAGGTGGGTATCCCTGGTTACCACCGACTGCCAGAGATGCCTGTCCCGAGTAACCACGGTCACAGGAGAGGTGTCCTTGGTTACCAGTAACTGTGGTTAGGGGTGTCCTTGGTTACCATGGTCACAGGTGGGTTTCCCTGGTTACCATCGACTGTCACAGGAGGGCTGTCCCTGTGTTCCATTGTCACAGGACGGGTGTCTTTGGTTACCATGGTCACAGGTGGGTTTCCCTGGTTACTACCGACGGTCAGAGATGCGTGTCCCGAGTAACCACGGTCACAGGAGAGGTGTCCTTTGTTACCAGTAACTGTGGTTAGGGGTGTCCTTGGTTACCATGGTCACAGGTGGGTTTCCCTGGTTACCACCGACTGTCAGACATGCGTGTCCCGAGTAACCACGGTCACAGGAGTGGTGTCCTTTGTTACCAGTAAATGTGGGTAGGGGTGTCCTGGTTACCATGGTCACAGGTTGGTTTCCCTGGTTACCACAGACTGTCACAGGAGGGCTGTCCCTGGGTACCATTGTCACAGGAGGGGTGTCCTTGGTTACCATGGTCACAGGTGGGTTTCCCTGGTAACCACCGACTTTCAAAGATGCGTGTCCGTGGTAACCACGGTCACAGTAGAGGTGTCCTTGGTTACCAATGACTGTGGGTAGGGGTGTCTTTGGTTACCATGGTCACAGGTGGGTTTCCCTGGTTACCACCGACTCTCACAGGAAGGCTGTCCCTGTGTACCATTGTCACAGGAGGTGTGTCCTTGGTTACCATGGTCACAGGTGGGTTTCCCTGGTTACCATCGACTGTCAGAAATGCGTGTCCCTGGTAACCACTGTCACAGGAGAGATCTCCTTGGTTACCAGTGACTGTGGGTAGGGGTGTCCTTGGTTACCATGGTCACAGGTGGGTTTCCCTGGTTACCACCGACTTTCACAGGAGGGCTGTCCCTGGGTACCATTGTCACAGGAGGGGTGTCCTTGGATACCATGGTCACAGGTGGGTTTCCCTGGTTACCACCGAATGTCAGAAATGAGTGTCCCTGGTTACCACTGACTGTCACAGGCAGGTGTCCCTGGGCACTGTGAATGTCACAGGTGGGTTTAACTGGTTACCACCGACTGTCACAGTTGAGGGTATATGGTTACCACTGACTGTCATAGGAGTGCTGTCCCTGGGTACCATTGTCACAGGAGGGGTGTCCTTGCTTACCACTGGCACAGGAGGTTTGTCCCTGGTTACCACTGACTTTCACAGGAGGGGTGTCCTTGGTTACCATGGTCGCAGGTGGGTTTCCCTTGTTACCACTGACTGTCAGAGATGTGTGTCCCTGGTTACCACCGACTGTCATATGTGCGTGTCCTGGTAACCACGGTCACAGGAGAGGTGTCCTTGTTTACCAGTGATTGTGGGTAGGGGTGTCCTTGGTTACCATGTTCGCAGGTGGGTTTCCCTGGTTACCACTGACTGTCAGAGATACGTGTCCCTGGTTACCACCGACTGTCATATGTGCGTGTCCTGGTAAACACGGTCACAGGAGAGGTGTCCTTGGTTACCAGTGAGTGTGGGTAGGGGTGTCCTTGGTTACCATGGTCACAGGTGTGTTTCCCTGGTTACCACCGACTGTCACAGGAGGGCTGTCCCTGGGTACCATTGTCACAGAAGGGGTGTCCTTGGTTACCATGGTCACAGGTGGGTTTCCCTGGTTACCACCGACTGTCAGAAATGGGTGTCCCTGGTTACCACCGACTGTCACAGGCAGGTGTCCCTGGGCACTGTGAATGTCACAGGTGGGTTTCCCTGGTTACCACCGACTGTCACAGGTGAGTGTACATGGTTAACACTGACTGTCACAGGAGGGCTGTCCCTGGGTTCCATTGTGACAGGAGTGGTGTCCTTGGTTACCACTGGCACAGGAGGTGTGTCCCTGGTTATCACTGACTGTCACAGGAGGGTTGTCCTTGGTTACCATGGTCGCAGGTGGGTTTCCCTATTTACCACTGACTGTCGGAGATGCGTGTTCTTGGTTACCACCGACTGTCACATGTGCGTGTCCTGGTAACCACGGTCACAGGAGAGGTGTCCTTGGTTACCAGTAACTGTGGTTAGGGGTGTCCTTGGTTACCATGGTCACAGGTGGGTTTCCCTGGTTACCATCGACTGTCACAGGAGGGCTGTCCCTGTGTACCATTGTCACAGGACGGGTGTCTTTGGTTACCATGGGCACAGGTGGGTTTCCCTGGTTACTACCGACGGTCAGAGATGCGTGTCCCTGGTAACCATGGTCACAGGAGAGGTGTCCTTGGTTTCCAGTGACTGTGGGTAGGGGTGTCCTTGGTTACCATGGTCACAGGTGGGTTTCCCTGGTTACCACCGACTGTCAGACATGCGTGTCCCGAGTAACCACGGTCACAGGAGAGGTGTCCTTTGTTACCAGTAACTCTGGGTAGGGGTGTCCTTGGTTACCATGGTCACAGGTTGGTTTCCCTGGTTACCACAGACTGTCACAGGAGGGCTGTCCCTGGGTACCATTGTCACAGGAGGGGTGTCCTTGGTTACCATGGTCACAGGTGGGTTTCCCTGGTAACCACCGACTTTCAAAGATGCGTGTCCGTGGTAACCACGGTCACAGTAGAGGTGTCCTTGGTTACCAATGACTGTGGGTAGGGGTGTCTTTGGTTACCATGGTCACAGGTGGGTTTCCCTGGTTACCACCGACTCTCACAGGAAGGCTGTCCCTGTGTACCATTGTCACAGGAGGTGTGTCCTTGGTTACCATGGTCACAGGTGGGTTTCTCTGGTTACCATCGACTGTCAGAAATGCGTGTCCCTGGTAACCACGGTCACAGGAGAGGTGTCCTTGGTTACCAGTGACTGTGGGTAGGGGTGTCCTTGGTTACCATGGTCACAGGTGGGTATCCCTGGTTACCACCGACTGCCAGAGATGCCTGTCCCGAGTAACCACGGTCAGAGGAGAGGTGTCCTTGGTTACCAGTAACTGCGGTTAGGGGTGTCCTTGGTTACCATGGTCACAGGTGGGTTTCCCTGGTTACCATCGACTGTCACAGGAGGGCTGTCCCTGTGTTCCATTGTCACAGGACGGGTGTCTTTGGTTACCATGGTCACAGGTGGGTTTCCCTGGTTACTACCGACGGTCAGAGATACGTGTCCCGAGTAACCACGGTCACAGGAGAGGTGTCCTTTGTTACCAGTAACTGTGGGTAGGGGTGTCCTTGGTTACCATGGTCACAGGTGGGTTTCCCTGGTTACCACCGACTGTCAGACATGCGTGTCCCGAGTAACCACGGTCACAGGAGTGGTGTCCTTTGTTACCAGTAACTGTGGGTAGGGGTGTCCTTGGTTACCATGGTCACAGGTTGGTTTCCCTGGTTACCACAGACTGTCACAGGAGGGCTGTCCCTGGGTACCATTGTCACAGGAGGGGTGTCCTTGGTTA
This sequence comes from Rangifer tarandus platyrhynchus, assembly GCA_949782905.1. Classification (NCBI taxonomy): domain Eukaryota; kingdom Metazoa; phylum Chordata; class Mammalia; order Artiodactyla; family Cervidae; genus Rangifer; species Rangifer tarandus. The sequence goes on from CATKSN020000630.1 coordinate 419,898, forward strand.
CCATGGTCACAGGTGGGTTTCCCTGGTAACCACCGACTTTCAAAGATGCGTGTCCGTGGTAACCACGGTCACAGTAGAGGTGTCCTTGGTTACCAATGACTGTGGGTAGGGGTGTCTTTGGTTACCATGGTCACAGGTGGGTTTCCCTGGTTACCACCGACTCTCACAGGAAGGCTGTCCCTGTGTACCATTGTCACAGGAGGTGTGTCCTTGGTTACCATGGTCACAGGTGGGTTTCTCTGGTTACCATCGACTGTCAGAAATGCGTGTCCCTGGTAACCACGGTCACAGGAGAGGTGTCCTTGGTTACCAGTGACTGTGGGTAGGGGTGTCCTTGGTTACCATGGTCACAGGTGGGTATCCCTGGTTACCACCGACTGCCAGAGATGCCTGTCCCGAGTAACCACGGTCACAGGAGAGGTGTCCTTGGTTACCAGTAACTGTGGTTAGGGGTGTCCTTGGTTACCATGGTCACAGGTGGGTTTCCCTGGTTACCATCGACTGTCACAGGAGGGCTGTCCCTGTGTTCCATTGTCACAGGACGGGTGTCTTTGGTTACCATGGTCACAGGTGGGTTTCCCTGGTTACTACCGACGGTCAGAGATGCGTGTCCCGAGTAACCACGGTCACAGGAGAGGTGTCCTTTGTTACCAGTAACTGTGGTTAGGGGTGTCCTTGGTTACCATGGTCACAGGTGGGTTTCCCTGGTTACCACCGACTGTCAGACATGCGTGTCCCGAGTAACCACGGTCACAGGAGTGGTGTCCTTTGTTACCAGTAAATGTGGGTAGGGGTGTCCTGGTTACCATGGTCACAGGTTGGTTTCCCTGGTTACCACAGACTGTCACAGGAGGGCTGTCCCTGGGTACCATTGTCACAGGAGGGGTGTCCTTGGTTACCATGGTCACAGGTGGGTTTCCCTGGTAACCACCGACTTTCAAAGATGCGTGTCCGTGGTAACCACGGTCACAGTAGAGGTGTCCTTGGTTACCAATGACTGTGGGTAGGGGTGTCTTTGGTTACCATGGTCACAGGTGGGTTTCCCTGGTTACCACCGACTCTCACAGGAAGGCTGTCCCTGTGTACCATTGTCACAGGAGGTGTGTCCTTGGTTACCATGGTCACAGGTGGGTTTCCCTGGTTACCATCGACTGTCAGAAATGCGTGTCCCTGGTAACCACTGTCACAGGAGAGATCTCCTTGGTTACCAGTGACTGTGGGTAGGGGTGTCCTTGGTTACCATGGTCACAGGTGGGTTTCCCTGGTTACCACCGACTTTCACAGGAGGGCTGTCCCTGGGTACCATTGTCACAGGAGGGGTGTCCTTGGATACCATGGTCACAGGTGGGTTTCCCTGGTTACCACCGAATGTCAGAAATGAGTGTCCCTGGTTACCACTGACTGTCACAGGCAGGTGTCCCTGGGCACTGTGAATGTCACAGGTGGGTTTAACTGGTTACCACCGACTGTCACAGTTGAGGGTATATGGTTACCACTGACTGTCATAGGAGTGCTGTCCCTGGGTACCATTGTCACAGGAGGGGTGTCCTTGCTTACCACTGGCACAGGAGGTTTGTCCCTGGTTACCACTGACTTTCACAGGAGGGGTGTCCTTGGTTACCATGGTCGCAGGTGGGTTTCCCTTGTTACCACTGACTGTCAGAGATGTGTGTCCCTGGTTACCACCGACTGTCATATGTGCGTGTCCTGGTAACCACGGTCACAGGAGAGGTGTCCTTGTTTACCAGTGATTGTGGGTAGGGGTGTCCTTGGTTACCATGTTCGCAGGTGGGTTTCCCTGGTTACCACTGACTGTCAGAGATACGTGTCCCTGGTTACCACCGACTGTCATATGTGCGTGTCCTGGTAAACACGGTCACAGGAGAGGTGTCCTTGGTTACCAGTGAGTGTGGGTAGGGGTGTCCTTGGTTACCATGGTCACAGGTGTGTTTCCCTGGTTACCACCGACTGTCACAGGAGGGCTGTCCCTGGGTACCATTGTCACAGAAGGGGTGTCCTTGGTTACCATGGTCACAGGTGGGTTTCCCTGGTTACCACCGACTGTCAGAAATGGGTGTCCCTGGTTACCACCGACTGTCACAGGCAGGTGTCCCTGGGCACTGTGAATGTCACAGGTGGGTTTCCCTGGTTACCACCGACTGTCACAGGTGAGTGTACATGGTTAACACTGACTGTCACAGGAGGGCTGTCCCTGGGTTCCATTGTGACAGGAGGGGTGTCCTTGGTTACCACTGGCACAGGAGGTGTGTCCCTGGTTATCACTGACTGTCACAGGAGGGTTGTCCTTGGTTACCATGGTCGCAGGTGGGTTTCCCTATTTACCACTGACTGTCGGAGATGCGTGTTCTTGGTTACCACCGACTGTCACATGTGCGTGTCCTGGTAACCACGGTCACAGGAGAGGTGTCCTTGGTTACCAGTAACTGTGGTTAGGGGTGTCCTTGGTTACCATGGTCACAGGTGGGTTTCCCTGGTTACCATCGACTGTCACAGGAGGGCTGTCCCTGTGTACCATTGTCACAGGACGGGTGTCTTTGGTTACCATGGGCACAGGTGGGTTTCCCTGGTTACTACCGACGGTCAGAGATGCGTGTCCCTGGTAACCATGGTCACAGGAGAGGTGTCCTTGGTTTCCAGTGACTGTGGGTAGGGGTGTCCTTGGTTACCATGGTCACAGGTGGGTTTCCCTGGTTACCACCGACTGTCAGACATGCGTGTCCCGAGTAACCACGGTCACAGGAGAGGTGTCCTTTGTTACCAGTAACTCTGGGTAGGGGTGTCCTTGGTTACCATGGTCACAGGTTGGTTTCCCTGGTTACCACAGACTGTCACAGGAGGGCTGTCCCTGGGTACCATTGTCACAGGAGGGGTGTCCTTGGTTACCATGGTCACAGGTGGGTTTCCCTGGTAACCACCGACTTTCAAAGATGCGTGTCCGTGGTAACCACGGTCACAGTAGAGGTGTCCTTGGTTACCAATGACTGTGGGTAGGGGTGTCTTTGGTTACCATGGTCACAGGTGGGTTTCCCTGGTTACCACCGACTCTCACAGGAAGGCTGTCCCTGTGTACCATTGTCACAGGAGGTGTGTCCTTGGTTACCATGGTCACAGGTGGGTTTCTCTGGTTACCATCGACTGTCAGAAATGCGTGTCCCTGGTAACCACGGTCACAGGAGAGGTGTCCTTGGTTACCAGTGACTGTGGGTAGGGGTGTCCTTGGTTACCATGGTCACAGGTGGGTATCCCTGGTTACCACCGACTGCCAGAGATGCCTGTCCCGAGTAACCACGGTCAGAGGAGAGGTGTCCTTGGTTACCAGTAACTGCGGTTAGGGGTGTCCTTGGTTACCATGGTCACAGGTGGGTTTCCCTGGTTACCATCGACTGTCACAGGAGGGCTGTCCCTGTGTTCCATTGTCACAGGACGGGTGTCTTTGGTTACCATGGTCACAGGTGGGTTTCCCTGGTTACTACCGACGGTCAGAGATACGTGTCCCGAGTAACCACGGTCACAGGAGAGGTGTCCTTTGTTACCAGTAACTGTGGGTAGGGGTGTCCTTGGTTACCATGGTCACAGGTGGGTTTCCCTGGTTACCACCGACTGTCAGACATGCGTGTCCCGAGTAACCACGGTCACAGGAGTGGTGTCCTTTGTTACCAGTAACTGTGGGTAGGGGTGTCCTTGGTTACCATGGTCACAGGTTGGTTTCCCTGGTTACCACAGACTGTCACAGGAGGGCTGTCCCTGGGTACCATTGTCACAGGAGGGGTGTCCTTGGTTACCATGGTCACAGGTGGGTTTCCCTGGTAACCACCGACTTTCAAAGATGCGTGTCCGTGGTAACCACGGTCACAGTAGAGGTGTCCTTGGTTACCAATGACTGTGGGTAGGGGTGTCTTTGGTTACCATGGTCACAGGTGGGTTTCCCTGGTTACCACCGACTCTCACAGGAAGGCTGTCCCTGTGTACCATTGTCACAGGAGGTGTGTCCTTGGTTACCATGGTCACAGGTGGGTTTCCCTGGTTACCATCGACTGTCAGAAATGCGTGTCCCTGGTAACCACGGTCACAGGAGAGGTGTCCTTGGTTACCAGTGACTGTGGGTAGGGGTGTCCTTGGTTACCATGGTCACAGGTGGGTTTCCCTGGTTACCACCGACTTTCACAGGAGGGCTGTCCCTGGGTACCATTGTCACAGGAGGGGTGTCCTTGGATACCATGGTCACAGGTGGGTTTCCCTGGTTACCACCGAATGTCAGAAATGCGTGTCCCTGGTTACCACTGACTGTCACAGGCAGGTGTCCCTGGGCACTGTGAATGTCACAGGTGGGTTTAACTGGTTACCACCGACTGTCACAGTTGAGGGTATATGGTTACCACTGACTGTCATAGGAGTGCTGTCCCTGGGTACCATTGTCACAGGAGGGGTGTCCTTGCTTACCACTGGCACAGGAGGTTTGTCCCTGGTTACCACTGACTTTCACAGGAGGGGTGTCCTTGGTTACCATGGTCGCAGGTGGGTTTCCCTTGTTACCACTGACTGTCAGAGATGTGTGTCCCTGGTTACCACCGACTGTCATATGTGCGTGTCCTGGTAACCACGGTCACAGGAGAGGTGTCCTTGTTTACCAGTGATTGTGGGTAGGGGTGTCCTTGGTTACCATGTTCGCAGGTGGGTTTCCCTGGTTACCACTGACTGTCAGAGATACGTGTCCCTGGTTACCACCGACTGTCATATGTGCGTGTCCTGGTAAACACGGTCACAGGAGAGGTGTCCTTGGTTAACAGTGAGTGTGGGTAGGGGTGTCCTTGGTTACCATGGTCACAGGTGTGTTTCCCTGGTTACCACCGACTGTCACAGGAGGGCTGTCCCTGGGTACCATTGTCACAGAAGGGGTGTCCTTGGTTACATGGTCACAGGTGGGTTTCCCTGGTTACCACCGACTGTCAGAAATGGGTGTCCCTGGTTACCACCGACTGTCACAGGCAGGTGTCCCTGGGCACTGTGAATGTCACAGGTGGGTTTCCCTGGTTACCACCGACTGTCACAGGTGAGTGTACATGGTTAACACTGACTGTCACAGGAGGGCTGTCCCTGGGTTCCATTGTGACAGGAGGGGTGTCCTTGGTTACCACTGGCACAGGAGGTGTGTCCCTGGTTATCACTGACTGTCACAGGAGGGTTGTCCTTGGTTACCATGGTCGCAGGTGGGTTTCCCTATTTACCACTGACTGTCGGAGATGCGTGTCCCTGGTTACCACCGACTGTCACATGTGCGTGTCCTGGTAACCACGGTCACAGGACAGGTGTCCTTGGTTACCAGTAACTGTGGTTAGGGGTGTCCTTGGTTACCATGGTCACAGGTGGGTTTCCCTGGTTACCATCGACTGTCACAGGAGGGCTGTCCCTGTGTACCATTGTCACAGGACGGGTGTCTTTGGTTACCATGGGCACAGGTGGGTTTCCCTGGTTACTACCGACGGTCAGAGATGCGTGTCCCTGGTAACCATGGTCACAGGAGAGGTGTCCTTGGTTTCCAGTGACTGTGGGTAGGGGTGTCCTTGGTTACCATGGTCACAGCTGGGTTTCCCTGGTTACCACAGACTGTCACAGGAGGGCTGTCCCTGGGTACCATTGTCACAGGAGGGGTGTCCTTGGTTACCATGGTCACAGGTGGGTTTCCCTGGTAACCACCGACTTTCAAAGATGCGTGTCCGTGGTAACCACGGTCACAGTAGAGGTGTCCTTGGTTACCAATGACTGTGGGTAGGGGTGTCTTTGGTTACCATGGTCACAGGTAGGTTTCCCTGGTTACCACCGACTCTCACAGGAAGGCTGTCCCTGTGTACCATTGTCACAGGAGGTGTGTCCTTGGTTACCATGGTCACAGGTGGGTTTCTCTGGTTACCATCGACTGTCAGAAATGCGTGTCCCTGGTAACCACGGTCACAGGAGAGGTGTCCTTGGTTACCAGTGACTGTGGGTAGGGGTGTCCTTGGTTACCATGGTCACAGGTGGGTATCCCTGGTTACCACCGACTGCCAGAGATGCCTGTCCCGAGTAACCACGTTCACAGGAGAGGTGTCCTTGGTTACCAGTAACTGTGGTTAGGGGTGTCCTTGGTTACCATGGTCACAGGTGGGTTTCCCTGGTTACCATCGACTGTCACAGGAGGGCTGTCCCTGTGTTCCATTGTCACAGGACGGGTGTCTTTGGTTACCATGGTCACAGGTGGGTTTCCCTGGTTACTACCGACGGTCAGAGATGCGTGTCCCGAGTAACAACGGTCACAGGAGAGGTGTCCTTTGTTACCAGTAACTGTGGGTAGGGGTGTCCTTGGTTACCATGGTCACAGGTGGGTTTCCCTGGTTACCACCGACTGTCAGACATGCGTGTCCCGAGTAACCACGGTCACAGGAGTGGTGTCCTTTGTTACCAGTAACTGTGGGTAGGGGTGTCCTTGGTTACCATGGTCACAGGTTGGTTTCCCTGGTTACCACAGACTGTCACAGGAGGGCTGTCCCTGGGTACCATTGTCACAGGAGGGGTGTCCTTGGTTACCATGGTCACAGGTGGGTTTCCCTGGTAACCACCGACTTTCAAAGATGCGTGTCCGTGGTAACCACGGTCACAGGAGAGGTGTCCTTGGTTACCAGTGACTGTGGGTAGGGGTGTCCTTGGTTACCATGGTCACAGGTGGGTTTCCCTGGTTACCACCGAATGTCAGAAATGCGTGTCCCTGGTTACCACTGACTGTCACAGGCAGGTGTCCCTGGGCACTGTGAATGTCACAGGTGGGTTTAACTGGTTACCACCGACTGTCACAGTTGAGGGTATATGGTTACCACTGACTGTCATAGGAGTGCTGTCCCTGGGTACCATTGTCACAGGAGGGGTGTCCTTGCTTACCACTGGCACAGGAGGTTTGTCCCTGGTTACCACTGACTTTCACAGGAGGGGTGTCCTTGGTTACCATGGTCGCAGGTGGGTTTCCCTTGTTACCACTGACTGTCAGAGATGTGTGTCCCTGGTTACCACCGACTGTCATATGTGCGTGTCCTGGTAACCACGGTCACAGGAGAGGTGTCCTTGTTTACCAGTGATTGTGGGTAGGGGTGTCCTTGGTTACCATGTTCGCAGGTGGGTTTCCCTGGTTACCACTGACTGTCAGAGATACGTGTCCCTGGTTACCACCGACTGTCATATGTGCGTGTCCTGGTAAACACGGTCACAGGAGAGGTGTCCTTGGTTACCAGTGAGTGTGGGTAGGGGTGTCCTTGGTTACCATGGTCACAGGTGTGTTTCCCTGGTTACCACCGACTGTCACAGGAGGGCTGTCCCTGGGTACCATTGTCACAGAAGGGGTGTCCTTGGTTACCATGGTCACAGGTGGGTTTCCCTGGTTACCACCGACTGTCAGAAATGGGTGTCCCTGGTTACCACCGACTGTCACAGGCAGGTGTCCCTGGGCACTGTGAATGTCACACGTGGGTTTCCCTGGTTACCACCGACTGTCACAGGTGAGTGTACATGGTTAACACTGACTGTCACAGGAGGGCTGTCCCTGGGTTCCATTGTGACAGGAGGGGTGTCCTTGGTTACCACTGGCACAGGAGGTGTGTCCCTGGTTATCACTGACTGTCACAGGAGGGTTGTCCTTGGTTACCATGGTCGCAGGTGGGTTTCCCTATTTACCACTGACTGTCGGAGATGCGTGTCCCTGGTAACCACCGACTTTCAAAGATGCGTGTCCGTGGTAACCACGGTCACAGGAGAGGTGTCCTTGGTTACCAGTGACTGTGGGTAGGGGTGTCCTTGGTTACCATGGTCACAGGTGGGTTTCCCTGGTTACCACCGACTTTCACAGGAGGGCTGTCCCTGGGTACCATTGTCACAGGAGGGGTGTCCTTGGATACCATGGTCACAGGTGGGTTTCCCTGGTTACCACCGAATGTCAGAAATGCGTGTCCCTGGTTACCACTGACTGTCACAGGCAGGTGTCCCTGGGCACTGTGAATGTCACAGGTGGGTTTAACTGGTTACCACCGACTGTCACAGTTGAGGGTATATGGTTACCACTGACTGTCATAGGAGTGCTGTCCCTGGGTTCCATTGTGACAGGAGGGGTGTCCTTGGTTACCACTGGCACAGGAGGTGTGTCCCTGGTTATCACTGACTGTCACAGGAGGGTTGTCCTTGGTTACCATGGTCGCAGGTGGGTTTCCCTATTTACCACTGACTGTCGGAGATGCGTGTCCCTGGTAACCACCGACTTTCAAAGATGCGTGTCCGTGGTAACCACGGTCACAGGAGAGGTGTCCTTGGTTACCAGTGACTGTGGGTAGGGGTGTCCTTGGTTACCATGGTCACAGGTGGGTTTCCCTGGTTACCACCGACTTTCACAGGAGGGCTGTCCCTGGGTACCATTGTCACAGGAGGGGTGTCCTTGGATACCATGGTCACAGGTGGGTTTCCCTGGTTACCACCGAATGTCAGAAATGCGTGTCCCTGGTTACCACTGACTGTCACAGGCAGGTGTCCCTGGGCACTGTGAATGTCACAGGTGGGTTTAACTGGTTACCACCGACTGTCACAGTTGAGGGTATATGGTTACCACTGACTGTCATAGGAGTGCTGTCCCTGGGTACCATTGTCACAGGAGGGGTGTCCTTGCTTACCACTGGCACAGGAGGTTTGTCCCTGGTTAACACTGACTGTCACAGGAGGGGTGTCCCTGGGTTCCATTGTGACAGGAGGGGTGTCCTTGGTTACCACTGGCACAGGAGGTGTGTCCCTGGTTATCACTGACTGTCACAGGAGGGTTGTCCTTGGTTACCATGGTCGCAGGTGGGTTTCCCTATTTACCACTGACTGTCGGAGATGCGTGTCCCTGGTTACCACCGACTGTCACATGTGCGTGTCCAGGTAACCACGGTCACAGGAGAGGTGTCCTTGGTTACCAGTAACTGTGGTTAGGGGTGTCCTTGGTTACCATGGTCACAGGTGGGTTTCCCTGGTTACCATCGACTGTCACAGGAGGGCTGTCCCTGTGTACCATTGTCACAGGACGGGTGTCTTTGGTTACCATGGGCACAGGTGGGTTTCCCTGGTTACTACCGACGGTCAGAGATGCGTGTCCCTGGTAACCATGGTCACAGGAGAGGTGTCCTTGGTTTCCAGTGACTGTGGGTAGGGGTGTCCTTGGTTACCATGGTCACAGGTGGGTTTCCCTGGTTACCACCGACTGTCAGACATGCGTTTCCCGAGTAACCACGGTCACAGGAGAGGTGTCCTTTGTTACCAGTAACTGTGGGTAGGGGTGTCCTTGGTTACCATGGTCACAAGTTGGTTTCCCTGGTTACCACAGACTGTCACAGGAGGGCGGTCCCTGGGTACCATTGTCACAGGAGGGGTGTCCTTGGTTACCATGGTCACAGGTGGGTTTCCCTGGTAACCACCGACTTTCAAAGATGCGTGTCCGTGGTAACCACGGTCACAGTAGAGGTGTCCTTGGTTACCAATGACTGTCGGTAGGGGTGTCTTTGGTTACCATGGTCACAGGTGGGTTTCCCTGGTTACCACCGACTCTCACAGGAAGGCTGTCCCTGTGTACCATTGTCACAGGAGGTGTGTCCTTGGTTACCATGGTCACAGGTGGGTTTCTCTGGTTACCATCGACTGTCAGAAATGCGTGTCCCTGGTAACCACGGTCACAGGAGAGGTGTCCTTGGTTACCAGTGACTGTGGGTAGGGGTGTCCTTGGTTACCATGGTCACAGGTGGGTATCCCTGGTTACCACCGACTGCCAGAGATGCCTGTCCCGAGTAACCACGGTCACAGGAGAGGTGTCCTTGGTTACCAGTAACTGTGGTTAGGGGTGTCCTTGGTTACCATGGTCACAGGTGTGTTTCCCTGGTTACCATCGACTGTCACAGGAGGGCTGTCCCTGTGTTCCATTGTCACAGGACGGGTGTCTTTGGTTACCATGGTCACAGGTGGGTTTCCCTGGTTACTACCGACGGTCAGAGATGCATGTCCCGAGTAACAACGGTCACAGGAGAGGTGTCCTTTGTTACCAGTAACTGTGGGTAGGGGTGTCCTTGGTTACCATGGTCACAGGTGGGTTTCCCTGGTTACCACCGACTGTCAGACATGCGTGTCCCGAGTAACCACGGTCACAGGAGTGGTGTCCTTTGTTACCAGTAACTGTGGGTAGGGGTGTCCTTGGTTACCATGGTCACAGGTTGGTTTCCCTGGTTACCACAGACTGTCACAGGAGGGCTGTCCCTGGGTACCATTGTCACAGGAGGGGTGTCCTTGGTTACCATGGTCACAGGTGGGTTTCCCTGGTAACCACCGACTTTCAAAGATGCGTGTCACGAGTAACCACGGTCACAGGAGTGGTGTCCTTTGTTACCAGTGACTGTGGGTAGGGGTGTCCTTGGTTACCATGGTCACAGGTTGGTTTCCCGGGTTACCACCGACTGTCACAGGAGGGCTGTCCCTGGGTACCATTGTCACAGGAGGGGTGTCCTTGGTTACCATGGTCACAGGTGGGTTTCCCTGGTTACCACCGACTGTCAGAAATGGGTGTCCCTGGTTACCACCGACTGTCACAGGCAGGTGTCCCTGGGCACTGTGAATGTCACAGGTGGGTTTCCCTGGTTACCACCGACTGTCACAGGTGAGTGTACATGGTTAACACTGACTGTCACAGGAGGGCTGTCCCTGGGTTCCATTGTGACAGGAGGGGTGTCCTTGGTTACCACTGGCACAGGAGGTGTGTCCCTGGTTATCACTGACTGTCACAGGAGGGTTGTCCTTGGTTACCATGGTCGCAGGTGGGTTTCCCTGGTTCCCACTGACTGTCGGAGATGCGTGTCCCTGGTTACCACCGACTGTCACATGTGCGTGTCCTGGTAACCACGGTCACAGTAGAGGTGTCCTTGGTTACCAGTGAGTGTGGGTAGGGGTGTCCTTGGTTACCATGGTCACAGGTGTGTTTCCCTGGTTACCACCGACTGTCACAGGAGGGCTGTCCCTGGGTACCATTGTCACAGAAGGGGTGTCCTTGGTTACCATGGTCACAGGTGGGTTTCCCTGGTTACCACCGACTGTCAGAAATGGGTGTCCCTGGTTACCACCGACTGTCACAGGCAGGTGTCCCTGGGCACTGTGAATGTCACACGTGGGTTTCCCTGGTTACCACCGACTGTCACAGGTGAGTGTACATGGTTAACACTGACTGTCACAGGAGGGCTGTCCCTGGGTTCCATTGTGACAGGAGGGGTGTCCTTGGTTACCACTGGCACAGGAGGTGTGTCCCTGGTTATCACTGACTGTCACAGGAGGGTTGTCCTTGGTTACCATGGTCGCAGGTGGGTTTCCCTATTTACCACTGACTGTCGGAGATGCGTGTCCCTGGTTACCACCGACTGTCACATGTGCGTGTCCTGGTAACCACGGTCACAGGAGAGGTGTCCTTGGTTACCAGTAACTGTGGTTAGGGGTGTCCTTGGTTACCATGGTCACAGGTGGGTTTCCCTGGTTACCATCGACTGTCACAGGAGGGCTGTCCCTGTGTACCATTGTCACAGGACGGGTGTCTTTGGTTACCATGGGCACAGGTGGGTTTCCCTGGTTACTACCGACGGTCAGAGATGCGTGTCCCTGGTAACCATGGTCACAGGAGAGGTGTCCTTGGTTTCCAGTGACTGTGGGTAGGGGTGTCCTTGGTTACCATGGTCACAGGTGGGTTTCCCTGGTTACCACCGACTGTCAGACATGCGTGTCCCGAGTAACCACGGTCACAGGAGAGGTGTCCTTTGTTACCAGTAACTGTGGGTAGGGGTGTCCTTGGTTACCATGGTCACAGGTTGGTTTCCCTGGTTACCACAGACTGTCACAGGAGGGCTGTCCCTGGGTACCATTGTCACAGGAGGGGTGTCCTTGGTCACCATGGTCACAGGTGGGTTTCCCTGGTAACCACCGACTTTCAAAGATGCGTGTCCGTGGTAACCACGGTCACAGTAGAGGTGTCCTTGGTTACCAATGACTGTGGGTAGGGGTGTCTTTGGTTACCATGGTCACAGGTGGGTTTCCCTGGTTACCACCGACTCTCACAGGAAGGCTGTCCCTGTGTACCATTGTCACAGGAGGTGTGTCCTTGGTTACCATGGTCACAGGTGGGTTTCTCTGGTTACCATCGACTGTCAGAAATGCGTGTCCCTGGTAACCACGGTCACAGGAGAGGTGTCCTTGGTTACCAGTGACTGTGGGTAGGGGTGTCCTTGGTTACCATGGTCACAGGTGGGTATCCCTGGTTACCACCGACTGCCAGAGATGCCTGTCCCGAGTAACCACGGTCACAGGAGAGGTGTCCTTGGTTACCAGTAACTGTGGTTAGGGGTGTCCTTGGTTACCATGGTCACAGGTGGCTTTCCCTGGTTACCATCGACTGTCACAGGAGGGCTGTCCCTGTGTTCCATTGTCACAGGACGGGTGTCTTTGGTTACCATGGTCACAGGTGGGTTTCCCTGGTTACTACCGATGGTCAGAGATGCGTGTCCCGAGTAACCACGGTCACAGGAGAGGTGTCCTTTGTTACCGGTAACTGTGGGTAGGGGTGTCCTTGGTTACCATGGTCACAGGTGGGTTTCCCTGGTTACCAACGACTGTCAGACATGCGTGTCACGAGTAACCACGGTCACAGGAGTGGTGTCCTTTGTTACCAGTAACTGTGGGTAGGTGTGTCCTTGGTTACCATGGTCACAGGTTGGTTTCCCGGGTTACCACCGACTGTCACAGGAGGGCTGTCCCTGGGTACCATTGTCACAGGAGGGGTGTCCTTGGTTACCATGGTCACAGGTGGGTTTCCCTGGTTACCACCGACTGTCAGAAATGGGTGTCCCTGGTTACCACCGACTGTCACAGGCAGGTGTCCCTGGGCACTGTGAATGTCACAGGTGGGTTTCCCTGGTTACCACCGACTGTCACAGGTGAGTGTACATGGTTAACACTGACTGTCACAGGAGGGCTGTCCCTGGGTTCCATTGTGACAGGAGGGGTGTCCTTGGTTACCACTGGCACAGGAGGTGTGTCCCTGGTTATCACTGACTGTCACAGGAGGGTTGTCCTTGGTTACCATGGTCGCAGGTGGGTTTCCCTGGTTACCACTGACTGTCGGAGATGCGTGTCCCTGGTTACCACCGACTGTCACATGTGCGTGTCCTGGTAACCACGGTCACAGGAGAGGTGTCCTTGGTTACCAGTAACTGTGGTTAGGGGTGTCCTTGGTTACCATGGTCACAGGTGGGTTTCCCTGGTTACCATCGACTGTCACAGGAGGGCTGTCCCTGTGTACCATTGTCACAGGACGGGTGTCTTTGGTTACCATGGGCACAGGTGGGTTTCCCTGGTTACTACCGACGGTCAGAGATGCGTGTCCCTGGTAACCATGGTCACAGGAGAGGTGTCCTTGGTTTCCAGTGACTGTGGGTAGGGGTGTCCTTGGTTACCATGGTCACAGGTGGGTTTCCCTGGTTACCACCGACTGTCAGACATGCGTGTCCCGAGTAACCACGGTCACAGGAGAGGTGTCCTTTGTTACCAGTAACTGTGGGTAGGGGTGTCCTTGGTTACCATGGTCACAGGTTGGTTTCCCTGGTTACCACAGACTGTCACAGGAGGGCTGTCCCTGGGTACAATTGTCACAGGAGGGGTGTCCTTTGTTACCATGGTCACAGGTGGGTTTCCCTGGTAACCACCGACTTTCAAAGATGCGTGTCCGTGGTAACCACGGTCACAGTAGAGGTGTCCTTGGTTACCAATGACTGTCGGTAGGGGTGTCTTTGGTTACCATGGTCACAGGTGGGTTTCCCTGGTTACCACCGACTCTCACAGGAAGGCTGTCCCTGTGTACCATTGTCACAGGAGGTGTGTCCTTGGTTACCATGGTCACAGGTGGGTTTCCCTGGTTACCATCGACTGTCAGAAATGCGTGTCCCTGGTAACCACGGTCACAGGAGAGGTGTCCTTGGTTACCAGTGACTGTGGGTAGGGGTGTCCTTGGTTACCATGGTCACAGGTGGGTATCCCTGGTTACCACCGACTGCCAGAGATGCCTGTCCCGAGTAACCACGGTCACAGGAGAGGTGTCATTGGTTACCAGTAACTGTGGTTAGGGGTGTCCTTGGTTACCATGGTCACAGGTGGGTTTCCCTGGTTACCATCGACTGTCACAGGAGGGCTGTCCCTGTGTTCCATTGTCACAGGACGGGTGTCTTTGGTTACCATGGTCACAGGTGGGTTTCCCTGGTTACTACCGACGGTCAGAGATGCGTGTCCCGAGTAACCACGGTCACAGGAGAGGTGTCCTTTGTTACAGGTAACTGTGGGTAGGGGTGTCCTTGGTTACCATGGTCACAGGTGGGTTTCCCTGGTTACCACCGACTGTCAGACATGCGTGTCCCGAGTAACCACGGTCACAGGAGTGGTGTCCTTTGTTACCAGTATCTGTGGGTAGGGGTGTCCTTGGTTACCATGGTCACAGGTTGGTTTCCCTGGTTACCACAGACTGTCACAGGAGGGCTGTCCCTGGGTACCATTGTCACAGGAGGGGTGTCCTTGGTTACCATGGTCACAGGTGGGTTTCCCTGGTAACCACCGACTTTCAAAGATGCGTGTCCGTGGTAACCACGGTCACAGTAGAGGTGTCCTTGGTTACCAATGACTGTGGGTAGGGGTGTCTTTGGTTACCATGGTCACAGGTGGGTTTCCCTGGTTACCACCGACTCTCACAGGAAGGCTGTCCCTGTGTACCATTGTCACAGGAGGTGTGTCCTTGGTTACCATGGTCACAGGTGGGTTTCCCTGGTTACCTCGACTGTCAGAAATGCGTGTCCCTGGTAACCACGGTCACAGGAGAGGTGTCCTTGGTTACCAGTGACTGTGGGTATGGGTGTCCTTGGTTACCATGGTCACAGGTGGGTTTCCCTGGTTACCACCGACTTTCACAGGAGGGCTGTCCCTGGGTACCATTGTCACAGGAGGGGTGTCCTTGGATACCATGGTCACAGGTTGGTTTCCCTGGTTACCACCGAATGTCAGAAATGCGTGTCCCTGGTTACCACTGACTGTCACAGGCAGGTGTCCCTGGGCACTGTGAATGTCACAGGTGGGTTTCCCTGGTTACCACCGACTGTCACAGTTGAGGGTACATGGTTACCACTGACTGTCATAGGAGGGCTGTCCCTGGGTACCATTGTCACAGGAGGGGTGTCCTTGCTTACCACTGGCACAGGAGGTTTGTCCCTGGTTACCACTGACTTTCACAGGAGGGGTGTCCTTGGTTACCATGGTCGCAGGTGGGTTTCCCTTGTTACCACTGACTGTCAGAGATGTGTGTCCCTGGTTACCACCGACTGTCATATGTGCGTGTCCTGGTAACCACGGTCACAGGAGAGGTGTCCTTGTTTACCAGTGATTGTGGGTAGGGGTGTCCTTGGTTACCATGTTCGCAGGTGGGTTTCCCTGGTTACCACTGACTGTCAGAGATACGTGTCCCTGGTTACCACCGACTGTCATATGTGCGTGTCCTGGTAAACACGGTCACAGGAGAGGTGTCCTTGGTTACCAGTGAGTGTGGGTAGGGGTGTCCTTGGTTACCATGGTCACAGGTGTGTTTCCCTGGTTACCACCGACTGTCACAGGAGGGCTGTCCCTGGGTACCATTGTCACAGAAGGGGTGTCCTTGGTTACCATGGTCACAGGTGGGTTTCCCTGGTTACCACCGCCTGTCAGAGATGCGTGTCCCTGGTAACCACGGTCACAGGAGAGGTGTCCTTCGTTACCAGTGACTGTGGGTAGGGGTGTCCTTGGTTACCATGGTCACAGGTTGGTTCCCCTGGTTACCACCGACTGTCACAGGAGAGCTGTCCCTGGGTACCATTGTCACAGAAGGGGTGTCCTTGGTTACCATGGTCACAGGTGGGTTTCCCTGGTTACCACCGACTGTCATATGTGCGTGTCCTGGTAACCACGGTCACAGGAGAGGTGTCCTTGGTTACCAGTGACTGTGGGTAGGGGTGTCCTTGGTTACCATGGTCACAGGTGGGTTTCCCTGGTTAACACCGACTGTCACAGGAGGGCTGTCCCTGTGTACCATTGTCACAGGAGGGGTGTCCTTGGTTACCATGGTCACAGGTGGGTTTCCCTGGTTACCACTGACTGTCAGAGATGCGTGTCCCGGGTAACCACGGTCACAGGAGAGGTGTCCTTGGTTACCAGTAACTGTGGGTAGGGGTGTCCTTGGTTACCATGGTCACAGGTGGGTTTCCCTGGTTACCACCGACTGTCAGAAATGGGTGTCCCTGGTTACCACCGACTGTCACAGGCAGGTGTCCCTGGGCACTGTGAATGTCACAGGTGGGTTTCCCTGGTTACCACCGACTGTCACAGGTGAGTGTACATGGTTAACACTGACTGTCACAGGAGGGCTGTCCCTGGGTTCCATTGTGACAGGAGGGGTGTCCTTGGTTACCACTGGCACAGGAGGTGTGTCCCTGGTTATCACTGACTGTCACAGGAGGGTTGTCCTTGGTTACCATGGTCGCAGGTGGGTTTCCCTGGTTACCACTGACTGTCGGAGATGCGTGTCCCTGGTTACCACCGACTGTCACATGTGCGTGTCCTGGTAACCACGGTCACAGGAGAGGTGTCCTTGGTTACCAGTAACTGTGGTTAGGGGTGTCCTTGGTTACCATGGTCACAGGTGGGTTTCCCTGGTTACCATCGACTGTCACAGGAGGGCTGTCCCTGTGTACCATTGTCACAGGACGGGTGTCTTTGGTTACCATGGGCACAGGTGGGTTTGCTTGGTTACTACCGACGGTCAGAGATGCGTGTCCCTGGTAACCATGGTCACAGGAGAGGTGTCCTTGGTTTCCAGTGACTGTGGGTAGGGGTGTCCTTGGTTACCATGGTCACAGGTGGGTTTCCCTGGTTACCACCGACTGTCAGACATGCGTGTCCCGAGTAACCACGGTCACAGGAGAGGTGTCCTTTGTTACCAGTAACTGTGGGTAGGGGTGTCCTTGGTTACCATGGTCACAGGTTGGTTTCCCTGGTTACCACAGACTGTCACAGGAGGGCTGTCCCTGGGTACCATTGTCACAGGAGGGGTGTCCTTGGTTACCATGGTCACAGGTGGGTTTCCCTGGTAACCACCGACTTTCAAAGATGCGTGTCCGTGGTAACCACGGTCACAGTAGAGGTGTCCTTGGTTACCAATGACTGTGGGTAGGGGTGTCTTTGGTTACCATGGTCACAGGTGGGTTTCCCTGGTTACCACCGACTCTCACAGGAAGGCTGTCCCTGTGTACCATTGTCACAGGAGGTGTGTCCTTGGTTACCATGGTCACAGGTGGGTTTCCCTGGTTACCATCGACTGTCAGAAATGCGTGTCCCTGGTAACCACGGTCACAGGAGAGGTGTCCTTGGTTACCAGTGACTGTGGGTAGGGGTGTCCTTGGTTACCATGGTCACAGGTGGGTATCCCTGGTTACCACCGACTGCCAGAGATGCCTGTCCCGAGTAACCACGGTCACAGGAGAGGTGTCATTGGTTACCAGTAACTGTGGTTAGGGGTGTCCTTGGTTACCATGGTCACAGGTGGGTTTCCCTGGTTACCATCGACTGTCACAGGAGGGCTGTCCCTGTGTTCCATTGTCACAGGACGGGTGTCTTTGGTTACCATGGTCACAGGTGGGTTTCCCTGGTTACTACCGACGGTCAGAGATGCGTGTCCCGAGTACCACGGTCACAGGAGAGGTGTCCTTTGTTACAGGTAACTGTGGGTAGGGGTGTCCTTGGTTACCATGGTCACAGGTGGGTTTCCCTGGTTACCACCGACTGTCAGACATGCGTGTCCCGAGTAACCACGGTCACAGGAGTGGTGTCCTTTGTTACCAGTAACTGTGGGTAGGGGTGTCCTTGGTTACCATGGTCACAGGTTGGTTTCCCTGGTTACCACAGACTGTCACAGGAGGGCTGTCCCTGGGTACCATTGTCACAGGAGGGGTGTCCTTGGTTACCATGGTCACAGGTGGGTTTCCCTGGTAACCACCGACTTTCAAAGATGCGTGTCCGTGGTAACCACGGTCACAGTAGAGGTGTCCTTGGTTACCAATGACTGTGGGTAGGGGTGTCTTTGGTTACCATGGTCACAGGTGGGTTTCCCTGGTTACCACCGACTCTCACAGGAAGGCTGTCCCTGTGTACCATTGTCACAGGAGGTGAGTCCTTGGTTACCATGGTCACAGGTGGGTTTCCCTGGTTACCATCGACTGTCAGAAATGCGTGTCCCTGGTAACCACGGTCACAGGAGAGGTGTCCTTGGTTACCAGTGACTGTGGGTAGGGGTGTCCTTGGTTACCATGGTCACAGGTGGGTTTCCCTGGTTACCACCGACTTTCACAGGAGGGCTGTCCCTGGGTACCATTGTCACAGGAGGGGTGTCCTTGGATACCATGGTCACAGGTGGGTTTTCCTGGTTACCACCGAATGTCAGAAATGCGTGTCCCTGGTTACCACTGACTGTCACAGGCAGGTGTCCCTGGGCACTGTGAATGTCACAGGTGGGTTTCCCTGGTTACCACCGACTGTCACAGTTGAGGGTACATGGTTACCACTGACTGTCATAGGAGGGCTCTCCCTGGATACCATTGTCACAGGAGGGGTGTCCTTGCTTACCACTGGCACAGGAGGTTTGTCCCTGGTTACCACTGACTTTCACAGGAGGGGTATCCTTGGTTACCATGGTCGCAGGTTGGTTTCCCTTGTTACCACTGACTGTCAGAGATGTGTGTCCCTGGTTACCACCGACTGTCATATGTGCGTGTCCTGGTAACCACGGTCACAGGAGAGGTGTCCTTGTTTACCAGTGATTGTGGGTAGGGGTGTCCTTGGTTACCATGTTCGCAGGTGGGTTTCCCTGGTTACCACTGACTGTCAGAGATACGTGTCCCTGGTTACCACCGAGTGTCATATGTGCGTGTCCTGGTAAACACGGTCACAGGAGAGGTGTCCTTGGTTACCAGTGAGTGTGGGTAGGGGTGTCCTTGGTTACCATGGTCACAGGTGTGTTTCCCTGGTTACCACCGACTGTCACAGGAGGGCTGACCCTGGGTACCATTGTCACAGAAGGGGTGTCCTTGGTTACCATGTTCACAGGTGGGTTTCCCTGGTTACCACCGCCTGTCAGAGATGCGTGTCCCTGGTAACCACGGTCACAGGAGAGGTGTCCTTCGTTACCAGTGACTGTGGGTAGGGGTGTCCTTGGTTACCATGGTCACAGGTTGGTTCCCCTGGTTACCACCGACTGTCACAGGAGAGCTGTCCCTGGGTACCATTGTCACAGAAGGGGTGTCCTTGGTTACCATGGTCACAGGTGGGTTTCCCTGGTTACCACCGACTGTTAGAGATGCGTGTCCCTGGTAACCACGGTCACAGGAGAGGTGTCCTTGGTTACCAGTGACTGTGGGTAGCGGTGTCGTTGGTTACCATCGTCGCAGGTGGGTTTTACTGGTTACCACTGACTGTCAGAGATGCGTGTCCCTGGTTACCACCGACTGTCATATGTGCGTGTCCTGGTAACCACGGTCACAGGAGAGGTGTCCTTGGTTACCAGTGACTGTGGGTAGGGGTGTCCTTGGTTACCATGGTCACAGGTGGGTTTCCCTGGTTAACACCGACTGTCACAGGAGGGCTGTCCCTGTGTACCATTGTCACAGGAGGGGTGTCCTTGGTTACCATGGTCACAGGTGGGTTTCCCTGGTTACCACTGACTGTCAGAGATGCGTGTCCCGGGTAACCACGGTCACAGGAGAGGTTTCCTTGGTTACCAGTAACTGTGGGTAGGGGTGTCCTTGGTTACCATGGTCACAGGTGGGTTTCCCTGGTTACCATCGACTGTCACAGGAGGGCTGTCCTGGGTACCATTGTCACAGGAGGGGTGTCTTTGGTTACCATGGTCACAGGTGGGTTTCCCTGGTTACTACCGACGGTCAGAGATGCGTGTCCCTGGTAACCATGGTCACAGGAGAGGTGTCCTTGGTTTCCAGTGACTGTGGGTAGGGGTGTCCTTGGTTACCATGGTCACAGGTGGGTTTCCCTGGTCACCACCGACTGTTACAGGAGGGCTGTCCCTGGGTACCATTTTCACAGGAGGGGTGTCCTTGGTTACCATGGTCACATGTGGGATTCCTTGGTTACCATCAACTGTCAGAAATGCGTGTCCCTGGTTGCCACCGACTGTCACAGGCCGGTGTCCCTGGGCACTGTGAATGTCATAGGTGGGTTTCCCTGGTTACCACCGACTGTCACAGTTGAGTGTACATGGTTACCACTGACTGTCACAGGAGGGCTGTCCCTGGGTACCATTGTCACAGGAGGGGTGTCCTTGGTTACCACTGGCACAGGAGGTGTGTCCCTGGTTACCACTGACTGTCACAGGAGGGGTGTCCTTGGTTAACATGGTCGCAGGTGGGCTTCCCTTGTTACCACTGACTGTCAGAGATGCGTGTCCCTGGTAACCACTGACTGTCATATGTGCGTGTCCTTTTAACCACGGTCACAGTAGAGGTGTCCTTGGTTACCAGTGACTGTGGGTAGGGGTGTCCTTGGTTACCATGGTCACAGGTGTGTTTCCCGGGTTACCACCGACTGTCACAGGAGGGCTGTCCCTGGGTACCATTGTCACAGGAGGGGTGTCCTTGGTTACCATGGTCACAGGTGGGTTTCCCTGGTTACCACCGACTGTCAGAAATGGGTGTCCCTGGTTACCACCGACTGTCACAGGCAGGTGTCCCTGGGCACTGTGAATGTCACAGGTGGGTTTCCCTGGTTACCACTGACTGTCACAGGTGAGTGTACATGGTTAACACTGACTGTCACAGGAGGGCTGTCCCTGGGTTCCATTGTGACAGGAGGGGTGTCCTTGGTTACCACTGGCACAGGAGGTGTGTCCCTGGTTATCACTGACTGTCACAGGAGGGTTGTCCTTGGTTACCATGGTCGCAGGTGGGTTTCCCTGGTTACCACTGACTGTCGGAGATGCGTGTCCCTGGTTACCACCGACTGTCACATGTGCGTGTCCTGGTAACCACGGTCACAGGAGAGGTGTCCTTGGTTACCAGTAACTGTGGTTAGGGGTGTCCTTGGTTACCATGGTCACAGGTGGGTTTCCCTGGTTACCATCGACTGTCACAGGAGGGCTGTCCCTGTGTACCATTGTCACAGGACGGGTGTCTTTGGTTACCATGGGCACAGGTGGGTTTCCCTGGTTACTACCGACGGTCAGAGATGCGTGTCCCTGGTAACCATGGTCACAGGAGAGGTGTCCTTGGTTTCCAGTGACTGTGGGTAGGGGTGTCCTTGGTTACCATGGTCACAGGTGGGTTTCCCTGGTTACCACCGACTGTCAGACATGCGTGTCCCGAGTAACCACGGTCACAGGAGAGGTGTCCTTTGTTACCAGTAACTGTGGGTAGGGGTGTCCTTGGTTACCATGGTCACAGGTTGGTTTCCCTGGTTACCACAGACTGTCACAGGAGGGCTGTCCCTGGGTACCATTGTCACAGGAGGGGTGCCCTTGGTTACCATGGTCACAGGTGGGTTTCCCTGGTAACCACCGACTTTCAAAGATGCGTGTCCGTGGTAACCACGGTCACAGTAGAGGTGTCCTTGGTTACCAATGACTGTGGGTAGGGGTGTCTTTGGTTACCATGGTCACAGGTGGGTTTCCCTGGTTACCACCGACTCTCACAGGAAGGCTGTCCCTGTGTACCATTGTCACAGGAGGTGTGTCCTTGGTTACCATGGTCACAGGTGGGTTTCTCTGGTTACCATCGACTGTCAGAAATGCGTGTCCCTGGTAACCACGGTCACAGGAGAGGTGTCCTTGGTTACCAGTGACTGTGGGTAGGGGTGTCCTTGGTTACCATGGTCACAGGTGTGTATCCCTGGTTACCACCGACTGCCAGAGATGCCTGTCCCGAGTAACCACGGTCACAGGAGAGGTGTCCTTGGTTACCAGTAACTGTGGTTAGGGGTGTCCTTGGTTACCATGGTCACAGGTGGGTTTCCCTGGTTACCATCGACTGTCACAGGAGGGCTGTCCCTGTGTTCCATTGTCACATGACGGGTGTCTTTGGTTACCATGGTCACAGGTGGGTTTCCCTGGTTACTACCGACGGTCAGAGATGCGTGTCCCGAGTAACCACGGTCACAGGAGAGGTGTCCTTTGTTACCAGTAACTGTGGGTAGGGGTGTCCTTGGTTACCATGGTCACAGGTGGGTTTCCCTGGTTACCACCGACTGACAGACATGCGTGTCCCGAGTAACCACGGTCACAGGAGTGGTGTCCTTTGTTACCAGTAACTGTGGGTAGGGGTGTCCTTGGTTACCATGTTCACAGGTTGGTTTCCCTGGTTACCACAGACTGTCACAGGAGGGCTGTCCCTGGGTACCATTGTCACAGGAGGGGTGTCCTTGGTTACCATGGTCACAGGTGGGTTTCCCTGGTAACCACCGACTTTCAAAGATGCGTGTCCGTGGTAACCACGGTCACAGTAGAGGTGTCCTTGGTTACCAATGACTGTGGGTAGGGGTGTCTTTGGTTACCATGTTCGCAGGTGGGTTTCCCTGGTTACCACTGACTGTCAGAGATACGTGTCCCTGGTTATCACCGACTGTCATATGTGCGTGTCCTGGTAAACACGGTCACAGGAGAGGTGTCCTTGGTTACCAGTGACTGTGGGTAGGGGTGTCCTTGGTTACCATGGTCACAGGTGGGTTTCCCTGGTTACCACCGACTTTCACAGGAGGGCTGTCCCTGGGTACCATTGTCACAGGAGGGGTGTCCTTGGTTACCATGGTCACAGGTGGGTTTCCCTGGTTACCACCGACTGTCAGAAATGGGTGTCCCTGGTTACCACCGACTGTCACAGGCAGGTGTCCCTGGGCACTGTGAATGTCACAGGTGGGTTTCCCTGGTTACCACCGACTGTCACAGGTGAGTGTACATGGTTAACACTGACTGTCACAGGAGGGCTGTCCCTGGGTTCCATTGTGACAGGAGGGGTGTCCTTGGTTACCACTGGCACAGGAGGTGTGTCCCTGGTTATCACTGACTGTCACAGGAGGGTTGTCCTTGGTTACCATGGTCGCAGGTGGGTTTCCCTATTTACCACTGACTGTCGGAGATGCGTGTCCCTGGTTACCACCGACTGTCACATGTGCGTGTCCTGGTAACCACGGTCACAGGAGAGGTGTCCTTGGTTACCAGTAACTGTGGTTAGGGGTGTCCTTGGTTACCATGGTCACAGGTGGGTTTCCCTGGTTACCATCGACTGTCACAGGAGGGCTGTCCCTGTGTACCATTGTCACAGGACGGGTGTCTTTGGTTACCATGGGCACAGGTGGGTTTCCCTGGTTACTACCGACGGTCAGAGATGCGTGTCCCTGGTAACCATGGTCACAGGAGAGGTGTCCTTGGTTTCCAGTGACTGTGGGTAGGGGTGTCCTTGGTTACCATGGTCACAGGTGGGTTTCCCTGGTTACCACCGACTGTCAGACATGCGTGTCCCGAGTAACCACGGTCACAGGAGAGGTGTCCTTTGTTACCAGTAACTGTGGGTAGGGGTGTCCTTGGTTACCATGGTCACAGGTTGGTTTCCCTGGTTACCACAGACTGTCACAGGAGGGCTGTCCCTGGGTACCATTGTCACAGGAGGGGTGTCCTTGGTTACCATGGTCACAGGTGGGATTCCCTGGTAACCACCGACTTTCAAAGATGCGTGTCCGTGGTAACCACGGTCACAGTAGAGGTGTCCTTGGTTACCAATGACTGTGGGTAGGGGTGTCTTTGGTTACCATGGTCACAGGTGGGTTTCCCTGGTTACCACCGACTCTCACAGGAAGGCTGTCCCTGTGTACCATTGTCACAGGAGGTGTGTCCTTGGTTACCATGGTCACAGGTGGGTTTCTCTGGTTACCATCGACTGTCAGAAATGCGTGTCCCTGGTAACCACGGTCACAGGAGAGGTGTCCTTGGTTACCAGTGACTGTGGGTAGGGGTGTCCTTGGTTACCATGGTCACAGGTGGGTATCCCTGGTTACCACCGACTGCCAGAGATGCCTGTCCCGAGTAACCACGGTCACAGGAGAGGTGTCCTTGGTTACCAGTAACTGTGGTTAGGGGTGTCCTTGGTTACCATGGTCACAGGTGGGTTTCCCTGGTTACCATCGACTGTCACAGGAGGGCTGTCCCTGTGTTCCATTGTCACAGGACGGGTGTCTTTGGTTACCATGGTCACAGGTGGGTTTCCCTGGTTACTACCGACGGTCAGAGATGCGTGTCCCGAGTAACCACGGTCACAGGAGAGGTGTCCTTTGTTACCAGTAACTGTGGGTAGGGGTGTCCTTGGTTACCATGGTCACAGGTGGGTTTCCCTGGTTACCACCGACTGTCAGACATGCGTGTCCCGAGTAACCACGGTCACAGGAGTGGTGTCCTTGGTTACCAGTAACTGTGGTTAGGGGTGTCCTTGGTTACCATGGTCACAGGTGGGTTTCCCTGGTTACCATCGACTGTCACAGGAGGGCTGTCCCTGTGTTCCATTGTCACAGGACGGGTGTCTTTGGTTACCATGGTCACAGGTTGGTTTCCCTGGTTACCACAGACTGTCACAGGAGGGCTGTCCCTGGGTACCATTGTCACAGGAGGGGTGTCCTTGGTTACCATGGTCACAGGTGGGTTTCCCTGGTAACCACCGACTTTCAAAGATGCGTGTCCGTGGTAACCACGGTCACAGTAGAGGTGTCCTTGGTTACCAATGACTGTGGGTAGGGGTGTCTTTGGTTACCATGGTCACAGGTGGGTTTCCCTGGTTACCACCGACTCTCACAGGAAGGCTGTCCCTGTGTACCATTGTCACAGGAGGTGTGTCCTTGGTTACCATGGTCACAGGTGGGTTTCCCTGGTTACCATCGACTGTCAGAAATGCGTGTCCCTGGTAACCACGGTCACAGGAGAGGTGTCCTTGGTTACCAGTGACTGTGGGTAGGGGTGTCCTTGGTTACCATGGTCACAGGTGGGTTTCCCTGGTTACCACCGACTTTCACAGGAGGGCTGTCCCTGGGTACCATTGTCACAGGAGGGGTGTCCTTGGATACCATGGTCACAGGTGGGTTTCCTTGGTTACCACCAAATGTCAGAAATGTGTGTCCCTGGTTACCACTGACTGTCACAGGCAGGTGTCCCTGGGCACTGTGAATATCACAGGTGTGTTTTACTGGTTACCACTGTCTGTTAGAGATGTGTGTCCCTGGTTACCACCGACTGTCATATGTGCGTGTCCTGGTAACCACGGTCACAGGAGAGGTGTCCTTGTTTACCAGTGATTGTGGGTAGGGGTGTCCTTGGTTACCATGTTCGCAGGTGGGTTTCCCTGGTTACCACTGACTGTCAGAGATACGTGTCCCTGGTTACCACCGACTGTCATATGTGCGTGTCCTGGTAAACACGGTCACAGGAGAGGTGTCCTTGGTTACCAGTGAGTGTGGGTAGGGGTGTCCTTGGTTACCATGGTCACAGGTGTGTTTCCCTGGTTACCACCGACTGTCACAGGAGGGCTGTCCCTGGGTACCATTGTCACAGAAGGGGTGTCCTTGGTTACCATGGTCACAGGTGGGTTTCCCTGGTTACCACCGACTGTCAGAAATGGGTGTCCCTGGTTACCACCGACTGTCACAGGCAGGTGTCCCTGGGCACTGTGAATGTCACAGGTGGGTTTCCTGGGTACCACCGACTGTCACAGGTGAGTGTACATGGTTAACTCTGACTGTAACAGGAGGGCTGTCCCTGGGTTCCATTGTGACAGGAGGGGTGTCCTTGGTTACCACTGGCACAGGAGGTGTGTCCCTGGTTATCACTGACTGTCACAGGAGGGTTGTCCTTGGTTACCATGGTCGCAGGTGGGTTTCCCTATTTACCACTGACTGTCGGAGATGCGTGTCCCTGGTTACCACCGACTGTCACATGTACGTGTCCTGGTAACCACGGTCACAGGAGAGGTGTCCTTGGTTACCAGTAACTGTGGTTAGGGGTGTCCTTGGTTACCATGGTCACAGGTGGGTTTCCCTGGTTACCATCGACTGTCACAGGAGGGCTGTCCCCGTGTACCATTGTCACAGGACGGGTGTCTTTGGTTACCATGGTCACAGGTGGGTTTTCCTGGTTACTACCGACGGTCAGAGATGCGTGTCCCTGGTAACCATGGTCACAGGAGAGGTGTCCTTTTTTTCCAGTGACTGTGGGTAGGGGTGTCCTTGGTTACCATGGTCACAGGTGGGTTTCCCTGGTTACCACCGACTGTCAGACATGCGTGTCCCGAGTAACCACGGTCACAGGAGAGGTGTCCTTTGTTACCAGTAACTGTGGGTAGGGGTGTCCTTGGTTACCATGGTCACAGGTTGGTTTCCCTGGTTACCACAGACTGTCACAGGAGGGCTGTCCCTGGGTACCATTGTCACAGGAGGGGTGTCCTTGGTTACCATGGTCACAGGTGGGTTTCCCTGGTAACCACCGACTTTCAAAGATGCGTGTCCGTGGTAACCACGGTCACAGTAGAGGTGTCCTTGGTTACCAATGACTGTGGGTAGGGGTGTCTTTGGTTACCATGGTCACAGGTGGGTTTCCCTGGTTACCACCGACTCTCACAGGAAGGCTGTCCCTGTGTACCATTGTCACAGGAGGTGTGTCCTTGGTTACCATGGTCACAGGTGGGTTTCTCTGGTTACCATCGACTGTCAGAAATGCGTGTCCCTGGTAACCACGGTCACAGGAGAGGTGTCCTTGGTTACCAGTGACTGTGGGTAGGGGTGTCCTTGGTTACCATGGTCACAGGTGGGTTTCCCTGGTTACCACCGACTTTCACAGGATGGCTGTCCCTGGGTACCATTGTCACAGGAGGGGTGTCCTTGGATACCATGGTCACAGGTGGGTTTCCCTGGTTACCACCGAATGTCAGAAATGCGTGTCCCTGGTTACCACTGACTGTCACAGGCAGGTGTCCCTGGGCACTATGAATGTCACAGGTGGGTTTCCCTGGTTACCACCGACTGTCACAGTTGAGGGTACATGGTTACCACTGACTGTCATAGGAGGGCTGTCCCTGGGTACCATTGTCACAGGAGGGGTGTCCTTGCTTACCACTGGCACAGGAGGTGTGTCCCTGGTTACCACTGACCTTCACAGGAGGGGTGTCCTTGGTTACCATGGTCGCAGGTGGGTTTCCCTTGTTACCACTGACTGTCAGAGATGTGTGTCCCTGGTTACCACCGACTGTCATATGTGCGTGTCCTGGTAACCACGGTCACAGGAGAGGTGTCCTTGTTTACCAGTGATTGTGGGTAGGGGTGTCCTTGGTTACCATGTTCGCAGGTGGGTTTCCCTGGTTACCACTGACTGTCAGAGATACGTGTCCCTGGTTACCACCGACTGTCACAGGCCGGTGTCCCTGGGCACTGTGAATGTCACAGGTGGGTTTCCCTGGTTACCACCGACTGTCACAGGTGAGTGTACATGGTTAACACTGACTGTCACAGGAGGGCTGTCCCTGGGTTCCATTGTGACAGGAGGGGTGTCCTTGGTTACCACTGGCACAGGAGGTGTGTCCCTGGTTATCACTGACTGTCACAGGAGGGTTGTCCTTGGTTACCATGGTCGCAGGTGGGTTTCCCTGGTTACCACTGACTGTCGGAGATGCGTGTCCCTGGTTACCACCGACTGTCACATGTGCGTGTCCTGGTAACCACGGTCACAGGAGAGGTGTCCTTGGTTACCAGTGACTGTGGGTAGTGGTGTCCTTGGTTACCATGGTCACAGGAGGGTTTCCCTGGTTACCACCGACTGTCAAGGGAGGGCTGTCCCTGGGTACCATTGTCACAGGAGGGGTGTCCTTGGTTACCATGGTCACAGGTGGGTTTCCCTGGTTACCACCGACTGTCAGAAATGGGTGTCCCTGGTTACCACCGACTGTCACAGGCAGGTGTCCCTGGGCACTGTGAATGTCACAGGTGGGTTTCCCTGGTTACCACCGACTGTCACAGGTGAGTGTACATGGTTACCACTGACTGTCACAGGAGGGCTGTCCCTGGGTACCATTGTCACAGGAGGGGTGTCCTTGGTTACCACTGGCACAGGAGGTGTGTCCCTGGTTACCACTGACTGTCACAGGAGGGGTGTCCTTGGTTAACATGGTCGCAGGTGGGCTTCCCTTGTTACCACTGACTGTCAGAGATGCGTGTCCCTGGTAACCACTGACTGTCATATGTGCGTGTCCTGGTAACCACGGTCACAGTAGAGGTGTCCTTGGTTACCAGTGACTGTGGGTAGGGGTGTCCTTGGTTACCATGGTCACAGGTGGGTTTCCCGGGTTACCACCGACTGTCACAGGAGGGCTGTCCCTGGGTACCATTGTCACAGGAGGGGTGTCCTTGGTTACCATGGTCACAGGTGGGTTTCCCTGGTTACCACCAACTGTCAGAAATGGGTGTCCCTGGTTACCACCGACTGTCACAGGCCGGTGTCCCTGGGCACTGTGAATGTCACAGGTGGGTTTCCCTGGTTACCACCGACTGTCACATTTGAGTGTACATGGTTAACACTGACTGTCACAGGAGGGCTGTCCCTGGGTTCCATTGTGACAGGAGGGGTGTCCTTGGTTACCACTGGCACAGGAGGTGTGTCCCTGGTTATCACTGACTGTCACAGGAGGGTTGTCCTTGGTTACCATGGTCGCAGGTGGGTTTCCCTGGTTCCCACTGACTGTCGGAGATGCGTGTCCCTGGTTACCACCGACTGTCACATGTGCGTGTCCTGTTAACCACGGTCACAGGAGAGGTGTCCTTGGTTACCAGTGACTGTGGGTAGTGGTGTCCTTGGTTACCATGGTCACAGGAGGGTTTCCCTGGTTACCACCGACTGTCACAGGAGGGCTGTCCCTGGGTACCATTGTCACAGGAGGGGTGTCCTTGGTTACCATGGTCACAGGTGGGTTTCCCTGGTTACCACCGACTGTCAGAAATGGGTGTCCCTGGTTACCACCGACTGTCACAGGCAGGTGTCCCTGGGCACTGTGAATGTCACAGGTGGGTTTCCCTGGTTACCACCGACTGTCACAGGTTAGTGTACATGGTTACCACTGACTGTCACAGGAGGGCTGTCCCTGGGTACCATTGTCACAGGAGGGGTGTCCTTGTTTACCACTGGCACAGGAGGTGTGTCCCTGGCTACCACTGACTGTCACAGGAGGGGTGTCCTTGGTTACCATGGTCGCAGGTGGGTTTTACTGGATACCACTGACTATCAGAGATGCGTGTCCCTGGTTACCACCGACTGTCATATGTGCGTGTCCTGGTAACCACGGTCACAGGAGAGGTGTCCTTGTTTACCAGTGACTGTGGGTAGGGGTGTCCTTGGTTACCATGGTCACAGGTGGGTTTCCCTGGTTAACACCGACTGTCACAGTAGGGCTGTCCCTGTGAACCATTGTCACAGGGGGGGTGTCCTTGGTTACCATGGTCACATGTGGGTTTCCCTGGTTACCACCGACTGTCAGAGATGCGTGTCCCGAGTAACCACGGTCACAGTAGAGGTGTCCTTGGTTACCAGTGACTGTGGGTAGGCGTGTCCTTGGTTACCATGGTCACAGGTGTGTTTCCCGGGTTACCACCGACTGTCAGAAATGCGTGTCCCTGGTTATCACCGACTGTCAGACGGTGCTACCCAGGGACAGCCCTCCTGTGACAGTCTGTGGTAACCAGGGAAACCCACATGTGACCATGGTAACCAAGGACAGCCCTACCCACCGTCACTGGTATCGAAGGACACCTCTCCTGTGACCGTGATAACCAGGGACACGCACATATGACAGTCAGTGTTAACCAGGAACACGCATCTCTGACAGTCAGTGGTAACCAGGGAAACCCACCTGCGACCATGGTAACCAAGGACACCCCTCCTGTGACAGTCAGTGGTAGCCATGGACACACCTCCTGTGCCAGTGGTAACCAAGGACACCCCTCCTGTGACAATGGAACCCAGGGACAGCCCTCCTGTGACAGTCAGTGGTAACCATGTACACTCAACTGTGACAGTCGGTGGTAATCAGGGAAACCCACCTGTGACATTCCCAGTGCCCAGGGACACCTTCCTGTGACAGTCGGTGGTAAGCAGGGACACACATTTCTGACAGTTGGTGGTAACCAGGGAATCCCACATGTGACCATGGTACCAAGGACACCCCTCCTGTGAAAATGGTACCCAGGGACAGCCCTCCTGTAACAGTCGGTGGTGACCAGGGAAACCCACCTGTGACCATGGTAACCAAGGACACCCCTACCCACAGTCACTGGAAACCAAGGACACCTCTCCTGTGACAATGGTTACCAGGGACACGCATCTCTGACCGTCGGTAGTAACCAGGGAAACCCACCTGTGACCATGGTAACCAAGGACACCCCTACTGTGACAATGGTACACAGGGACAGCGCTCCTGTGACAGTCGATGGTAACCAGGGAAACCCACCTGTGACCATGGTAACCAAGGACACCCCTACCCACAGTCACTGGTAACCAAGGACACCTCTCCTGTGACCGTGGTTATCAGGACACCCACGTATGACACTCGGTGGTAACCAGGGACACGCATCTCTGACAGTCAGTGGTAACCAGGGAAACCCACCTGCGACGATGGTAACCAAGGACACCCCTCCTGTGACAGTCAGTGTTAGCCAGGGACACACCTCCTCTGCCAGTGGTAACCAAGGACACCCCTCCTGTGACAATGGTACCCAGGGACAGCCCTCCTGTGACAGTCGGTGGTAACCAGGGACACCCATTTCTGATAGTCGGTGGTAACCAGGGAAAGCCACCTGTGACCATGGTAACCAAGGACACCCCTCCTGTGACAATGGTACCCAGGGACAGCCTTCCCTTGACAGCCGGTGGTAACCAGGGAAACCCACCTGTGACCATGGTAACCAAGGACACCCCTACCCACAGTCACTGGTAACCAAGGACACCTCTCCTGTGACCGTGGTTACCAGGTCACGCACATATGACAGTCGGTGGTAACCAGGTACAAGCACCTCTGACAGTCAGTGGTAACCAGGGAAACCCACCTGCGATCATGGTAACCAAGGACACCCCTCTGTGACAGTCAGTGGTATCCAGGGACACACCTCCTGTGCCAGTTGTAACCAAGGACACCCCTCCTGTGACAATGGAACCCAGGGACAGCCCTCCTGTGACAGTCAGTGGTAACCATGTACACTCAACTGTGACAGTCGGTGGTAACCTGGGAAACCCACCTGGGACATTCACAGTGCCCAGGGACACCTGCCTGTGACAGTTGGTGGTAACCAGGGACAAGCATTTCTGACAGTCGGTGGTAACCAGGGAAACCCACCTGTGACCAAGGTAACCAAGGACTCCCCTACCCACAGTCACTGGTAACCAAGGACACCTCTCCTGTGACCGTGGTTACCAGGGACACGCATCTCTGACAGTCGGTGGTAACCAGGGAAACCCACCTGTGACCATGGTAACCAAGGACACCCCTACCCACAGTCACTGGAAACCAAGGACACCTCTCCTGTGACCATGGTTACCAGGGACACGCATCTCTGACAGTCGGTAGTAACCAGGGAAACCCACCTGTCACCATGGTAACCAAGGACACCCCTACCCACATCACTGGTAACCAACGACACCTCTCCTGTGACCGTGGTGACCAGGACACGCACATATGACAGTCGATGGTAACCAGGGACACGCATCTCTGACAGTCAGTGGTAACCAGGGAAACCCACCTGCGACCATGGTAACCAAGGACAGCCCTCCTGTGACAGTCAGTGGTAACCATGTACACTCATCTGTGACAGTCGGTGGTAACCAGGGAAACACACCTGTGACATTCTCAGTGCCCAGGGACACCTGCCTGTGACAGTCGGTGGTAACCAGGGACACCCATTTCTGACAGTCGGTGGTTACCAGGGAAACCCACCTGTGACCATGGTAACCAAGGACACCCCTCCTGTGACAATGGTACCCAGGGACAGCCCTGCTGTGACAGTCGGTGGTAACCAGGGAAACCAACCTGTGACAATGGTAACCAAGGACACCCCTACCCACAGTCCCTGGTAACCAAGGACACCTCTCCTGTGACCGTGGTTACTTGGGACACGCATCTCTGACAGTCGGTGGTAACCAGGGAAACCCACCTGTGACCATGGTAACCAAGGAAACCCCTACCCACAGTCACTGGTAACCAAGGACACCTCTCCTGTGACCGTGGTTACCAGGACACGCACATATGACAGTCGGTGGTAACCAGGGACACGCATCTCTGACAGACAGTGGTAACCAGTAAAGCACACCTGTGACCATGGTAACCAAGGACACCCCTCCTGTGACAGTCAGTGGTAGCCAGGGACACACCTCCTGTGCCAGTGGTAACCAAGGACACCCCTCCTGTGACAATGGTACCCAGGGACAGCCCTCCTGTGACAGTCAGTGGTAACCATGTACACTCACCTGTGACAGTCGGTGGTAACCAGGGAAACCCACCTGTGACATCACAGTGCCCAGGGACACCTGCCTGTGACAGTCGGTGGTAACCATGGACACCCATTTCTGACAGTCGGTGGTAACCAAGGAAACCCACCTGTGACCATGGTAACAAGGACACCCCTCCTGTGACAGTGGTTACCAGGGAGTCGCCTCTCTGACAGTCGGTGGTAACCAGGGAAACCCACCTGTGACCATGGTAACCAAGGATACCGCTCCTCTGACAATGGCACCCAGGGACAGCCCTTCTGTGACAGTCGGTGGTAACCAGGGAAACCCACCTGTGACCATGGTTACTGGCACAGGAGGTGTGTCCGTGTTTACTAGTGACTGTCACAGTAGGTGTGTCCTTGGTTACCATGGTCACAGGTGGGTTTCCCTGGTTACCACAGACTGTCAGAGATGCCTGTCCCTGGTTACCACCGACTGTCACAGGGCGGTGTGGGCACTGTGAATGTCACAGGTGGGTTTCCCTGGTTACCACCGACTGTCACAGGAGGGCTGTCCCTGGGTACCATTGTCACAGGAGGGATGTCCTTGGTTACCATGGTCACCGGTGGGTTTCCCTGGTTACCACTGACTGTCAGAGATGCGTGTCCCTGGTTACCACCGACTGTCATATGTGCGTTTCCCTGGTAACCACGGTCACAGGAGAGGTATCCGTGGTTACCATTGACTGTCACAGTAGGTGTGTCCTTGGTTACCATGGTCATAGGTGGGTTTCCCTGGTTACCACCGACTGTCACAGGAGGGCTGTCCCTTGGTACCATGGTCACAGGTGGGTTTCCCTGGTTACCACCGACTGTCAGAGAGGCGTCTCCCTGGTAACCACGGTCAGAGGAGAGGTGTCCTTGGTTACCAGTGACTGTGGGTAGGGGTGTCCTTGGTTAACATGTTCACAGGTGGGTTTCCCTGGTTACCACCGACTGTCACAGTTGAGTGTACATGGTTACCACTGACTGTCACAGGAGGGCTGTCCCTGGGTACCATTGTCACAGGAGTGGTGTCCATGGTTACCACTGGCACAGGAGGTGTGTCCCTGGTTACCACTGACTGTCAAAGGAGGGGTGTCCTTGGTTACCATGGTCGCAGGTGGGTTTCCCTGGTTACCAATGACTGTCAGAGATGGGTGTCCCTGGTTACCACCGACTGTCATATGTGCGTGTCCTGGTAACCACGGTCACAGGAGAGGTGTCCTTGGGTACCAGTGACAGTGGGTAGGGTTATCCTTGGTTACCATGGTCACAGGTGGGTTTCCCTGGTTACCACCGACTGTCATATGTGCGTGTCCTGGTAACCACGGTCACATGAGAGGTGTCCTTGGTTACCAGTGACTGTGGTAGGGTTGTACTTGGTTACCATGGTCACAGGTGGGTTTCCCTGGTTACCACCGACTGTCAGAGATGCGTGTCCCTGGTAACCACGGTCACAGGAGAGGTGTCCTTGGTTACCTGTGACTGTGGGTAGGGGTGTCCTTGGTTACCATGGTCACAGGTGTGTTTCCTTGGTTACCACCGACTGTCAAAGGAGGGCTGTCCCTGGGTACCATTGTCACAAGAAGGGTGTCCTTGGTTACCATGGTCACAGGTGTGTTTCCCTGGTTACCACCGACTGTCAGATATGGGTGTCCCTCGTTACCACCGATTGTCACAGGCAGGTGTCCCTTGGCACTGTGAATGTCACAGGTGGGTTTCCCTGGTTACCACCGACTGTCACAGGTGAGTGTACATGGTTACCACTGACTGTCACAGGAGGGCTGTCCCTGGGTTCCATTGTGACAGGAGGGAAGTCCTTGGTTACCACCGGCACAGGAGGTGTGTCCCTGGTTACCACTGAATGTTACAGGAGGTGTGTCCTTGGTTACCATGGTCACAGGTGGGTTTCCCTGGTTACCACCGACTGTCATATGTGCGTGTCCCTGGTAACCACGGTCACAGGAGAGGTGTCCTTGGTTACCAGTCACTGTGGGTAGAGGTGTCCTTGGTTACCATGTTCACAGTTGGGTTTCCCTGGTTACCACTGACTGTCAGAGATGCGTGTCCCGGTTTACCACCGACTGTCATATGTGCGTTTCCCTGGTAACCACGGTCACAGGAGAGGTGTCCGTGTTACCATTGACTGTCAGAGTAGATGTGTCCTTGGTTACCATGGTCATAGGTGGGTTTCCCTGGTTACCACCGACTGTCAGAGATGCGTGTCACTTGTTACCACCGACTGTCACAGGCCGGTGTCCCTGGGCACTGTGAATGTCACAGGTGGGTTTCCCTGGTTACCACCGACTGTCACAGGTGAGAGTACATGGTTACCACTGACTGTCATGGGAGGGCTGTCCCTGGGTACCATTGTCACATGAGGGGTGTCCTTGGTTACCACTGACACAGGAGGTGTGTCCCTGGTTACCACTGACTGTCACAGGAGGGGTGTCCTTGGTTACCATGGTCGCAGGTGGGTTTCCCTGGTTACCACTGACTGTCAGAGATGCGTGTCCTTGGTTACCACCGACTGTCATATGTGCGTGTCCTGGTAACCACAGTCAGAGGAGAGGTGTCCTTGGTTACCAGTGACTGTGGTAGGGTTGGCCTTGGTTACCATGGTCACAGGTGTGTTTCCTTGGTTACCACCGGCTGTCAAAGGAGGGCTGTCCCTGGGTACCATTGTCACAGGAAGGGTGTCCTTGTTTACCATGGTCACAGGTGGGTTTCCCTGGTTACCACTGACTGTCAGAGATGCGTGTCCCTGGTTACCACCGACTGTCATATGTGCGTTTCCCTGGTAACCTCGGTCACAGGAGAGGTATCCGTGGTTACCATTGACTGTCACAGTAGGTGTGTCCTTGGTTACCATGGTCATAGGTGGGTTTCCCTGGTTACCACCGACTGTCACAGGAGGGCTGTCCCTTGGTACCATGGTCACAGGTGGGTTTCCCTGGTTACCACCGACTGTCAGAGAGGCGTCTCCCTGGTAACCACGGTCAGAGGAGAGTTGTCCTTGGTTACCAGTGACTGTGGGTAGGGGTGTCCTTGGTTAACATGTTCACAGGTGGGTTTCCCTGGTTACCACCGACTGTCACAGTTGAGTGTACATGGTTACCACTGACTGTCACAGGAGGGCTGTCCCTGGGTACCATTGTCACAGGAGTGGTGTCCATGGTTACCACTGGCACAGGAGGTGTGCCCCTGGTTAACACTGACTGTCACAGGAGGGGTGTCCTTGGTTACCATGGTCACAGGTGGGTTTCCCTGGTTACCACTGACTGTCAGAGATGGGTGTCCCTGGTTACCACCGACTGTCATATGTGCGTGTCCTGGTAACCACGGTCACAGGAGAGGTGTCCTTGGTTACCAGTGACAGTGGGTAGGGTTATCCTTGGTTACCATGGTCACAGGTGGGTTTCCCTGGTTACCACCGACTGTCATATGTGCGTGTCCTGGTAACCACGGTCACATGAGAGGTGTCCTTGGTTACCAGTGAATGTGGTAGGGTTGTCCTTGGTTACCATGGTCACAGGTGGGTGTCCCTGGTTACCACCGACTGTCATATGTGCGTGTCCTGGTAACCAC
The DNA here is from genome assembly GCA_949782905.1 of Rangifer tarandus platyrhynchus. Taxonomy (NCBI): domain Eukaryota; kingdom Metazoa; phylum Chordata; class Mammalia; order Artiodactyla; family Cervidae; genus Rangifer; species Rangifer tarandus. The sequence goes on from CATKSN020000630.1 coordinate 456,171, forward strand.
GGTCACAGGAGAGGTGTCCTTGGTTACCAGTGACAGTGGGTAGGGTTATCCTTGGTTACCATGGTCACAGGTGGGTTTCCCTGGTTACCACCGACTGTCATATGTGCGTGTCCTGGTAACCACGGTCACATGAGAGGTGTCCTTGGTTACCAGTGACTGTGGTAGGGTTGTCCTTGGTTACCATGGTCACAGGTGGGTTTCCCTGGTTACCACCGACTGTCAGAGATGCGTGTCCCTGGTAACCACGGTCACAGGAGAGGTGTCCTTGGTTACCTGTGACTGTGGGTAGGGGTGTCCTTGGTTACCATGGTCACAGGTGTGTTTCCTTGGTTACCACCGACTGTCAAAGGAGGGCTGTCCCTGGGTACCATTGTCACAGGAAGGGTGTCCTTGGTTACCATGGTCACAGGTGGGTTTCCCTGGTTACCACCGACTGTCAGATATGGGTGTCCCTCGTTACCACCGATTGTTACAGGCAGGTGTCCCTTGGCACTGTGAATGTCACAGGTGGGTTTCCCTGGTTACCACCGACTGTCACAGGTGAGTGTACATGGTTACCACTGACTGTCACAGGAGGGCTGTCCCTGGGTTCCATTGTGACAGGAGGGATGTCCTTGGTTACCACCGGCACAGGAGGTGTGTCCCTGGTTACCACTGAATGTTACAGGAGGTGTGTCCTTGGTTACCATGGTCACAGGTGGGTTTCCCTGGTTACCACCGACTGTCATATGTGCGTGTCCCTGGTAACCACGGTCACAGGAGAGGTGTCCTTGGTTACCAGTGACTGTGGGTAGGGGTTTCCTTGGTTACCATGGTCACAGGTGGGTTTCCCTGGTTAACACCGACTGTCACAGGAGGGCTGTCCCTGTGTACCATTGTCACAGGAGGGGTGTCCTTGGTTACCATGGTGACAGGTGGGTTTCCCTGGTTACCACCGACTGTCAGAGATGCGTGTCCATAGTAACCACGGTCACAGGAGAGGTGTCCTTGGTTACCAGGGACTGTGGGTAGGGGTGTCCTTGGTTACCATTGTCACAGGTTGGTTTCCCTGGTTACCACCGACTGTCACAGCAGGGCTGTCCCTGGGTACCATTGTCACAGGAGGGGTGTCCTTGGTTACCATGGTCACAGGTGGGTTTCCGTGGTAACCACCGACTGTCAGAAATGGGTGTCCCTGGTTACCACCGACTGTCACAGGCAGGTGTCCCTGGGCACTGAAAATGTCACAGGTGTGTTTCCCTGGTTACCACCGACTGTCACAGATGAGTGTACATGGTTACCACTGACTGTCACAGGAGGGCTGTCCTTGGTTACCATGGTCACAGGTGGGTTTCCCTGGTTACCACTGACTGTCAGAGATGCGTGTCCCTGGTTACCATCGACTGTCATATGTGCGTGTCCTGGTCACCACGGTCACAGGAGAGGTGTCGTTGGTTACCAGTGATGTGGGTAGGGGTGTCCTTGGTTACCATGGTGACAGGTGGGTTTCCCTGGTTACTACCGACTGTCAGAGATGCGTGTCCCTGGTAACCATGGTCACAGGAGAGGTGTCCTTGGTTTCCAGTGATGTGGGTAGGGGTGTCCTTGGTTACCATGGTGACAGGTGGGTTTCCCTGGTTACTACCGACTGTCAGAGATGCGTGTCCCTGGTAACCATGGTCACAGGAGAGGTGTCCTTGGTTTCCAGTGACTGTGGGTAGGGGTGTCCTTGGTTACCATGGTCACAGGTGGGTTTCCCTGGTTACCACCGACTGTCAGAGATGCGTGTCCCTGGTAACCACGGTCACAGGAGAGGTGTCCTTGGTTACCAGTGACTGTGGGTAGGGGGAACCTTGGTTACCTTGGTCACAGGTGGGTTTCTCTGGTTACCACCGACTGTCAGAGATGCGTGTCCCTGGTAACCACGGTCACAGGAGAGGTGTCCTTGGTTACCTGTGACTGTGGGTAGGGGTGTCCTTGGTTACCATGGTCACAGGTGTGTTTCCTTGGTTACCACCGACTGTCAAAGGAGGGCTGTCCCTGGGTACCATTGTCACAGGAAGGGTGTCCTTGGTTACCAAGGTCACAGGTGGGTTTCCCTGGTTACCACCGACTGTCAGATATGGGTGTCCCTCGTTACCACCGATTGTCACAGGCAGGTGTCCCTTGGCACTGTGAATGTCACAGGTGGGTTTCCCTGGTTACCACCGACTGTCACAGGTGAGTGTACATGGTTACCACTGACTGTCACAGGAGGGCTGTCCCTGGGTTCCATTGTGACAGGAGGGAAGTCCTTGGTTACCACCGGCACAGGAGGTGTGTCCCTGGTTACCACTGAATGTTACAGGAGGTGTGTCCTTGGTTACCATGGTCACAGGTGGGTTTCCCTGGTTACCACCGACTGTCATATGTGCGTGTCCCTGGTAACCACGGTCACAGGAGAGGTGTCCTTGGTTACCAGTCACTGTGGGTAGGGGTGTCCTTGGTTACCATGTTCACAGTTGGGTTTCCCTGGTTACCACTGACTGTCAGAGATGCGTGTCCCGGTTTACCACCGACTGTCATATGTGCGTTTCCCTGGTAACCACGGTCACAGGAGAGGTGTCCGTGTTACCATTGACTGTCAGCGTAGGTGTATCCTTGGTTACCATGGTCATAGGTGGGTTTCCCTGGTTACCACCGACTGTCAGAGATGCGTGTCACTGGTTACCACCGACTGTCACAGGCCGGTGTCCCTGGGCACTGTGAATGTCACAGGTGGGTTTCCCTGGTTACCACCGACTGTCACAGGTGAGTGTACATGGTTACCACTGACTGTCATGGGAGGGCTGTCCCTGGGTACCATTGTCACATGAGGGGTGTCCTTGGTTACCACTGACACAGGAGGTGTGTCCCTGGTTACCACTGACTGTCACAGGAGGGGTGTCCTTGGTTACCATGGTCGCAGGTGGGTTTCCCTGGTTACCACTGACTGTCAGAGATGCGTGTCCTTGGTTACCACCGACTGTCATATGTGCGTGTCCTGGTAACCACAGTCAGAGGAGAGGTGTCCTTGGTTACCAGTGACTGTGGTAGGGTTGTCCTTGGTTACCATGGTCACAGGTGTGTTTCCTTGGTTACCACCGACTGTCAAAGGAGGGCTGTCCCTGGGTACCATTGTCACAGGAAGGGTGTCCTTGGTTACCATGGTCACAGGTGGGTTTCCCTGGTTACCACTGACTGTCAGAGATGCGTGTCCCTGGTTACCACCGACTGTCATATGTGCGTTTCCCTGGTAACCACGGTCACAGGAGAGGTATCCGTGGTTACCATTGACTGTCACAGTAGGTGTGTCCTTGGTTACCATGGTCATAGGTGGGTTTCCCTGGTTACCACCGACTGTCACAGGAGGGCTGTCCCTTGGTACCATGGTCACAGGTGGGTTTCCCTGGTTACCACCGACTGTCAGAGAGGCGTCTCCCTGGTAACCACGGTCAGAGGAGAGGTGTCCTTGGTTACCAGTGACTGTGGGTAGGGGTGTCCTTGGTTAACATGTTCACAGGTGGGTTTCCCTGGTTACCACCGACTGTCACAGTTGAGTGTACATGGTTACCACTGACTGTCACAGGAGGGCTGTCCCTGGGTACCATTGTCACAGGAGTGGTGTCCATGGTTACCACTGGCACAGGAGGTGTGTCCCTGGTTACCACTGACTGTCACAGGAGGGGTGTCCTTGGTTACCATGGTCGCAGGTGGGTTTCCCTGGTTACCACTGACTGTCAGAGATGGGTGTCCCTGGTTACCACCGACTGTCATATGTGCGTGTCCTGGTAACCACGGTCACAGGAGAGGTGTCCTTGGTTACCAGTGACAGTGGGTAGGGTTATCCTTGGTTACCATGGTCACAGGTGGGTTTCCCTGGTTAGCACCGACTGTCATATGTGCGTGTCCTGGTAACCACGGTCACATGAGAGGTGTCCTTGGTTACCAGTGACTGTGGTAGGGTTGTCCTTGGTTACCATGGTCACAGGTGGGTGTCCCTGGTTACCACCGACTGTCATATGTGCGTGTCCTGGTAACCACGGTCACAGGAGAGGTGTCCTTGGTTACCAGTGACAGTGGGTAGGGTTATCCTTGGTTACCATGGTCACAGGTGGGTTTCCCTGTTTACCACCGACTGTCATATGTGCGTGTCCTGGTAACCACGGTCACATGAGAGGTGTCCTTGGTTACCAGTGACTGTGGTAGGGTTGTCCTTGGTTACCATGGTCACAGGTGGGTTTCCCTGGTTACCACCGACTGTCAGAGATGCGTGTCCCTGGTAACCACGGTCACAGGAGAGGTGTCCTTGGTTACCTGTGACTGTGGGTAGGGGTGTCCTTGGTTACCATGGTCACAGGTGTGTTTCCTTGGTTACCACCGACTGTCAAAGGAGGGCTGTCCCTGGGTACCATTGTCACAGGAAGGGTGTCCTTGGTTACCATGGTCACAGGTGGGTTTCCCTGGTTACCACCGACTGTCAGATATGGGTGTCCCTCGTTACCACCGATTGTCACAGGAAGGTGTCCCTTGGCACTGTGAATGTCACAGGTGGGTTTCCCTGGTTACCACCGACTGTCACAGGTGAGTGTACATGGTTACCACTGACTGTCACAGGAGGGCTGTCCCTGGGTTCCATTGTGACAGGAGGGATGTCCTTGGTTACCACCGGCACAGGAGGTGTGTCCCTGGTTACCACTGAATGTTACAGGAGGTGTGTCCTTGGTTACCATGGTCACAGGTGGGTTTCCCTGGTTACCACCGACTGTCATATGTGCGTGTCCCTGGTAACCACGGTCACAGGAGAGGTGTCCTTGGTTACCAGTCACTGTGGGTAGGGGTGTCCTTGGTTACCATGGTCACAGGTGGGTTTCCCTGGTTAACACCGACTGTCACAGGAGGGCTGTCCCTGTGTACCATTGTCACAGGAGGGGTGTCCTTGGTTACCATGGTGACAGGTGGGTTTCCCTGGTTACCACCGACTGTCAGAGATGCGTGTCCATAGTAACCACGGTCACAGGAGAGGTGTCCTTGGTTACCAGGGACTGTGGGTAGGGGTGTCCTTGGTTACCATTGTCACAGGTTGGTTTCCCTGGTTACCACCGACTGTCACAGCAGGGCTGTCCCTGGGTACCATTGTCACAGGAGGGGTGTCCTTGGTTACCATGGTCACAGGTGGGTTTCCCTGGTAACCACCGACTGTCAGAAATGGGTGTCCCTGGTTACCACCGACTGTCACAGGCAGGTGTCCCTGGGCACTGAAAATGTCACAGGTGTGTTTCCCTGGTTACCACCGACTGTCACAGATGAGTGTACATGGTTACCACTGACTGTCACAGGAGGGCTGTCCTTGGTTACCATGGTCGCAGGTGGGTTTCCCTGGTTACCACTGACTGTCAGAGATGCGTGTCCCTTGTTACCATCGACTGTCATATGTGCGTGTCCTGGTCACCACGGTCACAGGAGAAGTGTCGTTGGTTACCAGTGATGTGGGTAGGGGTGTCCTTGGTTACCATGGTGACAGGTGGGTTTCCCTGGTTACTACCGACTGTCAGAGATGCGTGTCCCTGGTAACCATGGTCACAGGAGAGGTGTCCTTGGTTTCCAGTGACTGTGGGTAGGGGTGTCCTTGGTTACCATGGTCACAGGTGGGTTTCCCTGGTTACCACCGACTGTCAGAGATGCGTGTCCCTGGTAACCACGGTCAAAAGAGAGGTGTCTTTGGTTACCAGTGACTGTGGGTAGGGGGGTCCTTGGTTACCTTGGTCACAGGTGGGTTTCCCTGGTTACCACCGACTGTCAGAAATGCGTGTCCCTGGTTACCACCAACTGTCACAGGCAGGTGTCCCTGGGCACTGTGAATGTCCCAGGTGGGTTTCCCAGGTTACCACCGACTGTCACAGTTGAGTGTACATGGTTACCACTGACTGTCACAGGAGGGCTGTCCCTGGGTTCCATTGTCACAGGAGGGGTGTCCTTGGTTACCACTGGCACAGGAGGTGTGTCCCTGGTTATCACTGACTGTCACAGGAGGGTTGTCCTTGGTTACCATGGTCGCAGGTGGGTTTCCCTGGTTACCACTGACTGTCGGAGATGCGTGTCCCTGGTTACCACCGACTGTCACATGTGCGTGTCCTGGTAACCACGGTCACAGGAGAGGTGTCCTTGTTTACCAGTGACTGTGGGTAGGGGTGTCCTTGGTTACCATGGTCACAGGTGGGTTTCCCTGGTTAACACCGACTGTCACAGTAGGGCTGTCCCTTAGAACCATTGTCACAGGGGGGGTGTCCTTGGTTACCATGGTCACATGTGGGTTTCCCTGGTTACCACCGACTGTCAGAGATGCGTGTCCCGAGTAACCACGGTCACAGTAGAGGTGTCCTTGGTTACCAGTGACTGTGGGTAGGCGTGTCCTTGGTTACCATGGTCACAGGTGTGTTTCCCGGGTTACCACCGACTGTCAGAAATGTGTGTCCCTGGTTATAACCGACTGTCAGACGGTGCTACCCAGGGACAGCCCTCCTGTGACAGTCGGTGGTAACCAGGGAAACCCACATGTGACCATGGTAACCAAGGACACCCCTACCCACCGTCACTGGTATCGAAGGACACCTCTCCTGTGACCGTGATAACCAGGGACACGCATATATGACAGTCAGTGTTAACCAGGAACACGCATCTCTGACAGTCAGTGGTAACCAGGGAAACCCACCTGCGACCATGGTAACCAAGGACACCCCTCCTGTGACAGTCAGTGGTAGCCATGGACACACCTCCTGTGCCAGTGGTAACCAAGGACACCCCTCCTGTGACAATGGAACCCAGGGACAGCCCTCCTGTGACAGTCAGTGGTAACCATGTACACTCAACTGTGACAGTCGGTGGTAACCAGGGAAACCCACCTGTGACATTCCCAGTGCCCAGGGACACCTGCCTGTGACAGTCGGTGGTAAGCAGGGACACACATTTCTGACAGTTGGTGGTAACCAGGGAATCCCACATATGACCATGGTAACCAAGGACACCCCTCCTGTGAAAATGGTACCCAGGGACAGCCCTCCTGTAACAGTCGGTGGTGACCAGGGAAACCCACCTGTGACCATGGTAACCAAGGACACCCCTACCCACAGTCACTGGAAACCAAGGACACCTCTCCTGTGACAATGGTTACCAGGGACACGCATCTCTGACCGTCGGTAGTAACCAGGGAAACCCACCTGTGACCATGGTAACCAAGGACACCCCTACTGTGACAATGGAACCCAGGGACAGCCCTCCTGTGACAGTCAGTGGTAACCATGTACACTCAACTGTGACAGTCGGTGGTAACCTGGGAAACCCACCTGGGACATTCACAGTGCCCAGGGACACCTGCCTGTGACAGTTGGTGGTAACCAGGGACACGCATTTCTGACAGTCGGTGGTAACCAGGGAAACCCACCTGTGACCAAGGTAACCAAGGACCCCCCTACCCACAGTCACTGGTAACCAAGGACACCTCTCCTGTGACCGTGGTTACCAGGGACACGCATCTCTGACAGTCGGTGGTAACCAGGGAAACCCACCTGTGACCATGGTAACCAAGGACACCCCTACCCACAGTCACTGGAAACCAAGGACACCTCTCCTGTGACCATGGTTACCAGGGACACGCATCTCTGACAGTCGGTAGTAACCAGGGAAACCCACCTGTCACCATGGTAACCAAGGACACCCCTACCCACATCACTGGTAACCAACGACACCTCTCCTGTGACCGTGGTGACCAGGACACGCACATATGACAGTCGATGGTAACCAGGGACACGCATCTCTGACAGTCAGTGGTAACCAGGGAAACCCACCTGCGACCATGGTAACCAAGGACAGCCCTCCTGTGACAGTCAGTGGTAACCATGTACACTCATCTGTGACAGTCGGTGGTAACCAGGGAAACACACCTGTGACATTCTCAGTGCCCAGGGACACCTGCCTGTGACAGTCGGTGGTAACCAGGGACACCCATTTCTGACAGTCGGTGGTTGCCAGGGAAACCCACCTGTGACCATGGTAACCAAGGACACCCCTCCTGTGACAATGATACCCAGGGACAGCCCTGCTGTGACAGTCGGTGGTAACCAGGGAAACCAACCTGTGACAATGGTAACCAAGGACACCCCTACCCACAGTCTCTGGTAACCAAGGACACCTCTCCTGTGACCGTGGTTACTTGGGACACGCATCTCTGACAGTCGGTGGTAACCAGGGAAACCCACCTGTGACCATGGTAACCAAGGACACCCCTCCTGTGACAATGGTACACAGGGACAGCCCTCCTGTGACAGTCGGTGTTAACCAGGGAAACCCACCTGTGACCATGGTAACCAAGGAAACCCCTACCCACAGTCACTGGTAACCAAGGACACCTCTCCTGTGACCGTGGTTACCAGGACACGCACATATGACAGTCGGTGGTAACCAGGGACACGCATCTCTGACAGACAGTGGTAACCAGTAAAACACACCTGCGACCATGGTAACCAAGGACACCCCTCCTGTGACAGTCAGTGGTAGCCAGGGACACACCTCCTGTGCCAGTGGTAACCAAGGACACCCCTCCTGTGACAATGGTACCCAGGGACAGCCCACCTGTGACAGTCGGTGGTAACCAGGGACACCCATTTCTGACAGTCGGTGGTAACCAGGGAAAGCCACCTGTGACCATGGTAACCAAGGACACCCCTCCTGTGACAATGGTACACAGGGACAGCCTTCCCTTGACAGCCGGTGGTAACCAGGGAAACCCACCTGTGACCATGGTAACCAAGGACACCCCTACCCACCTTCACTGGTAACCAAGGACACCTCTCCTGTGACCGTGGTTACCAGGTCACGCACATATGACAGTCGGTGGTAACCAGGTACAAGCACCTCTGACAGTCAGTGGTAACCAGGGAAACCCACCTGCGACCATGGTAACCAAGGACACCCCTCTGTGACAGTCAGTGGTAGCCAGGGACACACCTCCTGTGCCAGTGGTAACCAAGGACACCCCTCCTGTGACAATGGTACCCAGGGACAGCCCTCCTGTGACAGTCAGTGGTAACCATGTACACTCACCTGTGACAGTCGGTGGTAACCAGGGAAACCCACCTGTGACATCACAGTGCCCAGGGACACCTGCCTGTGACAGTCGGTGGTAACCATGGACACCCATTTCTGACAGTCGGTGGTAACCAAGGAAACCCACCTGTGACCATGGTAACCAAGGACACCCCTCCTGTGACAGTGGTTACCAGGGAGTCGCCTCTCTGACAGTCGGTGGTAACCAGGGAAACCCACCTGTGACCATGGTAACCAAGGATACCGCTCCTCTGACAATGGCACCCAGGGACAGCCCTTCGGTGACAGTCGGTGGTAACCAGGGAAACCCACCTGTGACCATGGTAACTGGCACAGGAGGTGTGTACGTGGTTACTAGTGACTGTCACAGTAGGTGTGTCCTTGGTTACCATGGTCACAGGTGGGTTTCCCTGGTTACCACAGACTGTCAGAGATGCCTGTCCCTGGTTACCACCGACTGTCACAGGCCGGTGTGGGCACTGTGAATGTCACAGGTGGGTTTCCCTGGTTACCACTGACTGTCACAGGAGGGCTGTCCCTGGGTACCATTGTCACAGGAGGGGTGTCCTTGGTTACCATGGTCACCGGTGGGTTTCCCTGGTTACCACTGACTGTCAGAGATGCGTGTCCCTGGTTACCACCGACTGTCATATGTGCGTTTCCCTGGTAACCACAGTCACAGGAGAGGTATCCGTGGTTACCATTGACTGTCACAGTAGGTGTGTCCTTGGTTACCATGGTCATAGGTGGGTTTCCCTGGTTACCACCGACTGTCACAGGAGGGCTGTCCCTTGGTACCATGGTCACAGGTGTGTTTCCCTGGTTACCACCGACTGTCAGAGAGGCGTCTCCCTGGTAACCACGGTCAGAGGAGAGGTGTCCTTGGTTACCAGTGACTGTGGGTAGGGGTGTCCTTGGTTAACATGTTCACAGGTGGGTTTCCCTGGTTACCACCGACTGTCACAGTTGAGTGTACATGGTTACCACTGACTGTCACAGGAGGGCTGTCCCTGGGTACCATTGTCACAGGAGTGGTGTCCATGGTTACCACTGGCACAGGAGGTGTGTCCCTGGTTACCACTGACTGTCACAGGAGGGGTGTCCTTGGTTACCATGGTCGCAGGTGGGTTTCCCTGGTTACCACTGACTGTCAGAGATGGGTGTCCCTGGTTACCACCGACTGTCATATGTGCGTGTCCTGGTAACCACGGTCACAGGAGAGGTGTCCTTGGTTACCAGTGACAGTGGGTAGGGTTATCCTTGGTTACCATGGTCACAGGTGGGTTTCCCTGGTTACCACCGACTGTCATATGTGCGTGTCCTGGTAACCACGGTCACATGAGAGGTGTCCTTGGTTACCAGTGACTGTGGTAGGGTTGTCCTTGGTTACCATGGTCACAGGTGGGTTTCCCTGGTTACCACCGACTGTCAGAGATGCGTGTCCCTGGTAACCACGGTCACAGGAGAGGTGTCCTTGGTTACCTGTGACTGTGGGTAGGGGTGTCCTTGGTTACCATGGTCACAGGTGTGTTTCCTTGGTTACCACCGACTGTCAAAGGAGGGCTGTCCCTGGGTGCCATTGTCACAGGAAGGGTGTCCTTGGTTACCATGGTCACAGGTGGGTTTCCCTGGTTACCACCGACTGTCAGATATGGGTGTCCCTCGTTACCACCGATTGTCACAGGCAGGTGTCCCTTGGCACTGTGAATGTCACAGGTGGGTTTCCCTGGTTACCACCGACTGTCACAGGTGAGTGTACATGGTTACCACTGACTGTCACAGGAATGCTGTCCCTGGGTTCCATTGTGACAGGAGGGATGTCCTTGTTTACCACCGGCACAGGAGGTGTGTCCCTGGTTACCACTGAATGTTACAGGAGGTGTGTCCTTGGTTACCATGGTCACAGGTGGGTTTCCCTGGTTACCACCGACTGTCATATGTTCGTGTCCCTGGTAACCACGGTCACAGGAGAGGTGTCCTTGGTTACCAGTGACTTTGGGTAGGGGTTTCCTTGGTTACCATGGTCACAGGTGGGTTTCCCTGGTTAACACCGACTGTCACAGGAGGGCTGTCCCTGTGTACCATTGTCACAGGAGGGGTGTCCATGGTTACCATGGTCACAGGTGAGTTTCCCTGGTTACCACCGACTGTCAGAGATGCGTGTCCATAGGAACCACGGTCACAGGAGAGGTGTCCTTGGTTACCAGGGACTGTGGGTAGGGGTGTCCTTGGTTACCATTGTCACAGGTTGGTTTCCCTGGTTACCACCGACTGTCACAGCAGGGCTGTCCCTGGGTACCATTGTCACAGGAGGGGTGTCCTTGGTTACCATGGTCACAGGTGGGTTTCCCTGGTAACCACCGACTGTCAGAAATGGGTGTCCCTGGTTACCACCGACTGTCACAGGCAGGTGTCCCTGGTCACTGAGAATGTCACAGGTGTGTTTCCCTGGTTACCACCGACTGTCACAGATGAGTGTACATGGTTACCACTGACTGTCACAGGAGGGCTGTCCTTGGTTACCATGGTCGCAGGTGGGTTTCCCTGGTTACCACTGACTGTCAGAGATGCGTGTCCCTGGTTACCATCGACTGTCATATGTGCGTGTCCTGGTCACCACGGTCACAGGAGAGGTGTCGTTGGTTACCAGTGATGTGGGTAGGGGTGTCCTTGGTTACCATGGTGACAGGTGGGTTTCCCTGGTTACTACCGACTGTCAGAGATGCGTGTCCCTGGTAACCATGGTCACAGGAGAGGGGTCCTTGGTTTCCAGTGACTGTGGGTAGGGGTGTCCTTGGTTACCATGGTCACAGGTGGGTTTCCCTGGTTACCACCGACTGTCAGAGATGCGTGTCCCTGGTAACCACGGTCACAGGAGAGGTGTCCTTGGTTACCAGTGACTGTGGGTAGTGGTGTCCTTGGTTACCATGGTCACAGGAGGGTTTCCCTGGTTACCACCGACTGTCACAGGAGGGCTGTCCCTGGGTACCATTGTCACAGGAGGGGTGTCCTTGGTTACCATGGTCACAGGTGGGTTTCCCTGGTTACCACCGACTGTCAGAAATGGGTGTCCCTGGTTACCACCGACTGTCACAGGCAGGTGTCCCTGGGCACTGTGAATGTCACAGGTGGGTTTCCCTGGTTACCACCGACTGTCACAGGTGAGTGTACATGGTTACCACTGACTGTCACAGGAGGGCTGTCCCTGGGTACCATTGTCACAGGAGGGGTGTCCTTGGTTACCACTGGCACAGGAGGTGTGTCCCTGGCTACCACTGACTGTCACAGGAGGGGTGTCCTTGGTTACCATGGTCGCAGGTGGGTTTTACTGGTTACCACTGACTGTCAGAGATGCGTGTCCCGGTTTACCACCGACTGTCATATGTGCGTGTCCTGGTAACCACGGTCACAGCAGAGGTGTCCTTGTTTACCAGTGACTGTGGGTAGGGGTGTCCTTGGTTACCATGGTCATAGGTGGGTTTCCCTGGTTAACACCGACTGTCACAGTAGGGCTGTCCCTGTGAACCATTGTCAGAGGGGGGGTGTCCTTGGTTACCATGGTCACATGTGGGTTTCCCTGGTTACCACCGACTGTCAGAGATGCGTGTCCCGAGTAACCACGGTCACAGTAGAGGTGTCCTTGGTTACCAGTGACTGTGGGTAGGCGTGTCCTTGGTTACCATGGTCACAGGTGTGTTTCCCGGGTTACCACCGACTGTCAGAAATGCGTGTCCCTGGTTATCACCGACTGTCAGACGGTGCTACCCAGGGACAGCCCTCCTGTGACAGTCGGTGGTAACCAGGGAAACCCACATGTGACCATGGTAACCAAGGACACCCCTACCCACCGTCACTGGTATCGAAGGACACCTCTCCTGTGACCGTGATAACCAGGGACACGCACATATGACAGTCAGGGTTAACCAGGAACACGCATCTCTGACAGTCAGTGGTAACCAGGGAAACCCACCTGCGACCATGGTAACCAAGGACACCCCTCCTGTGACAGTCAGTGGTAGCCAGGGACACACCTCCTGTGCCAGTGGTAACCAAGGACACCCCTCCTGTGACAATGGAACCCAGGGACAGCCCTCCTGTGACAGTCAGTGGTAACCATGTACACTCAACTGTGACAGTCGGTGGTAACCAGGGAAACCCACCTGTGACATTCCCAGTGCCCAGGGACACCTGCCTGTGACAGTCGGTGGTAAGCAGGGACACACATTTCTGACAGTTGGTGGTAACCAGGGAATCCCACATGTGACCTTGGTAACCAAGGACACCCCTCCTGTGAAAATGGTACCCAGGGACAGCCCTCCTGTAACAGTCGGTGGTGACCAGGGAAACCCACCTGTGACCATGGTAACCAAGGACACCCCTACCCACAGTCACTGGAAACCAAGGACACCTCTCCTGTGACAATGGTTACCAGGGACACGCATCTCTGACCGTCGGTAGTAACCAGGGAAACCCACCTGTGACCATGGTAACCAAGGACACCCCTACTGTGACAATGGTACACAGGTACAGCCCTCCTGTGACAGTCGATGGTAACCAGGGAAACCCACCTGTGACCATGGTAACCAAGGACACCCCTACCCACAGTCACTGGTAACCAAGGACACCTCTCCTGTGACCGTGGTTATCAGGACACCCACGTATGACACTCGGTGGTAACCAGGGACACGCATCTCTGACAGTCAGTGGTAACCAGGGAAACCCACCTGCGACCATGGTAACCAAGGACACCCCTCCTGTGACAGTCAGTGGTAGTCAGGGACACACCTCCTCTGCCAGTGGTAACCAAGGACACCCCTCCTGTGACAATGATACCCAGGGACAGCCCTCCTGTGACAGTCGGTGGTAACCAGGGACACCCATTTCTGACAGTCGGTGGTAACCAGGGAAAGCCACCTGTGACCATGGTAACCAAGGACACCCCTCCTGTGACAATGGTACCCAGGGACAGCCTTCCCTTGACAGCCGGTGGTAACCAGGGAAACCCACCTGTGACCATGGTAACCAAGGACACCCCTACCCACAGTCACTGGTAACCAAGGACACCTCTCCTGTGACCGTGGTTACCAGGTCACGCACATATGACAGTCGGTGGTAACCAGGTACAAGCACCTCTGACAGTCAGTGGTAACCAGGGAAACCCACCTGCGACCATGGTAACCAAGGACACCCCTCTGTGACAGTCAGTGGTATCCAGGGACACACCTCCTGTGCCAGTTGTAACCAAGGACACCCCTCCTGTGACAATGGAACCCAGGGACAGCCCTCCTGTGACAGTCAGTGGTAACCATGTACACTCAACTGTGACAGTCGGTGGTAACCTGGGAAACCCACCTGGGACATTCACAGTGCCCAGGGACACCTGTCAGTGACAGTTGGTGGTAACCAGGGACACGCATTTCTGACAGTCGGTGGTAACCAGGGAAACCCACCTGTGACCAAGGTAACCAAGGACCCCCCTACCCACAGTCACTGCTAACCAAGGACACCTCTCCTGTGACCGTGGTTACCAGGGACACGCATCTCTGACAGTCGGTGGTAACCAGGGAAACCCACCTGTGACCATGGTAACCAAGGACACCCCTACCCACAGTCACTGGAAACCAAGGACACCTCTCCTGTGACCATGGTTACCAGGGACACGCATCTCTGACAGTCGGTAGTAACCAGGGAAACCCACCTGTCACCATGGTAACCAAGGACACCCCTACCCACATCACTGGTAACCAACGACACCTCTCCTGTGACCGTGGTGACCAGGACACGCACATATGACAGTCGATGGTAACCAGGGACACGCATCTCTGACAGTCAGTGGTAACCAGGGAAACCCACCTGCGACCATGGTAACCAAGGACAGCCCTCCTGTGACAGTCAGTGGTAACCATGTACACTCATCTGTGACAGTCGGTGGTAACCAGGGAAACACACCTGTGACATTCTCAGTGCCCAGGTACACCTGCCTGTGACAGTCGGTGGTAACCAGGGACACCCATTTCTGACAGTCGGTGGTTACCAGGGAAACCCACCTGTGACCATGGTAACCAAGGACACCCCTCCTGTGACAATGGTACCCAGGGACAGCCCTGCTGTGACAGTCGGTGGTAACCAGGGAAACCAACCTGTGACAATGGTAACCAAGGACACCCCTACCCACAGTCCCTGGTAACCAAGGACACCTCTCCTGTGACCGTGGTTACTTGGGACACGCATCTCTGACAGTCGGTGGTAACCAGGGAAACCCACCTGTGACCATGGTAACCAAGGACACCCCTCCTGTGACAATGGTACACAGGGACAGCCCTCCTGCGACAGTCGGTGTTAACCAGGGAAACCCACCTGTGACCATGGTAACCAAGGAAACCCCTACCCACAGTCACTGGTAACCAAGGACACCTCTCCTGTGACCGTGGTTACCAGGACACGCACATATGACAGTCGGTGGTAACCAGGGACACGCATCTCTGACAGACAGTGGTAACCAGTAAAACACACCTGCGACCATGGTAACCAAGGACACCCCTCCTGTGACAGTCAGTGGTAGCCAGGGACACACCTCCTGTGCCAGTGGTAACCAAGGACACCCCTCCTGTGACAATGGTACCCAGGGACAGCCCACCTGTGACAGTCGGTGGTAACCAGGGACACCCATTTCTGACAGTCGGTGGTAACCAGGGAAAGCCACCTGTGACCATGGTAACCAAGGACACCCCTCCTGTGACAATGGTACCCAGGGACAGCCTTCCCTTGACAGCCGGTGGTAACCAGGGAAACCCACCTGTGACCATGGTAACCAAGGACACCCCTACCCACCTTCACTGGTAACCAAGGACACCTCTCCTGTGACCGTGGTTACCAGGTCACGCACATATGACAGTCGGTGGTAACCAGGTACAAGCACCTCTGACAGTCAGTGGTAACCAGGGAAACCCACCTGCGACCATGGTAACCAAGGACACCCCTCTGTGACAGTCAGTGGTATCCAGGGACACACCTCCTGTGCCAGTTGTAACCAAGGACACCCCTCCTGTGACAATGGAACCCAGGGACAGCCCTCCTGTGACAGTCAGTGGTAACCATGTACACTCAACTGTGACAGTCGGTGGTAACCTGGGAAACCCACCTGGGACATTCACAGTGCCCAGGGACACCTGCCTGTGACAGTTGGTGGTAACCAGGGACACGCATTTCTGACAGTCGGTGGTAACCAGGGAAACCCACCTGTGACCAAGGTAACCAAGGACCCCCCTACCCACAGTCACTGGTAACCAAGGACACCTCTCCTGTGACCGTGGTTACCAGGGACACGCATCTCTGACAGTCGGTGGTAACCAGGGAAACCCACCTGTGACCATGGTAACCAAGGACACCCCTACCCACAGTCACTGGAAACCAAGGACACCTCTCCTGTGACCATGGTTACCAGGGACACGCATCTCTGACAGTCGGTAGTAACCAGGGAAACCCACCTGTCACCATGGTAACCAAGGACACCCCTACCCACATCACTGGTAACCAACGACACCTCTCCTGTGACCGTGGTGACCAGGACACGCACATATGACAGTCGATGGTAACCAGGGACACGCATCTCTGACAGTCAGTGGTAACCAGGGAAACCCACCTGCGACCATGGTAACCAAGGACAGCCCTCCTGTGACAGTCAGTGGTAACCATGTACACTCATCTGTGACAGTCGGTGGTAACCAGGGAAACACACCTGTGACATTCTCAGTGCCCAGGGACACCTGCCTGTGACAGTCGGTGGTAACCAGGGACACCCATTTCTGACAGTCGGTGGTTACCAGGGAAACCCACCTGTGACCATGGTAACCAAGGACACCCCTCCTGTGACAATGGTACCCAGGGACAGCCCTGCTGTGACAGTCGGTGGTAACCAGGGAAACCAACCTGTGACAATGGTAACCAAGGACACCCCTACCCACAGTCCCTGGTAACCAAGGACACCTCTCCTGTGACCGTGGTTACTTGGGACACGCATCTCTGACAGTCGGTGGTAACCAGGGAAACCCACCTGTGACC
The DNA here is from genome assembly GCA_949782905.1 of Rangifer tarandus platyrhynchus. Taxonomy (NCBI): domain Eukaryota; kingdom Metazoa; phylum Chordata; class Mammalia; order Artiodactyla; family Cervidae; genus Rangifer; species Rangifer tarandus. Next base: position 473,331 of record CATKSN020000630.1, read on the forward strand.
ATGGTAACCAAGGACACCCCTCCTGTGACAATGGTACACAGGGACAGCCCTCCTGTGACAGTCGGTGTTAACCAGGGAAACCCACCTGTGACCATGGTAACCAAGGAAACCCCTACTCACAGTCACTGGTAACCAAGGACACCTCTCCTGTGACCGTGGTTACCAGGACACGCATCTCTGACAGACAGTGGTAACCAGTAAAACACACCTGCGACCATGGTAACCAAGGACACCCCTCCTGTGACAGTCAGTGGTAGCCAGGGACACACCTCCTGTGCCAGTGGTAACCAAGGACACCCCTCCTGTGACAATGGTACCCAGGGACAGCCCTCCTGTGACAGTCAGTGGTAACCATGTACACTCACCTGTGACAGTCGGTGGTAACCAGGGAAACCCACCTGTGACATCACAGTGCCCAGGGACACCTGCCTGTGACAGTCGGTGGTAACCATGGACACCCATTTCTGACAGTCGGTGGTAACCAAGGAAACCCACCTGTGACCATGGTAACCAAGGACACCCCTCCTGTGACAGTGGTTACCAGGGAGTCGCCTCTCTGACAGTCGGTGGTAACCAGGGAAACCCACCTGTGACCATGGTAACCAAGGATACCGCTCCTCTGACAATGGCACCCAGGGACAGCCCTTCGGTGACAGTCGGTGGTAACCAGGGAAACCCACCTGTGACCATGGTAACTGGCACATGAGGTGTGTCCCTGGTTACCACTGACTGTCACAGGAGGGGTGTCCTTGGTTACCATGGTCGCAGGTGGGTTTCCCTGGTTACCACTGACTGTCAGAGATGGGTGGCCCTGGTTACCTCCGACTGTCATATGTGCGTGTCCTGGTAACCACGGTCACAGGAGAGGTGTCCTTGGTTACCAGTGACAGTGGGTAGGGTTATCCTTGGTTACCATGGTCACAGGTGGGTTTCCCTGGTTACCACCGACTGTCATATGTGCGTGTCCTGGTAACCACGGTCACATGAGAGGTGTCCTTGGTTACCAGTGACTGTGGTAGGGTTGTCCTTGGTTACCATGGTCACAGGTGGGTTTCCCTGGTTACCACCGACTGTCAGAGATGCGTGTCCCTGGTAACCACGGTCACAGGAGAGGTGTCCTTGGTTACCTGTGACTGTGGGTAGGGGTGTCCTTGGTTACCATGGTCACAGGTGTGTTTCCTTGGTTACCACCGACTGTCAAAGGAGGGCTGTCCCTGGGTACCATTGTCACAGGAAGGGTGTCCTTGGTTACCATGGTCACAGGTGGGTTTCCCTGGTTACCACCGACTGTCAGATATGGGTGTCCCTCGTTACCACCGATTGTCACAGGCAGGTGTCCCTTGGCACTGTGAATGTCACATGTGGGTTTCCCTGGTTACCACCGACTGTCACAGGTGAGTGTACATGGTTACCACTGACTGTCACAGGAGGGCTGTCCCTGGGTTCCATTGTGACAGGAGGGATGTCCTTGTTTATCACCGGCACAGGAGGTGTGTCCCTGGTTACCACTGAATGTTACAGGAGGTGTGTCCTTGGTTACCATGGTCACAGGTGGGTTTCCCTGGTTACCACCGACTGTCATATGTGCGTGTCCCTGGTAACCACGGTCACAGGAGAGGTGTCCTTGGTTACCAGTGACTGTGGGTAGGGGTTTCCTTGGTTACCATGGTCACAGGTGGGTTTCCCTGGTTAACACCGACTGTCACAGGAGGGCTGTCCCTGTGTACCATTGTCACAGGAGGGGTGTCCTTGGTTACCATGGTCACAGGTGGGTTTCCCTGGTTACAACCGACTGTCAGAGATGCGTGTCCATAGTAACCACGGTCACAGGAGAGGTGTCCTTGGTTACCAGGGACTGTGGGTAGGGGTGTATTTGGTTACCATTGTCACAGGTTGGTTTCCCTGGTTACCACCGACTGTCACAGCAGGGCTGTCCCTGGGTACCATTGTCACAGGAGGGGTGTCCTTGGTTACCATGGTCACAGGTGGGTTTCCCTGGTAACCACCGACTGTCAGAAATGGGTGTCCCTGGTTACCACCGACTGTCACAGGCAGGTGTCCCTGGTCACTGAGAATGTCACAGGTGTGTTTCCCTGGTTACCACCGACTGTCACAGATGAGTGTACATGGTTACCACTGACTGTCACAGGAGGGCTGTCCTTGGTTACCATGGTCGCAGGTGGGTTTCCCTGGTTACCACTGACTGTCAGAGATGCGTGTCCCTGGTTACCATCGACTGTCATATGTGCGTGTCCTGGTCACCACGGTCACAGGAGAGGTGTCGTTGGTTACCAGTGATGTGGGTAGGGGTGTCCTTGGTTACCATGGTGACAGGTGGGTTTCCCTGGTTACTACCGACTGTCAGTGATGCGTGTCCCTGGTAACCATGGTCACAGGAGAGGGGTCCTTGGTTTCCAGTGACTGTGGGTAGGGGTGTCCTTGGTTACCATGGTCACAGGTGGGTTTCCCTGGTTACCACCGACTGTCAGAGATGCGTGTCCCTGGTAACCACGGTCACAGGAGAGGTGTCCTTGGTTACCAGTGACTGTGGGTAGTGGTGTCCTTGGTTACCATGGTCACAGGAGGGTTTCCCTGGTTACCACCGACTGTCACAGGAGGGCTGTCCCTGGGTACCATTGTCACAGGAGTGGTGTCCATGGTTACCACTGGCACAGGAGGTGTGTCCCTGGTTACCATTGACTGTCACAGGAGGGGTGTCCTTGGTTACCATGGTCGCAGGTGGGTTTCCCTGGTTACCACTGACTGTCAGAGATGGGTGTCCCTGGTTACCACCGACTGTCAGAGATGCGTGTCCCTGGTAACCACGGTCACAGGAGAGGTGTCCTTGGTTACCAGTGACTGTGGGTAGGGGGAACCTTGGTTACCTTGGTCACAGGTGGGTTTCCCTGGTTACCACCGACTGTCAGAGATGCGTGTCCCTGGTAACCACGGTCACAGGAGAGGTGTCCTTGGTTACCTGTGACTGTGGGTAGGGGTGTCCTTGGTTACCATGGTCACAGGTGTGTTTCCTTGGTTACCACCGACTGTCAAAGGAGGGCTGTCCCTGGGTACCATTGTCACAGGAAGGGTGTCCTTGGTTACCATGGTCACAGGTGGGTTTCCCTGGTTACCACCGACTGTCAGATATGGGTGTCCCTCGTTACCACCGATTGTCACAGGCAGGTGTCCCTTGGCACTGTGAATGTCACAGGTGGGTTTCCCTGGTTACCACCGACTGTCACAGGTGAGTGTACATGGTTACCACTGACTGTCACAGGAGGGCTGTCCCTGGGTTCCATTGTGACAGGAGGGAAGTCCTTGGTTACCACCGGCACAGGAGGTGTGTCCCTGGTTACCACTGAATGTTACAGGAGGTGTGTCCTTGGTTACCATGGTCACAGGTGGGTTTCCCTGGTTACCACCGACTGTCATATGTGCGTGTCCCTGGTAACCACGGTCACAGGAGAGGTGTCCTTGGTTACCAGTCACTGTGGGTAGGGGTGTCCTTGGTTACCATGTTCACAGTTGGGTTTCCCTGGTTACCACTGACTGTCAGAGATGCGTGTCCCGGTTTACCACCGACTGTCATATGTGCGTTTCCCTGGTAACCACGGTCACAGGAGAGGTGTCCGTGTTACAATTGACTGTCAGAGTAGGTGTATCCTTGGTTACCATGGTCATAGGTGGGTTTCCCTGGTTACCACCGACTGTCAGAGATGCGTGTCACTGGTTACCACCGACTGTCACAGGCCGGTGTCCCTGGGCACTGTGAATGTCACAGGTGGGTTTCCCTGGTTACCACCGACTGTCACAGGTGAGTGTACATGGTTACCACTGACTGTCATGGGAGGGCTGTCCCTGGGTACCATTGTCACATGAGGGGTGTCCTTGGTTACCACTGACACAGGAGGTGTGTCCCTGGTTACCACTGACTGTCACAGGAGGGGTGTCCTTGGTTACCATGGTCGCAGGTGGGTTTCCCTGGTTACCACTGACTGTCAGAGATGCGTGTCCTTGGTTACCACCGACTGTCATATGTGCGTGTCCTGGTAACCACAGTCAGAGGAGAGGTGTCCTTGGTTACCAGTGACTGTGGTAGGGTTGTCCTTGGTTACCATGGTCACAGGTGTGTTTCCTTGGTTACCACCGACTGTCAAAGGAGGGCTGTCCCTGGGTACCATTGTCACAGGAAGGGTGTCCTTGGTTACCATGGTCACAGGTGGGTTTCCCTGGTTACCACTGACTGTCAGAGATGCGTGTCCCTGGTTACCACCGACTGTCATATGTGCGTTTCCCTGGTAACCACGGTCACAGGAGAGGTATCCGTGGTTACCATTGACTGTTACAGTAGGTGTGTCCTTGGTTACCATGGTCATAGGTGGGTTTCCCTGGTTACCACCGACTGTCACAGGAGGGCTGTCCCTTGGTACCATGGTCACAGGTGGGTTTCCCTGGTTACCACCGACTGTCAGAGAGGCGTCTCCCTGGTAACCACGGTCAGAGGAGAGGTGTCCTTGGTTACCAGTGACTGTGGGTAGGGGTGTCCTTGGTTAACATGTTCACAGGTGGGTTTCCCTGGTTACCACCGACTGTCACAGTTGAGTGTACATGGTTACCACTGACTGTCACAGGAGGGCTGTCCCTGGGTACCATTGTCACAGGAGTGGTGTCCATGGTTACCACTGGCACAGGAGGTGTGTCCCTGGTTACCACTGACTGTCACAGGAGGGGTGTCCTTGGTTACCATGGTCGCAGGTGGGTTTCCCTGGTTACCACTGACTGTCAGAGATGGGTGTCCCTGGTTACCACCGACTGTCATATGTGCGTGTCCTGGTAACCACGGTCACAGGAGAGGTGTCCTTGGTTACCAGTGACAGTGGGTAGGGTTATCCTTGGTTACCATGGTCACAGGTGGGTTTCCCTGGTTAGCACCGACTGTCATATGTGCGTGTCCTGGTAACCACGGTCACATGAGAGGTGTCCTTGGTTACCAGTGACTGTGGTAGGGTTGTCCTTGGTTACCATGGTCACAGGTGGGTGTCCCTGGTTACCACCGACTGTCATATGTGCGTGTCCTGGTAACCACGGTCACAGGAGAGGTGTCCTTGGTTACCAGTGACAGTGGGTAGGGTTATCCTTGGTTACCATGGTCACAGGTGGGTTTCCCTGGTTAACACCGACTGTCATATGTGCGTGTCCTGGTAACCACGTCACATGAGAGGTGTCCTTGGTTACCAGTGACTGTGGTAGGGTTGTCCTTGGTTACCATGGTCACAGGTGGGTTTCCCTGGTTACCACCGACTGTCAGAGATGCGTGTCCCTGGTAACCACGGTCACAGGAGAGGTGTCCTTGGTTACCTGTGACTGTGGGTAGGGGTGTCCTTGGTTACCATGGTCACAGGTGTGTTTCCTTGGTTACCACCGACTGTCAAAGGAGGGCTGTCCCTGGGTACCATTGTCACAGGAAGGGTGTCCTTGGTTACCATGGTCACAGGTGGGTTTCCCTGGTTACCACCGACTGTCAGATATGGGTGTCCCTCGTTACCACCGATTGTTACAGGCAGGTGTCCCTTGGCACTGTGAATGTCACAGGTGGGTTTCCCTGGTTACCACCGACTGTCACAGGTGAGTGTACATGGTTACCACTGACTGTCACAGGAGGGCTGTCCCTGGGTTCCATTGTGACAGGAGGGATGTCCTTGGTTACCACCGGCACAGGAGGTGTGTCCCTGGTTACCACTGAATGTTACAGGAGGTGTGTCCTTGGTTACCATGGTCACAGGTGGGTTTCCCTGGTTACCACCGACTGTCATATGTGCGTGTCCCTGGTAACCACGGTCACAGGAGAGGTGTCCTTGGTTACCAGTGACTGTGGGTAGGGGTTTCCTTGGTTACCATGGTCACAGGTGGGTTTCCCTGGTTAACACCGACTGTCACAGGAGGGCTGTCCCTGTGTACCATTGTCACAGGAGGGGTGTCCTTGGTTACCATGGTGACAGGTGGGTTTCCCTGGTTACCACCGACTGTCAGAGATGCGTGTCCATAGTAACCACGGTCACAGGAGAGGTGTCCTTGGTTACCAGGGACTGTGGGTAGGGGTGTCCTTGGTTACCATTGTCACAGGTTGGTTTCCCTGGTTACCACCGACTTTCACAGCAGGGCTGTCCCTGGGTACCATTGTCACAGGAGGGGTGTCCTTGGTTACCATGGTCACAGGTGGGTTTCCCTGGTAACCACCGACTGTCAGAAATGGGTGTCCCTGGTTACCACCGACTGTCACAGGCAGGTGTCCCTGGGCACTGAAAATGTCACAGGTGTGTTTCCCTGGTTACCACCGACTGTCACAGATGAGTGTACATGGTTACCACTGACTGTCACAGGAGGGCTGTCCTTGGTTACCATGGTCGCAGGTGGGTTTCCCTGGTTACCACTGACTGTCAGAGATGCGTGTCCCTTGTTACCATCGACTGTCATATGTGCGTGTCCTGGTCACCACGGTCACAGGAGAGGTGTCGTTGGTTACCAGTGATGTGGGTAGGGGTGTCCTTGGTTACCATGGTGACAGGTGGGTTTCCCTGGTTACTACCGACTGTCAGAGATGCGTGTCCCTGGTAACCATGGTCACAGGAGAGGTGTCCTTGGTTTCCAGTGACTGTGGGTAGGGGTGTCCTTGGTTACCATGGTCACAGGTGGGTTTCCCTGGTTACCACCGACTGTCAGAGATGCGTGTCCCTGGTAACCACGGTCAAAAGAGAGGTGTCTTTGGTTACCAGTGACTGTGGGTAGGGGGGTCCTTGGTTACCTTGGTCACAGGTGGGTTTCCCTGGTTACCACCGACTGTCAGAAATGCGTGTCCCTGGTTACCACCAACTGTCACAGGCAGGTGTCCCTGGGCACTGTGAATGTCCCAGGTGGGTTTCCCAGGTTACCACCGACTGTCACAGTTGAGTGTACATGGTTACCACTGACTGTCACAGGAGGGCTGTCCCTGGGTTCCATTGTCACAGGAGGGGTGTCCTTGGTTACCACTGGCACAGGAGGTGTGTCCCTGGTTATCACTGACTGTCACAGGAGGGTTGTCCTTGGTTACCATGGTCGCAGGTGGGTTTCCCTGGTTACCACTGACTGTCGGAGATGCGTGTCCCTGGTTACCACCGACTGTCACATGTGCGTGTCCTGGTAACCACGGTCACAGGAGAGGTGTCCTTGTTTACCAGTGACTGTGGGTAGGGGTGTCCTTGGTTACCATGGTCACAGGTGGGTTTCCCTGGTTAACACCGACTGTCACAGTAGGGCTGTCCCTGAGAACCATTGTCACAGGGGGGGTGTCCTTGGTTACCATGGTCACATGTGGGTTTCCCTGGTTACCACCGACTGTCAGAGATGCGTGTCCCGAGTAACCACGGTCACAGTAGAGGTGTCCTTGGTTACCAGTGACTGTGGGTAGGCGTGTCCTTGGTTACCATGGTCACAGGTGTGTTTCCCGGGTTACCACCGACTGTCAGAAATGTGTGTCCCTGGTTATCACCGACTGTCAGACGGTGCTACCCAGGGACAGACCTCCTGTGACAGTCGGTGGTAACCAGGGAAACCCACATGTGACCATGGTAACCAAGGACACCCCTACCCACCGTCACTGGTATCGAAGGACACCTCTCCTGTGACCGTGATAACCAGGGACACGCACATATGACAGTCAGTGTTAACCAGGAACACGCATCTCTGACAGTCAGTGGTAACCAGGGAAACCCACCTGCGACCATGGTAACCAAGGACACCCCTCCTGTGACAGTCAGTGGTAGCCATGGACACACCTCCTGTGCCAGTGGTAACCAAGGACACCCCTCCTGTGACAATGGAACCCAGGGACAGCCCTCCTGTGACAGTCAGTGGTAACCATGTACACTCAACTGTGACAGTCGGTGGTAACCAGGGAAACCCACCTGTGACATTCCCAGTGCCCAGGGACACCTGCCTGTGACAGTCGGTGGTAAGCAGGGACACACATTTCTGACAGTTGGTGGTAACCAGGGAATCCCACATGTGACCATGGTAACCAAGGACACCCCTCCTGTGAAAATGGTACCCAGGGACAGCCCTCCTGTAACAGTCGGTGGTGACCAGGGAAACCCACCTGTGACCATGGTAACCAAGGACACCCCTACCCACAGTCACTGGAAACCAAGGACACCTCTCCTGTGACAATGGTTACCAGGGACACGCATCTCTGACCGTCGGTAGTAACCAGGGAAACCCACCTGTGACCATGGTAACCAAGGACACCCCTACTGTGACAATGGTACACAGGGACAGCCCTCCTGTGACAGTCGATGGTAACCAGGGAAACCCACCTGTGAACATGGTAACCAAGGACACCCCTACCCACAGTCACTGGTAACCAAGGACACCTCTCCTGTGACCGTGGTTATCAGGACACCCACGTATGACACTCGGTGGTAACCAGGGACACGCATCTCTGACAGTCAGTGGTAACCAGGGAAACCCACCTGCGACCATGGTAACCAAGGACACCCCTCCTGTGACAGTCAGTGGTAGCCAGGGACACACCTCCTCTGCCAGTGGTAACCAAGGACACCCCTCCTGTGACAATGGTACCCAGGGACAGCCCTCCTGTGACAGTCGGTGGTAACCAGGGACACCCATTTCTGACAGTCGGTGGTAACCAGGGAAAGCCACCTGTGACCATGGTAACCAAGGACACCCCTCCTGTGACAATGGTACCCAGGGACAGCCTTCCCTTGACAGCCGGTGGTAACCAGGGAAACCCACCTGTGACCATGGTAACCAAGGACACCCCTACCCACAGTCACTGGTTACCAAGGACACCTCTCCTGTTACCGTGGTTACCAGGTCACGCACATATGACAGTCGGTGGTAACCAGGTACAAGCACCTCTGACAGTCAGTGGTAACCAGGGAAACCCACCTGCGACCATGGTAACCAAGGACACCCCTCTGTGACAGTCAGTGGTATCCAGGGACACACCTCCTGTGCCAGTTGTAACCAAGGACACCCCTCCTGTGACAATGGAACCCAGGGACAGCCCTCCTGTGACAGTCAGTGGTAACCATGTACACTCAACTGTGACAGTCGGTGGTAACCTGGGAAACCCACCTGGGACATTCACAGTGCCCAGGGACACCTGCCTGTGACAGTTGGTGGTAACCAGGGACACGCATTTCTGACAGTCGGTGGTAACCAGGGAAACCCACCTGTGACCAAGGTAACCAAGGACCCCCCTACCCACAGTCACTGGTAACCAAGGACACCTCTCCTGTGACCGTGGTTACAGGGACACGCATCTCTGACAGTCGGTGGTAACCAGGGAAACCCACCTGTGACCATGGTAACCAAGGACACCCCTACCCACAGTCACTGGAAACCAAGGACACCTCTCCTGTGACCATGGTTACCAGGGACACGCATCTCTGACAGTCGGTAGTAACCAGGGAAACCCACCTGTCACCATGGTAACCAAGGACACCCCTACCCACATCACTGGTAACCAACGACACCTCTCCTGTGACCGTGGTGACCAGGACACGCACATATGACAGTCGATGGTAACCAGGGACACGCATCTCTGACAGTCAGTGGTAACCAGGGAAACCCACCTGCGACCATGGTAACCAAGGACAGCCCTCCTGTGACAGTCAGTGGTAACCATGTACACTCATCTGTGACAGTCGGTGGTAACCAGGGAAACACACCTGTGACATTCTCAGTGCCCAGGGACACCTGCCTGTGACAGTCGGTGGTAACCAGGGACACCCATTTCTGACAGTCGTTGGTTGCCAGGGAAACCCACCTGTGACCATGGTAACCAAGGACACCCCTCCTGTGACAATGATACCCAGGGACAGCCCTGCTGTGACAGTCGGTGGTAACCAGGGAAACCAACCTGTGACAATGGTAACCAAGGACACCCCTACCCACAGTCTCTGGTAACCAAGGACACCTCTCCTGTGACCGTGGTTACTTGGGACACGCATCTCTGACAGTCGGTGGTAACCAGGGAAACCCACCTGTGACCATGGTAACCAAGGACACCCCTCCTGTGACAATGGTACACAGGGACAGCCCTCCTGTGACAGTCGGTGTTAACCAGGGAAACCCACCTGTGACCATGGTAACCAAGGAAACCCCTACCCACAGTCACTGGTAACCAAGGACACCTCTCCTGTGACCGTGGTTACCAGGACACGCACATATGACAGTCGGTGGTAACCAGGGACACGCATCTCTGACAGACAGTGGTAACCAGTAAAACACACCTGCGACCATGGTAACCAAGGACACCCCTCCTGTGACAGTCAGTGGTAGCCAGGGACACACCTCCTGTGCCAGTGGTAACCAAGGACACCCCTCCTGTGACAATGGTACCCAGGGACAGCCCACCTGTGACAGTCGGTGGTAACCAGGGACACCCATTTCTGACAGTCGGTGGTAACCAGGGAAAGCCACCTGTGACCATGGTAACCAAGGACACCCCTCCTGTGACAATGGTACCCAGGGACAGCCTTCCCTTGACAGCCGGTGGTAACCAGGGAAACCCACCTGTGACCATGGTAACCAAGGACACCCCTACCCACCTTCACTGGTAACCAAGGACACCTCTCCTGTGACCGTGGTTACCAGGTCACGCACATATGACAGTCGGTGGTAACCAGGTACAAGCACCTCTGACAGTCAGTGGTAACCAAGGAAACCCACCTGCGACCATGGTAACCAAGGACACCCCTCTGTGACAGTCAGTGGTATCCAGGGACACACCTCCTGTGCCAGTTGTAACCAAGGACACCCCTCCTGTGACAATGGAACCCAGGGACAGCCCTCCTGTGACAGTCAGTGGTAACCATGTACACTCAACTGTGACAGTCGGTGGTAACCTGGGAAACCCACCTGGGACATTCACAGTGCCCAGGGACACCTGCCTGTGACAGTTGGTGGTAACCAGGGACACGCATTTCTGACAGTCGGTGGTAACCAGGGAAACCCACCTGTGACCAAGGTAACCAAGGACCCCCCTACCCACAGTCACTGGTAACCAAGGACACCTCTCCTGTGACCGTGGTTACCAGGGACACGCATCTCTGACAGTCGGTGGTAACCAGGGAAACCCACCTGTGACCATGGTAACCAAGGACACCCCTACCCACAGTCACTGGAAACCAAGGACACCTCTCCTGTGACCATGGTTACCAGGGACACGCATCTCTGACAGTCGGTAGTAACCAGGGAAACCCACCTGTCACCATGGTAACCAAGGACACCCCTACCCACATCACTGGTAACCAACGACACCTCTCCTGTGACCGTGGTGACCAGGACACGCACATATGACAGTCGATGGTAACCAGGGACACGCATTTCTGACAGTCAGTGGTAACCAGGGAAACCCACCTGCGACCATGGTAACCAAGGACAGCCCTCCTGTGACAGTCAGTGGTAACCATGTACACTCATCTGTGACAGTTGGTGGTAACCAGGGAAACACACCTGTGACATTCTCAGTGCCCAGGGACACCTGCCTGTGACAGTCGGTGGTAACCAGGGACACCCATTTCTGACAGTCGGTGGTTACCAGGGAAACCCACCTGTGACCATGGTAACCAAGGACACCCCTCCTGTGACAATGGTACCCAGGGACAGCCCTGATGTGACAGTCGGTGGTAACCAGGGAAACCAACCTGTGACAATGGTAACCAAGGACACCCCTACCCACAGTCCCTGGTAACCAAGGACACCTCTCCTGTGACCGTGGTTACTTGGGACACGCATCTCTGACAGTCGGTGGTAACCAGGGAAACCCACCTGTGACCATGGTAACCAAGGACACCCCTCCTGTGACAATGGTACACAGGGACAGCCCTCCTGTGACAGTCGGTGTTAACCAGGGAAACCCACCTGTGACCATGGTAACCAAGGAAACCCCTACCCACAGTCACTGGTAACCAAGGACACCTCTCCTGTGACCGTGGTTACCAGGACACGCACATATGACAGTCGGTGGTAACCAGGGACACGCATCTCTGACAGACAGTGGTAACCAGTAAAACACACCTGCGACCATGGTAACCAAGGACACCCCTCCTGTGACAGTCAGTGGTAGCCAGGGACACACCTCCTGTGCCAGTGGTAACCAAGGACACCCCTCCTGTGACAATGGTACCCAGGGACAGCCCTCCTGTGACAGTCAGTGGTAACCATGTACACTCACCTGTGACAGTCGGTGGTAACCAGGGAAACCCACCTGTGACATCACAGTGCCCAGGGACACCTGCCTGTGACAGTCGGTGGTAACCATGGACACCCATTTCTGACAGTCGGTGGTAACCAAGGAAACCCACCTGTGACCATGGTAACCAAGGACACCCCTCCTGTGACAGTGGTTACCAGGGAGTCGCCTCTCTGACAGTCGGTGGTAACCAGGGAAACCCACCTGTGACCATGGTAACCAAGGATACCGCTCCTCTGACAATGGCACCCAGGGACAGCCCTTCGGTGACAGTCGGTGGTAACCAGGGAAACCCACCTGTGACCATGGTAACTGGCACAGGAGGTGTGTACGTGGTTACTAGTGACTGTCACAGTAGGTGTGTCCTTGGTTACCATGGTCACAGGTGGGTTTCCCTGGTTACCACAGACTGTCAGAGATGCCTGTCCCTGGTTACCACCGACTGTCACAGGCCGGTGTGGGCACTGTGAATGTCACAGGTGGGTTTCCCTGGTTACCACTGACTGTCACAGGAGGGCTGTCCCTGGGTACCATTGTCACAGGAGGGGTGTCCTTGGTTACCATGGTCACCGGTGGGTTTCCCTGGTTACCACTGACTGTCAGAGATGCGTGTCCCTGGTTACCACCGACTGTCATATGTGCGTTTCCCTGGTAACCACAGTCACAGGAGAGGTATCCGTGGTTACCATTGACTGTCACAGTAGGTGTGTCCTTGGTTACCATGGTCATAGGTGGGTTTCCCTGGTTACCACCGACTGTCACAGGAGGGCTGTCCCTTGGTACCATGGTCACAGGTGTGTTTCCCTGGTTACCACCGACTGTCAGAGAGGCGTCTCCCTGGTAACCACGGTCAGAGGAGAGGTGTCCTTGGTTACCATTGACTGTGGGTAGGGGTGTCCTTGGTTAACATGTTCACAGGTGGGTTTCCCTGGTTACCACCGACTGTCACAGTTGAGTGTACATGGTTACCACTGACTGTCACAGGAGGGCTGTCCCTGGGTACCATTGTCACAGGAGTGGTGTCCATGGTTACCACTGGCACAGGAGGTGTGTCCCTGGTTACCACTGACTGTCACAGGAGGGGTGTCCTTGGTTACCATGGTCGCAGGTGGGTTTCCCTGGTTACCACTGACTGTCAGAGATGGGTGTCCCTGGTTACCACCGACTGTCATATGTGCGTGTCCTGGTAACCACGGTCACAGGAGAGGTGTCCTTGGTTACCAGTGACAGTGGGTAGGGTTATCCTTGGTTACCATGGTCACAGGTGGGTTTCCCTGGTTACCACCGACTGTCATATGTGCGTGTCCTGGTAACCACGGTCACATGAGAGGTGTCCTTGGTTACCAGTGACTGTGGTAGGGTTGTCCTTGGTTACCATGGTCACAGGTGGGTTTCCCTGGTTACCACCGACTGTCAGAGATGCGTGTCCCTGGTAACCACGGTCACAGGAGAGGTGTCCTTGGTTACCTGTGACTGTGGGTAGGGGTGTCCTTGGTTACCATGGTCACAGGTGTGTTTCCTTGGTTACCACCGACTGTCAAAGGAGGGCTGTCCCTGGGTACCATTGTCACAGGAAGGGTGTCCTTGGTTACCATGGTCACAGGTGGGTTTCCCTGGTTACCACCGACTGTCAGATATGGGTGTCCCTCGTTACCACCGATTGTCACAGGCAGGTGTCCCTTGGCACTGTGAATGTCACAGGTGGGTTTCCCTGGTTACCACCGACTGTCACAGGTGAGTGTACATGGTTACCACTGACTGTCACAGGAGGGCTGTCCCTGGGTTCCATTGTGACAGGAGGGATGTCCTTGTTTACCACCGGCACAGGAGGTGTGTCCCTGGTTACCACTGAATGTTACAGGAGGTGTGTCCTTGGTTACCATGGTCACAGGTGGGTTTCCCTGGTTACCACCGACTGTCATATGTGCGTGTCCCTGGTAACCACGGTCACAGGAGAGGTGTCCTTGGTTACCAGTGACTTTGGGTAGGGGTTTCCTTGGTTACCATGGTCACAGGTGGGTTTCCCTGGTTAACACCGACTGTCACAGGAGGGCTGTCCCTGTGTACCATTGTCACAGGAGGGGTGTCCATGGTTACCATGGTCACAGGTGAGTTTCCCTGGTTACCACCGACTGTCAGAGATGCGTGTCCATAGGAACCACGGTCACAGGAGAGGTGTCCTTGGTTACCAGGGACTGTGGGTAGGGGTGTCCTTGGTTACCATTGTCACAGGTTGGTTTCCCTGGTTACCACCGACTGTCACAGCAGGGCTGTCCCTGGGTACCATTGTCACAGGAGGGGTGTCCTTGGTTACCATGGTCACAGGTGGGTTTCCCTGGTAACCACCGACTGTCAGAAATGGGTGTCCCTGGTTACCACCGACTGTCATAGGCAGGTGTCCCTGGTCACTGAGAATGTCACAGGTGTGTTTCCCTGGTTACCACCGACTGTCACAGATGAGTGTACATGGTTACCACTGACTGTCACAGGAGGGCTGTCCTTGGTTACCATGGTCGCAGGTGGGTTTCCCTGGTTACCACTGACTGTCAGAGATGCGTGTCCCTGGTTACCATCGACTGTCATATGTGCGTGTCCTGGTCACCACGGTCACAGGAGAGGTGTCGTTGGTTACCAGTGATGTGGGTAGTGGTGTCCTTGGTTACCATGGTGACAGGTGGGTTTCCCTGGTTACTACCGACTGTCAGAGATGCGTGTCCCTGGTAACCATGGTCACAGGAGAGGGGTCCTTGGTTTCCAGTGACTGTGGGTAGGGGTGTCCTTGGTTACCATGGTCACAGGTGGGTTTCCCTGGTTACCACCGACTGTCAGAGATGCGTGTCCCTGGTAACCACGGTCACAGGAGAGGTGTCCTTGGTTACCAGTGACTGTGGGTAGTGGTGTCCTTGGTTACCATGGTCACAGGAGGGTTTCCCTGGTTACCACCGACTGTCACAGGAGGGCTGTCCCTGGGTACCATTGTCACAGGAGGGGTGTCCTTGGTTACCATGGTCACAGGTGGGTTTCCCTGGTTACCACCGACTGTCAGAAATGGGTGTCCCTGGTTACCACCGACTGTCACAGGCAGGTGTCCCTGGGCACTGTGAATGTCACAGGTGGGTTTCCCTGGTTACCACCGACTGTCACAGGTGAGTGTACATGGTTACCACTGACTGTCACAGGAGGGCTGTCCCTGGGTACCATTGTCACAGGAGGGGTGTCCTTGGTTACCACTGGCACAGGAGGCGTGTCCCTGGCTACCACTGACTGTCACAGGAGGGGTGTCCTTGGTTACCATGGTCGCAGGTGGGTTTTACTGGTTACCACTGACTGTCAGAGATGCGTGTCCCGGTTTACCACCGACTGTCATATGTGCGTGTCCTGGTAACCACGGTCACAGGAGAGGTGTCCTTGTTTACCAGTGACTGTGGGTAGGGGTGTCCTTGGTTACCATGGTCATAGGTGGGTTTCCCTGGTTAACACCGACTGTCACAGTAGGGCTGTCCCTGTGAACCATTGTCAGAGGGGGGGTGTCCTTGGTTACCATGGTCACATGTGGGTTTCCCTGGTTACCACCGACTGTCAGAGATGCGTGTCCCGAGTAACCACGGTCACAGTAGAGGTGTCCTTGGTTACCAGTGACTGTGGGTAGGCGTGTCCTTGGTTACCATGGTCACAGGTGTGTTTCCCGGGTTACCACCGACTGTCAGAAATGCGTGTCCCTGGTTATCACCGACTGTCAGACGGTGCTACCCAGGGACAGCCCTCCTGTGACAGTCGGTGGTAACCAGGGAAACTCACATGTGACCATGGTAACCAAGGACACCCCTACCCACCGTCACTGGTATCGAAGGACACCTCTCCTGTGACCGTGATAACCAGGGACACGCACATATGACAGTCAGGGTTAACCAGGAACACGCATCTCTGACAGTCAGTGGTAACCAGGGAAACCCACCTGCGACCATGGTAACCAAGGACACCCCTCCTGTGACAGTCAGTGGTAGCCAGGGACACACCTCCTGTGCCAGTGGTAACCAAGGACACCCCTCCTGTGACAATGGAACCCAGGGACAGCCCTCCTGTGACAGTCAGTGGTAACCATGTACACTCAACTGTGACAGTCGGTGGTAACCAGGGAAACCCACCTGTGACATTCCCAGTGCCCAGGGACACCTGCCTGTGACAGTCGGTGGTAAGCAGGGACACACATTTCTGACAGTTGGTGGTAACCAGGGAATCCCACATGTGACCTTGGTAACCAAGGACACCCCTCCTGTGAAAATGGTACCCAGGGACAGCCCTCCTGTAACAGTCGGTGGTGACCAGGGAAACCCACCTGTGACCATGGTAACCAAGGACACCCCTACCCACAGTCACTGGAAACCAAGGACACCTCTCCTGTGACAATGGTTACCAGGGACACGCATCTCTGACCGTCGGTAGTAACCAGGGAAACCCACCTGTGACCATGGTAACCAAGGACACCCCTACTGTGACAATGGTACACAGGTACAGCCCTCCTGTGACAGTCGATGGTAACCAGGGAAACCCACCTGTGACCATGGTAACCAAGGACACCCCTACCCACAGTCACTGGTCACCAAGGACACCTCTCCTGTGACCGTGGTTATCAGGACACCCACGTATGACACTCGGTGGTAACCAGGGACACGCATCTCTGACAGTCAGTGGTAACCAGGGAAACCCACCTGCGACCATGGTAACCAAGGACAGCCCTCCTGTGACAGTCAGTGGTAACCATGTACACTCATCTGTGACAGTCGGTGGTAACCAGGGAAACACACCTGTGACATTCTCAGTGCCCAGGTACACCTGCCTGTGACAGTCGGTGGTAACCAGGGACACCCATTTCTGACAGTCGGTGGTTACCAGGGAAACCCACCTGTGACCATGGTAACCAAGGACACCCCTCCTGTGACAATGGTACCCAGGGACAGCCCTGCTGTGACAGTCGGTGGTAACCAGGGAAACCAACCTGTGACAATGGTAACCAAGGACACCCCTACCCACAGTCCCTGGTAACCAAGGACACCTCTCCTGTGACCGTGGTTACTTGGGACACGCATCTCTGACAGTCGGTGGTAACCAGGGAAACCCACCTGTGACCATGGTAAACAAGGACACCCCTCCTGTGACAATGGTACACAGGGACAGCCCTCCTGCGACAGTCGGTGTTAACCAGGGAAACCCACCTGTGACCATGGTAACCAAGGAAACCCCTACCCACAGTCACTTGTAACCAAGGACACCTCTCCTGTGACCGTGGTTACCAGGACACGCACATATGACAGTCGGTGGTAACCAGGGACACGCATCTCTGACAGACAGTGGTAACCAGTAAAACACACCTGCGACCATGGTAACCAAGGACACCCCTCCTGTGACAGTCAGTGGTAGCCAGGGACACACCTCCTGTGCCAGTGGTAACCAAGGACACCCCTCCTGTGACAATGGTACCCAGGGACAGCCCACCTGTGACAGTCGGTGGTAACCAGGGACACCCATTTCTGACAGTCGGTGGTAACCAGGGAAAGCCACCTGTGACCATGGTAACCAAGGACACCCCTCCTGTGACAATGGTACCCAGGGACAGCCTTCCCTTGACAGCCGGTGGTAACCAGGGAAACCCACCTGTGACCATGGTAACCAAGGTCACCCCTAACCACCTTCACTGGTAACCAAGGACACCTCTCCTGTGACCGTGGTTACCAGGTCACGCACATATGACAGTCGGTGGTAACCAGGTACAAGCACCTCTGACAGTCAGTGGTAACCAGGGAAACCCACCTGCGACCATGGTAACCAAGGATACCCCTCTGTGACAGTCAGTGGTATCCAGGGACACACCTCCTGTGCCAGTTGTAACCAAGGACACCCCTCCTGTGACAATGGAACCCAGGGACAGCCCTCCTGTGACAGTCAGTGGTAACCATGTACACTCAACTGTGACAGTCGGTGGTAACCTGGGAAACCCACCTGGGACATTCACAGTGCCCAGGGACACCTGCCTGTGACAGTTGGTGGTAACCAGGGACACGCATTTCTGACAGTCGGTGGTAACCAGGGAAACCCACCTGTGACCAAGGTAACCAAGGACCCCCCTACCCACAGTCACTGGTAACCAAGGACACCTCTCCTGTGACCGTGGTTACCAGGGACACGCATCTCTGACAGTCGGTGGTAACCAGGGAAACCCACCTGTGACCATGGTAACCAAGGACACCCCTACCCACAGTCACTGGAAACCAAGGACACCTCTCCTGTGACCATGGTTACCAGGGACACGCATCTCTGACAGTCGGTAGTAACCAGGGAAACCCACCTGTCACCATGGTAACCAAGGACACCCCTACCCACATCACTGGTAACCAACGACACCTCTCCTGTGACCGTGGTGACCAGGACACGCACATATGACAGTCGATGGTAACCAGGGACACGCATATCTGACAGTCAGTGGTAACCAGGGAAACCCACCTGCGACCATGGTAACCAAGGACAGCCCTCCTGTGACAGTCAGTGGTAACCATGTACACTCATCTGTGACAGTCGGTGGTAACCAGGGAAACACACCTGTGACATTCTCAGTGCCCAGGGACACCTGCCTGTGACAGTCGGTGGTAACCAGGGACACCCATTTCTGACAGTCGGTGGTTACCAGGGAAACCCACCTGTGACCATGGTAACCAAGGACACCCCTCCTGTGACAATGGTACCCAGGGACAGCCCTGCTGTGACAGTCGGTGGTAACCAGGGAAACCAACCTGTGACAATGGTAACCAAGGACACCCCTACCCACAGTCCCTGGTAACCAAGGACACCTTTCCTGTGACCGTGGTTACTTGGGACACGCATCTCTGACAGTCGGTGGTAACCAGGGAAACCCACCTGTGACCATGGTAACCAAGGACACCCCTCCTGTGACAATGGTACACAGGGACAGCCCTCCTGTGACAGTCGGTGTTAACCAGGGAAACCCACCTGTGACCATGGTAACCAAGGAAACCCCTACTCACAGTCACTGGTAACCAAGGACACCTCTCCTGTGACCGTGGTTACCAGGACACGCACATATGACAGTCGGTGGTAACCAGGGACACGCATCTCTGACAGACAGTGGTAACCAGTAAAACACACCTGCGACCATGGTAACCAAGGACACCCCTCCTGTGACAGTCAGTGGTAGCCAGGGACACACCTCCTGTGCCAGTGGTAACCAAGGACACCCCTCCTGTGACAATGGTACCCAGGGACAGCCCTCCTGTGACAGTCAGTGGTAACCATGTACACTCACCTGTGACAGTCGGTGGTAACCAGGGAAACCCACCTGTGACATCACAGTGCCCAGGGACACCTGCCTGTGACAGTCGGTGGTAACCATGGACACCCATTTCTGACAGTCGGTGGTAACCAAGGAAACCCACCTGTGACCATGGTAACCAAGGACACCCCTCCTGTGACAGTGGTTACCAGGGAGTCGCCTCTCTGACAGTCGGTGGTAACCAGGGAAACCCACCTGTGACCATGGTAACCAAGGATACCGCTCCTCTGACAATGGCACCCAGGGACAGCCCTTCGGTGACAGTCGGTGGTAACCAGGGAAACCCACCTGTGACCATGGTAACTGGCACATGAGGTGTGTCCCTGGTTACCACTGACTGTCACAGGAGGGGTGTCCTTGGTTACCATGGTCGCAGGTGGGTTTCCCTGGTTACCACTGACTGTCAGAGATGGGTGGCCCTGGTTACCTCCGACTGTCATATGTGCGTGTCCTGGTAACCACGGTCACAGGAGAGGTGTCCTTGGTTACCAGTGACAGTGGGTAGGGTTATCCTTGGTTACCATGGTCACAGGTGGGTTTCCCTGGTTACCACCGACTGTCATATGTGCGTGTCCTGGTAACCACGGTCACATGAGAGGTGTCCTTGGTTACCAGTGACTGTGGTAGGGTTGTCCTTGGTTACCATGGTCACAGGTGGGTTTCCCTGGTTACCACCGACTGTCAGAGATGCGTGTCCCTGGTAACCACGGTCACAGGAGAGGTGTCCTTGGTTACCTGTGACTGTGGGTAGGGGTGTCCTTGGTTACCATGGTCACAGGTGTGTTTCCTTGGTTACCACCGACTGTCAAAGGAGGGCTGTCCCTGGGTACCATTGTCACAGGAAGGGTGTCCTTGGTTACCATGGTCACAGGTGGGTTTCCCTGGTTACCACCGACTGTCAGATATGGGTGTCCCTCGTTACCACCGATTGTCACAGGCAGGTGTCCCTTGGCACTGTGAATGTCACATGTGGGTTTCCCTGGTTACCACCGACTGTCACAGGTGAGTGTACATGGTTACCACTGACTGTCACAGGAGGGCTGTCCCTGGGTTCCATTGTGACAGGAGGGATGTCCTTGTTTATCACCGGCACAGGAGGTGTGTCCCTGGTTACCACTGAATGTTACAGGAGGTGTGTCCTTGGTTACCATGGTCACAGGTGGGTTTCCCTGGTTACCACCGACTGTCATATGTGCGTGTCCCTGGTAACCACGGTCACAGGAGAGGTGTCCTTGGTTACCAGTGACTGTGGGTAGGGGTTTCCTTGGTTACCATGGTCACAGGTGGGTTTCCCTGGTTAACACCGACTGTCACAGGAGGGCTGTCCCTGTGTACCATTGTCACAGGAGGGGTGTCCTTGGTTACTATGGTCACAGGTGGGTTTCCCTGGTTACAACCGACTGTCAGAGATGCGTGTCCATAGTAACCACGGTCACAGGAGAGGTGTCCTTGGTTACCAGGGACTGTGGGTAGGGGTGTCCTTGGTTACCATTGTCACAGGTTGGTTTCCCTGGTTACCACCGACTGTCACAGCAGGGCTGTCCCTGGGTACCATTGTCACAGGAGGGGTGTCCTTGGTTACCATGGTCACAGGTGGGTTTCCCTGGTAACCACCGACTGTCAGAAATGGGTGTCCCTGGTTACCACCGACTGTCACAGGCAGGTGTCCCTGGTCACTGAGAATGTCACAGGTGTGTTTCCCTGGTTACCACCGACTGTCACAGATGAGTGTACATGGTTACCACTGACTGTCACAGGAGGGCTGTCCTTGGTTACCATGGTCGCAGGTGGGTTTCCCTGGTTACCACTGACTGTCAGAGATGCGTGTCCCTGGTTACCATCGACTGTCATATGTGCGTGTCCTGGTCACCACGGTCACAGGAGAGGTGTCGTTGGTTACCAGTGATGTGGGTAGGGGTGTCCTTGGTTACCATGGTGACAGGTGGGTTTCCCTGGTTACTACCGACTGTCAGTGATGCGTGTCCCTGGTAACCATGGTCACAGGAGAGGGGTCCTTGGTTTCCAGTGACTGTGGGTAGGGGTGTCCTTGGTTACCATGGTCACAGGTGGGTTTCCCTGGTTACCACCGACTGTCAGAGATGCGTGTCCCTGGTAACCACGGTCACAGGAGAGGTGTCCTTGGTTACCAGTGACTGTGGGTAGTGGTGTCCTTGGTTACCATGGTCACAGGAGGGTTTCCCTGGTTACCACCGACTGTCACAGGAGGGCTGTCCCTGGGTACCATTGTCACAGGAGTGGTGTCCATGGTTACCACTGGCACAGGAGGTGTGTCCCTGGTTACCATTGACTGTCACAGGAGGGGTGTCCTTGGTTACCATGGTCGCAGGTGGGTTTCCCTGGTTACCACTGACTGTCAGAGATGGGTGTCCCTGGTTACCACCGACTGTCATATGTGCGTGTCCTGGTAACCACGGTCACAGGAGAGGTGTCCTTGGTTACCAGTGACAGTGGGTAGGGTTATCCTTGGTTACCATGGTCACAGGTGGGTTTCCCTGGTTACCACCGACTGTCATATGTGCGTGTCCTGGTAACCACGGTCACATGAGAGGTGTCCTTGGTTACCAGTGACTGTGGTAGGGTTGTCCTTGGTTACCATGGTCACAGGTGGGTTTCCCTGGTTACCACCGACTGTCAGAGATGCGTGTCCCTGGTAACCACGGTCACAGGAGAGGTGTCCTTGGTTTCCAGTGACTGTGGGTAGGGGTGTCCTTGGTTACCATGGTCACAGGTGGGTTTCCCTGGTTACCACCGACTGTCAGAGATGCGTGTCCCTGGTAACCACGGTCACAGGAGAGGTGTCCTTGGTTACCAGTGACTGTGGGTAGTGGTGTCCTTGGTTACCATGGTCACAGGAGGGTTTCCCTGGTTACCACCGACTGTCACAGGAGGGCTGTCCCTGGGTACCATTGTCACAGGAGGGGTGTCCTTGGTTACCATGGTCACAGGTGGGTTTCCCTGGTTACCACCGACTGTCAGAAATGGGTGTCCCTGGTTACCACCGACTGTCACAGGCAGGTGTCCCTGGGCACTGTGAATGTCACAGGTGGGTTTCCCTGGTTACCACCGACTGTCACAGGTGAGTGTACATGGTTACCACTGACTGTCACAGGAGGGCTGTCCCTGGGTACCATTGTCACAGGAGGGGTGTCCTTGGTTACCACTGGCACAGGAGGTGTGTCCCTGGCTACCACTGACTGTCACAGGAGGGGTGTCCTTGGTTACCATGGTCGCAGGTGGGTTTTACTGGTTACCACTGACTGTCAGAGATGCGTGTCCCGGTTTACCACCGACTGTCATATGTGCGTGTCCTGGTAACCACGGTCACAGGAGAGGTGTCCTTGTTTACCAGTGACTGTGGGTAGGGGTGTCCTTGGTTACCATGGTCACAGGTGGGTTTCCCTGGTTATCACCGACTGTCACAGTAGGGCTGTCCCTGTGAACCATTGTCACAGGGGGGGTGCCCTTGGTTACCATGGTCACATGTGGGTTTCCCTGGTTACCACCGACTGTCAGAGATGCGTGTCCCGAGTAACCACGGTCACAGTAGAGGTGTCCTTGGTTACCAGTGACTGTGGGTAGGCGTGTCCTTGGTTACCATGGTCACAGGTGTGTTTCCCGGGTTACCACCGACTGTCAGAAATGCGTGTCCCTGGTTATCACCGACTGTCAGACGGTGCTACCCAGGGACAGCCCTCCTGTGACAGTCGGTGGTAACCAGGGAAACCCACATGTGACCATGGTAACCAAGGACACCCCTACCCACATCACTGGTAACCAACGACACCTCTCCTGTGACCGTGGTGACCAGGACACGCACATATGACAGTCGATGGTAACCAGGGACACGCATCTCTGACAGTCAGTGGTAACCAGGGAAACCCACCTGCGACCATGGTAACCAAGGAGAGCCCTCCTGTGACAGTCAGTGGTAACCATGTACACTCATCTGTGACAGTTGGTGGTAACCAGGGAAACACACCTGTGACATTCTCAGTGCCCAGGGACACCTGCCTGTGACAGTCGGTGGTAACCAGGGACACCCATTTCTGACAGTCGGTGGTTACCAGGGAAACCCACCTGTGACCATGGTGACCAAGGACACCCCTCCTGTGACAATGGTACCCAGGGACAGCCCTGCTGTGACAGTCGGTGGTAACCAGGGAAACCAACCTGTGACAATGGTAACCAAGGACACCCCTACCCACAGTCCCTGGTAACCAAGGACACCTCTCCTGTGACCGTGGTTACTTGGGACACGCATCTCTGACAGTCGGTGGTAACCAGAGAAACCCACCTGTGACCATGGTAACCAAGGACACCCCTCCTGTGACAATGGTACACAGGGACAGCCCTCCTGTGACAGTCGGTGTTAACCAGGGAAACCCACCTGTGACCATGGTAACCAAGGAAACCCCTACCCACAGTCACTGGTAACCAAGGACACCTCTCCTGTGACCGTGGTTACCAGGACACGCACATATGACAGTCGGTGGTAACCAGGGACACGCATCTCTGACAGACAGTGGTAACCAGTAAAACACACCTGCGACCATGGTAACCAAGGACACCCCTCCTGTGACAGTCAGTGGTAGCCAGGGACACACCTCCTGTGCCAGTGGTAACCAAGGACACCCCTCCTGTGACAATGGTACCCAGGGACAGCCCTCCTGTGACAGTCAGTGGTAACCATGTACACTCACCTGTGACAGTCGGTGGTAACCAGGGAAACCCACCTGTGACATCACAGTGCCCAGGGACACCTGCCTGTGACAGTCGGTGGTAACCATGGACACCCATTTCTGACAGTCGGTGGTAACCAAGGAAACCCACCTGTGACCATGGTAACCAAGGACACCCCTCCTGTGACAGTGGTTACCAGGGAGTCGCCTCTCTGACAGTCGGTGGTAACCAGGGAAACCCACCTGTGACCATGGTAACCAAGGATACCGCTCCTCTGACAATGGCACCCAGGGACAGCCCTTCGGTGACAGTCGGTGGTAACCAGGGAAACCCACCTGTGACCATGGTAACTGGCACAGGAGGTGTGTCCGTGGTTACTAGTGACTGTCACAGTAGGTGTGTCCTTGGTTACCATGGTCACAGGTGGGTTTCCCTGGTTACCACAGACTGTCAGAGATGCCTGTCCCTGGTTACCACCGAATGTCACAGGCCGGTGTGGGCACTGTGAATGTCACAGGTGGGTTTCCCTGGTTACCACTGACTGTCACAGGAGGGCTGTCCCTGGGTACCATTGTCACAGGAGGGGTGTCCTTGGTTACCATGGTCACCGGTGGGTTTCCCTGGTTACCACTGACTGTCAGAGATGCGTGTCCCTGGTTACCACCGACTGTCATATGTGCGTTTCCCTGGTAACCACGGTCACAGGAGAGGTATCCGTGGTTACCATTGACTGTCACAGTAGGTGTGTCCTTGGTTACCATGGTCATAGGTCGTTTCCCTGGTTACCACCGACTGTCACAGGAGGGCTGTCCCTTGGTACCATGGTCACAGGTGTGTTTCCCTGGTTACCACCGACTGTCAGAGAGGCGTCTCCCTGGTAACCACGGTCAGAGGAGAGGTGTCCTTGGTTACCAGTGACTGTGGGTAGGGGTGTCCTTGGTTAACATGTTCACAGGTGGGTTTCCCTGGTTACCACCGACTGTCACAGTTGAGTGTACATGGTTACCACTGACTGTCACAGGAGGGCTGTCCCTGGGTACCATTGTCACAGGAGTGGTGTCCATGGTTACCACTGGCACATGAGGTGTGTCCCTGGTTACCACTGACTGTCACAGGAGGGGTGTCCTTGGTTACCATGGTCGCAGGTGGGTTTCCCTGGTTACCACTGACTGTCAGAGATGGGTGTCCCTGGTTACCACCGACTGTCATATGTGCGTGTCCTGGTAACCACGGTCACAGGAGAGGTGTCCTTGGTTACCAGTGACAGTGGGTAGGGTTATCCTTGGTTACCATGGTCACAGGTGGGTTTCCCTGGTTACCACCGACTGTCATATATGCGTGTCCTGGTAACCACGGTCACATGAGAGGTGTCCTTGGTTACCAGTGACTGTGGTAGGGTTGTCCTTGGTTACCATGGTCACAGGTGGGTTTCCCTGGTTAACACCGACTGTCAGAGATGCGTGTCCCTGGTAACCACGGTCACAGGAGAGGTGTCCTTGGTTACCTGTGACTGTGGGTAGGGGTGTCCTTGGTTACCATGGTCACAGGTGTGTTTCCTTGGTTACCACCGACTGTCAAAGGAGGGCTGTCCCTGGGTACCATTGTCACAGGAAGGGTGTCCTTGGTTACCATGGTCACAGGTGGGTTTCCCTGGTTACCACCGACTGTCAGATATGGGTGTCCCTCGTTACCACCGATTGTCACAGGCAGGTGTCCCTTGGCACTGTGAATGTCACATGTGGGTTTCCCTGGTTACCACCGACTGTCACAGGTGAGTGTACATGGTTACCACTGACTGTCACAGGAGGGCTGTCCCTGGGTTCCATTGTGACAGGAGGGATGTCCTTGTTTACCACCGGCACAGGAGGTGTGTCCCTGGTTACCACTGAATGTTACAGGAGGTGTGTCCTTGGTTACCATGGTCACAGGTGGGTTTCCCTGGTTACCACCGACTGTCATATGTGCGTGTCCCTGGTAACCACGGTCACAGGAGAGGTGTCCTTGGTTACCAGTGACTGTGGGTAGGGGTTTCCTTGGTTACCATGGTCACAGGTGGGTTTCCCTGGTTAACACCGACTGTCACAGGAGGGCTGTCCCTGTGTACCATTGTCACAGGAGGGGTGTCCTTGGTTACCATGGTCACAGGTGGGTTTCCCTGGTTACAACCGACTGTCAGAGATGCGTGTCCATAGTAACCACGGTCACAGGAGAGGTGTCCTTGGTTACCAGGGACTGTGGGTAGGGGTGTCCTTGGTTACCATTGTCACAGGTTGGTTTCCCTGGTTACCACCGACTGTCACAGCAGGGCTGTCCCTGGGTACCATTGTCACAGGAGGGGTGTCCTTGGTTACCATGGTCACAGGTGGGTTTCCCTGGTAACCACCGACTGTCAGAAATGGGTGTCCCTGGTTACCACCGACTGTCACAGGCAGGTGTCCCTGGTCACTGAGAATGTCACAGGTGTGTTTCCCTGGTTACCACCGACTGTCACAGATGAGTGTACATGGTTACCACTGACTGTCACAGGAGGGCTGTCCCTGGGTACCATTGTCACAGGAGTGGTGTCCATGGTTACCACTGGCACAGGAGGTGTGTCCCTGGTTACCACTGACTGTCACAGGAGGGGTGTCCTTGGTTACCATGGTCGCAGGTGGGTTTCCCTGGTTACCTCTGACTGTCAGAGATGGGTGTCCCTGGTTACCACCGACTGTCATATGTGCGTGTCCTGGTAACCACGGTCACAGGAGAGGTGTCCTTGGTTACCAGTGACAGTGGGTAGGGTTATCCTTGGTTACCATGGTCACAGGTGGGTTTCCCTGGTTACCACCGACTGTCATATGTGCGTGTCCTGGTAACCACGGTCACATGAGAGGTGTCCTTGGTTACCAGTGACTGTGGTAGGGTTGTCCTTGGTTACCATGGTCACAGGTGGGTTTCCCTGGTTACCACCGACTGTCAGAGATGCGTGTCCCTGGTAACCACGGTCACAGGAGAGGTGTCCTTGGTTTCCAGTGACTGTGGGTAGGGGTGTCCTTGGTTACCATGGTCACAGGTGGGTTTCCCTGGTTACCACCGACTGTCAGAGATGCGTGTCCCTGGTAACCACGGTCACAGGAGAGGTGTCCTTGGTTACCAGTGACTGTGGGTAGTGGTGTCCTTGGTTACCATGGTCACAGGAGGGTTTCCCTGGTTACCACCGACTGTCACAGGAGGGCTGTCCCTGGGTACCATTGTCACAGGAGGGGTGTCCTTGGTTACCATGGTCACAGGTGGGTTTCCCTGGTTACCACCGACTGTCAGAAATGGGTGTCCCTGGTTACCACCGACTGTCACAGGCAGGTGTCCCTGGGCACTGTGAATGTCACAGGTGGGTTTCCCTGGTTACCACCGACTGTCACAGGTGAGTGTACATGGTTACCACTGACTGTCACAGGAGGGCTGTCCCTGGGTACCATTGTCACAGGAGGGGTGTCCTTGGTTACCACTGGCACAGGAGGTGTGTCCCTGGCTACCACTGACTGTCACAGGAGGGGTGTCCTTGGTTACCATGGTCGCAGGTGGGTTTTACTGGTTACCACTGACTGTCAGAGATGCGTGTCCCGGTTTACCACCGACTGTCATATGTGCGTGTCCTGGTAACCACGGTCACAGGAGAGGTGTCCTTGTTTACCAGTGACTGTGGGTAGGGGTTTCCTTGGTTACCATGGTCACAGGTGGGTTTCCCTGGTTAACACCGACTGTCACAGTAGGGCTGTCCCTGTGAACCATTGTCACAGGGGGGGTGTCCTTGGTTACCATGGTCACATGTGGGTTTCCCTGGTTACCACCGACTGTCAGAGATGCGTGTCCCGAGTAACCACGGTCACAGTAGAGGTGTCCTTGGTTACCAGTGACTGTGGGTAGGCGTGTCCTTGGTTACCATGGTCACAGGTGTGTTTCCCGGGTTACCACCGACTGTCAGAAATGCGTGTCCCTGGTTATCACCGACTGTCAGACGGTGCTACCCAGGGACAGCCCTCCTGTGACAGTCGGTGGTAACCAGGGAAACCCACATGTGACCATGGTAACCAAGGACACCCCTACCCACCGTCACTGGTATCGAAGGACACCTCTCCTGTGACCGTGATAACCAGGGACACGCACATATGACAGTCAGGGTTAACCAGGAACACGCATCTCTGACAGTCAGTGGTAGCCAGGGAAACCCACCTGCGACCATGGTAACCAAGGACACCCCTCCTGTGACAATGGAACCCAGGGACAGCCCTCCTGTGACAGTCAGTGGTAACCATGTACACTCAACTGTGACAGTCGGTGGTAACCAGGGAAACCCACCTGTGACATTCCCAGTGCCCAGGGACACCTGCCTGTGACAGTCGGTGGTAAGCAGGGACACACATTTCTGACAGTTGGTGGTAACCAGGGAATCCCACATGTGACCTTGGTAACCAAGGACACCCCTCCTGTGAAAATGGTACCCAGGGACAGCCCTCCTGTAACAGTCGGTGGTGACCAGGGAAACCCACCTGTGACCATGGTAACCAAGGACACCCCTACCCACAGTCACTGGAAACCAAGGACACCTCTCCTGTGACAATGGTTACCAGGGACACGCATCTCTGACCGTCGGTAGTAACCAGGGAAACCCACCTGTGAACATGGTAACCAAGGACAACCCTACTGTGACAATGGTACACAGGGACAGCCCTCCTGTGACAGTCGATGGTAACCAGGGAAACCCACCTGTGACCATGGTAACCAAGGACAGCCCTACCCACAGTCACTGGTAACCAAGGACACCTCTCCTGTGACCGTGGTTATCAGGACACCCACGTATGACACTCGGTGGTAACCAGGGACACGCATCTCTGACAGTCAGTGGTAACCAGGGAAACCCACCTGCGACCATGGTAACCAAGGACACCCCTCCTGTGACAGTCAGTGGTAGCCAGGGACACACCTCCTCTGCCAGTGGTAACCAAGGACACCCCTCCTGTGACAGTGGTACCCAGGGACAGCCCTCCTGTGACAGTCGGTGGTAACCAGGGACACCCATTTCTGACAGTCGGTGGTAACCAGGGAAAGCCACCTGTGACCATGGTAACCAAGGACACCCCTCCTGTGACAATGGTACCCAGGGACAGCCTTCCCTTGACAGCCGGTGGTAACCAGGGAAACCCACCTGTGACCATGGTAACCAAGGACACCCCTACCCACAGTCACTGGTAACCAAGGACACCTCTCCTGTGACCGTGGTTACCAGGTCACGCACATATGACAGTCGGTGGTAACCAGGTACAAGCACCTCTGACAGTCAGTGGTAACCAGGGAAACCCACCTGCGACCATGGTAACCAAGGACACCCCTCTGTGACAGTCAGTGGTATCCAGGGACACACCTCCTGTGCCAGTTGTAACCAAGGACACCCCTCCTGTGACAATGGAACCCAGGGACAGCCCTCCTGTGACAGTCAGTGGTAACCATGTACACTCAACTGTGACAGTCGGTGGTAACCTGGGAAACCCACCTGGGACATTCACAGTGCCCAGGGACACCTGCCTGTGACAGTTGGTGGTAACCAGGGACACGCATTTCTGACAGTCGGTGGTAACCAGGGAAACCCACCTGTGACCAAGGTAACCAAGGACCCCCCTACCCACAGTCACTGGTAACCAAGGACACCTCTCCTGTGACCGTGGTTACCAGGGACACGCATCTCTGACAGTCGGTGGTAACCAGGAAACCCACCTGTGACCATGGTAACCAAGGACACCCCTACCCACAGTCACTGGAAACCAAGGACACCTCTCCTGTGACCATGGTTACCAGGGACACGCATCTCTGACAGTCGGTAGTAACCAGGGAAACCCACCTGTCACCATGGTAACCAAGGACACCCCTACCCACATCACTGGTAACCAACGACACCTCTCCTGTGACCGTGGTGACCAGGACACGCACATATGACAGTCGATGGTAACCAGGGACACGCATCTCTGACAGTCAGTGGTAACCAGGGAAACCCACCTGCGACCATGGTAACCAAGGACAGCCCTCCTGTGACAGTCAGTGGTAACCATGTACACTCATCTGTGACAGTCGGTGGTAACCAGGGAAACACACCTGTGACATTCTCAGTGCCCAGGGACACCTGCCTGTGACAGTCGGTGGTAACCAGGGACACCCATTTCTGACAGTCGGTGGTTACCAGGGAAACCCACCTGTGACCATGGTAACCAAGGACACCCCTCCTGTGACAATGGTACCCAGGGACAGCCCTGCTGTGACAGTCGGTGGTAACCAGGGAAACCAACCTGTGACAATGGTAACCAAGGACACCCCTACCCACAGTCCCTGGTAACCAAGGACACCTCTCCTGTGACCGTGGTTACTTGGGACACGCATCTCTGACAGTCGGTGGTAACCAGGGAAACCCACCTGTGACCATGGTAACCAAGGACACCCCTCCTGTGACAATGGTACACAGGGACAGCCCTCCTGTGACAGTCGGTGTTAACCAGGGAAACCCACCTGTGACCATGGTAACCAAGGAAACCCCTACCCACAGTCACTGGTAACCAAGGACACCTCTCCTGTGACCGTGGTTACCAGGACACGCACATATGACAGTCGGTGGTAACCAGGGACACGCATCTCTGACAGACAGTGGTAACCAGTAAAACACACCTGCGACCATGGTAACCAAGGACACCCCTCCTGTGACAGTCAGTGGTAGCCAGGGACACACCTCCTGTGCCAGTGGTAACCAAGGACACCCCTCCTGTGACAATGGTACCCAGGGACAGCCCTCCTGTGACAGTCAGTGGTAACCATGTACACTCACCTGTGACAGTCGGTGGTAACCAGGGAAACCCACCTGTGACATCACAGTGCCCAGGGACACCTGCCTGTGACAGTCGGTGGTAACCATGGACACCCATTTCTGACAGTCGGTGGTAACCAAGGAAACCCACCTGTGACCATGGTAACCAAGGACACCCCTCCTGTGACAGTGGTTACCAGGGAGTCGCCTCTCTGACAGTCGGTGGTAACCAGGGAAACCCACCTGTGACCATGGTAACCAAGGATACCGCTCCTCTGACAATGGCACCCAGGGACAGCCCTTCTGTGACAGTCGGTGGTAACCAGGGAAACCCACCTATGACCATGGTAACCAAGGACACACCTACTGTGACAGTCAATGGTAACCACGGATACCTCGCCTGTGACCGTGGTTACCAGGGAAACGCACATATGACAGTCGGTGGTAACCAGGGACACGCATCTCTGACAGTCAGTGGTAACCAGGGAAACCCACCTGTGACCATGGTAACCAAGGACACCCCTCCTGTGACAATGGTACCCAGGGACAGCCCTCCTGTGACAGTCGGTGGTAACCAGGGAAACCCACCTGTGACATTCACAGTGCCCACACCGGCCTGTGACAGTCGGTGGTAACCAGGAACAGGCATCTCTGACAGTCTGTGGTAACCAGGGAAACCCACCTGTGACCATGGTAACCAAGGACACACCTACTGTGACAGTCACTAGTAACCACGGACACACCTCCTGTGCCAGTTACCATGGTCACAGGTGGGTTTCCCTGGTTACCACCGACTGTCACAGGAGGGCTGTCCCTGGGTAGCACCGTCTGACAGTCGGTGATAACCAGGGACACGCATTTCTGACAGTCGGTGGTAACCCGGGAAACACACCTGTGACCATGGTAACCAAGGACACGCCTACCCACAGTCACTGGTAACCAAGGACACCTCTACTGTGACCGTGGTTACTCGGGACACGCATCTCTGACAGTCGGTGGTAACCAGGGAAACCCACATGTGACCATGGTAACC
Source organism: Rangifer tarandus platyrhynchus (assembly GCA_949782905.1). Lineage (NCBI taxonomy): Eukaryota > Metazoa > Chordata > Mammalia > Artiodactyla > Cervidae > Rangifer > Rangifer tarandus. Next base: position 505,489 of record CATKSN020000630.1, read on the forward strand.
AAGGACACCCCCCCTGTGACAATGGTTCACAGGGACAGCCCTACTGTGACAGTTGGTGTTAACCAGGGAAACCAACCTGTGACCCTGGTAACCAAAGACACCCCTCCTGTGACAATGGTACACAGGGACAGCCATCCTGTGACAGTCGGTGTTAACCAGGGAAACCCACCTGTGACAATGGTAACCAAGGAAACCCCTACCCACAGTCACTGGTAACCAAGGACACCTCTCCTGTGACCGTGGTTACCAGGACACGCCCATATGACAGTCGGTGGTAACCAGGGAAACCCACCTGTGACCATGGTAACCAAGGATAACCCTACCCACTGTCACTGGTACCCAAGGACACCTCTCCTGTGACCGTGGTTACCAGGACACGCACATATGACAGTCGGTGGTAACCAGGGACACCCATCTCTGACAGTCAGTGGTAACCAGGAAAACCCACCTGCGACCATGGTAACCAAGGACACCCCTCCTGTGACAGTCAGTGGTAACCAGGGACACACCTCCTGTGCCAGTGGTAACCATGGACACCACTCCTGTGACAATGGTACCCAGGGACAGCCCTCCTGTGACAGTCAGTGGTAACCATGTACACTCAACTGTGACAGTCGGTGGTAACCAGGGAAACCCACCTGTGAACATGTTAACCAAGGACACCCCTACCCACAGTCACTGGTAACCAAGGACACCTCTCCTCTGACCGTGGTTACCAGGGAGACGCCTCTCTGACAGTCGGTGGTAACCAGGGAAACCCACCTGTGACCATGGTACCAAGGGACAGCCCTCCTGTGACAGTCGGTGGTAACCAGGGAAACCCACCTATGACCATGGTAACCAAGGACACACCTACTGTGACAGTCAATGGTAACCACGGATACCTCTCCTGTGACCGTGGTTACCAGGGAAACGCACATATGACAGTCGGTGGTAACCAGGGACACGCATCTCTGACAGTCAGTGGTAACCTGGGAACCCCACCTGTGACCATGGTAACCAAGGACACCCTTCCTGTGACAATGATACCCAGGGACAGCCCTCCTTTGACAGTCGGTGGTAACCAAGGAAACACACCTGTGACCATGGTAACCAAGGACAACCCTACCACAGTCACTGGTAACCAAGGACACCTCTCCTCTGACTGTGGTTACCAGGACACGCACATATGACAGTCGGTGGTAACCAAGGACACGCATCTCTGACAGTCAGTGGTAACCAGGGAAACCCACCTGCGACCATGGTAACCAAGGACACCCCTCCTGTGACAGTCAGTGGTAACCAGGGACACACCTCCTGTGTCAGTGGTAACCAAGGACACCCCTCATGTGACAATGGTACCCAGGGACAGCCCTCCCCTGACAGTCAGTGGTAACCATGTACACTCACCTGTGACAGTCGGTGGTAACCAGGGAAACCCACCTGTGACATTCACAGTGCCCAGGGACACCGGCCTGTGACAGTCGGTGGTAACCAGTGAGACGCATCTCTGACAGTCTGTGGTAACCAGGGAAACCCACCTATGACCATGGTAACCAAGGACACACCTACTCTGACAGTCAATGGTAACCACGGACACCTGTCCTTTGACCGTGGTTACCGGGGAAACGCACATATGACAGTCGGTGGTAACCAGGGAAACCCAACTGTGACCATGGTAACCAAGGACACCCCTACCCACAGTGACTGGTAACCAAGGACACCTCTCCTGTGACCGTGGTTACCAGGGACACGCACATATGACAGTCGGTGGTAACCAGGGAAACCCACCTGTGACCATGGTAACCAAGGACACACCTCCTGTAACATTCAGTGGTAACCAGGGACACAACTCCTGTGCCGGTGGTAACCAAGGACATCCCTCCTGTCACAATGGAACCCAGGGACAGCCCTCCTGTGACAGTCAGTGGTAACCATGTACACTCAACTGTGACAGTCGGTGGTAACCTGGGAAACCCACCTGGGACATTCACAGTGCCCAGGGACACCTGCCTGTGACAGTTGGTGGTAACCAGGGACACGCATTTCTGACAGTCGGTGGTAACCAGGGAATCCCACATGTGACCATGGTAACCAAGGACACCCCTCCTGTGAAAATGGTACCCAGGGACAGCCCTCCTGTAACAGTCGGTGGTGACCAGGGAAACCCACCTGTGACCATGGTAACCAAGGACACCCCTACCCACAGTCACTGGAAACCAAGGACACCTCTCCTGTGACCATGGTTACCAGGGACACGCATCTCTGACAGTCGGTAGTAACCAGGGAAACCCACCTGTCACCATGGTTACCAACGACACCCCTACCCACATCACTGGTAACCAACGACACCTCTCCTGTGACCGTGGTGACCAGGACACGCACATATGACAGTCGATGGTAACCAGGGACACGCATCTCTGACAGTCAGTGGTAACCAGGGAAACCCACCTGCGACCATGGTAACCAAGGACAGCACTCCTGTGACAGTCAGTGGTAACCATGTACACTCATCTGTGACAGTCGGTGGTAACCAGGGAAACACACCTGTGACATTCTCAGTGCCCAGGGACACCTGCCTGTGACAGTCGGTGGTAACCAGGGACACCCATTTCTGACAGTCGGTGGTTACCAGGGAAACCCACCTGTGACCATGGCAACCAAGGACACCCCTCCTGTGACAATGGTACCCAGGGACAGCCCTGCTGTGACAGTCGGTGGTAACCAGGGAAACCAACCTGTGACAATGGTAACCAAGGACACCCCTACCCACAGTCCCTGGTAACCAAGGACACCTCTCCTGTGACCGTGGTTACTTGGGACACGCATCTCTGACAGTCGGTGGTAACCAGGGAAACCCACCTGTGACCATGGTAACCAAGGACACCCCTCCTGTGACAATGGTACACAGGGACAACCCTCCTGTGACAGTCGGTGTTAACCAGGGAAACCCACCTGTGACCATGGTAACCAAGGAAACCCCTACCCACAGTCACTGGTAACCAAGGACACCTCTCCTGTGACCGTGGTTACCAGTACACGCACATATGACAGTCGGTTGTAACCAGGGACACGCATCTCTGACAGACAGTGGTAACCAGTAAAACACACCTGCGACTATGGTAACCAAGGACACCCCTCCTGTGACAGTCAGTGGTAGCCAGGGACACACCTCCTGTGCCAGTGGTAACCAAGGACACCCCTCCTGTGACAATGGTACCCAGGGACAGCCCTCCTGTGACAGTCAGTGGTAACCATGTACACTCACCTGTGACAGTCGGTGGTAACCAGGGAAACCCACCTGTGACATCACAGTGCCCAGGGACACCTGCCTGTGACAGTCGGTGGTAACCATGGACACCCATTTCTGACAGTCGGTGGTAACCAAGGAAACCCACCTGTGACCATGGTAACCAAGGACACCCCTCCTGTGACAGTGGTTACCAGGGAGTCGCCTCTCTGACAGTCGTTGGTAACCAGGGAAACCCACCTGTGACCATGGTAACCAAGGATACCGCTCCTCTGACAATGGCACCCAGGGACAGCCCTTCTGTGACAGTCGGTGGTAACCAGGGAAACCCACCTGTGACCATGGTAAACAAGGACACCCCTACCCACATTCACTGGTAACCAAGGACACCTCTCCTGTGACCGTGTTTACCAGGACACGCACATATGACAGTCGGTGGTAACCAGGGACACGTATCTCTGACAGTCAGTGGTAACCAGGGAAACCCACCTGCGAACATGGTAACCAAGGACACCCCTACCCACAATCACTGGTAAACAAGGACACCTCTCCTGTGACCGTGGTTACCAGGACACGCACATATGACAGTCGGTGGTAACCAGGGACACACATCTCTGACAGTCAGTGGTAACAAGGGAAACCCACCTGCGACCATGGTAACCAAGGACACCCCTCCTGTGAAAGTCAGTGGTAACCAGGGACAAACCTCCTGTGCCAGTGGTAAGCAAGGACACCCCTCCTGTGACAATTTTACCCAGGGACAGCCCTCCTATGACAGTCAGTGGTAACCATGTACCCTCAACTGTGACAGTCGGTGGAAACCAGGGAAACCCACCTGTGACATTCACAGTGCCCAGGGACACCGGCCTGTGACAGTCGGTGGTAACCAGTGACACGCATCTCTGACAGTCGGTGGTAACCAGGGAAACCCACCTATGACCATGGTAACCAAGGACACACCTACTCTGACAGTCAATGGTAACCACGGACACCTCTCCTGTGACCGTGGTTACCAGGGAAACGCACATATGACAGTCGGTGGTAACCAGGGAAACCCAACTGTGACCATGGTAACCAAGGACACCCCTACCCACAGTGACTGGTAACCAATGACAACTCTCCTGTGACCGTGGTTACCAGGGACACGCACATATGACAGTCGGTGGTAACCAGGGAAACCCACCTGTGACCATGGTAACCAAGGACACACCTCCTGTAATATTCAGTGGTAACCAGGGACACACCTCCTGTGCCGGTGGTAACCAAGGACATCCCTCCTGTCACAATGGAACCCAGGGACAGCCCTTCTGTGACAGTCAGTGGTAACCATGTACACTCACCTGTGACAGTCGGTGGTAACCAGGGAAACCCACCTGTGACATTCACAGTGCCAAGGGACACCTGCCTGTGACAATCGGTGGTAACGAGGGACACCCATATCTGACAGTCGGTGGTAACCAGGGAAACCCACCTGTGACCATGGTAACCAAGGACACCCTTCCTGTGACAATGGTACCCAGGGACAGCCCTCCTTTGACAGTCGGTGGTAACCAAGGAAACACACCTGTGACCATGGTAACCAAGGACACTCCTACCCACAGTCACAGGTAACCAAGGACACCTCTCCTGTGACCGTGGTTACCAGGACACGCATCTCTGACAGTCGGTGGTAACCAGGGAAACCCACCTGTGACCATGGTAACCAAGGACAACCCTACCACAGTCACTGGTAACCAAGGACACCTCTCCTGTGACCGTGGTTACCAGGACACGCACATATGACAGTCGGTGGTAACCAGGGAGACCCACCTGTGACCATGGTAAAGAAGGATAACCCTACCCACTGTCACTGGTAACCAAGGACACCTCTCCTGTGACCGTGGTTACCAGGACACGCACATATGACAGTCGGTGGTAACCAGGGACACCCATCTCTGAGAGTCAGTGGTAACCAGGGAAACCCCCCTGCGACCATGGTAACCAGGGACACACCTCCTGTGCCAGTGGTAACCATGGACACCACTCCTGTGACAATGGTACCCAGGGACAGCCCTCCTGTGACAGTCAGTGGTAACCATGTACACTCAACTGTGACAGTCGGTGGTAACCAGGGAAACCCACCTGTGAACATGTTAACCAAGGACACCCCTACCCACAGTCACTGGTAACCAAGGACACCTCTCCTCTGACCGTGGTTACCAGGGAGACGCCTCTCTGACAGTCGGTGGTAACCACGGAAACCCACCTGTGACCATGGTACCAAGGGACAGCCCTCCTGTGACAGTCGGTGGTAACCAGGGAAACCCACCTATGACCATGGTAACCAAGGACACACCTACTGTGACAGTCAATGGTAACCACGGATACCTCTCCTGTGACCGTGGTTACCAGGGAAACGCACATATGACAGTCGGTGGTAACCAGGGACACGCATCTCTGACAGTCAGTGGTAACCAAGGACACCCCTCCTGTGACAATGGTACCCAGGGACAGCCCTCCTGTGACAGTCAGTGGTAACCATGTACACTCACCTGTGACAGTCGGTGGTAACCAGGGACACCCATTTCTGACAGTCGGTGGTAACCAAGGAAACCCACCTGTGACCATGGTAACCAAGGACACCCCTCCTGTGACAGTGGTTACCAGGGAGTCGCCTCTCTGACAGTCGGTGGTAACCAGGGAAACCCACCTGTGACCATGTTAACCAAGGATACCGCTCCTCTGACAATGGCACCCAGGGACAGCCCTTCTGTGACAGTCGGTGGTAACCAGGGAAACCCACCTGTGACCATGGTAACTGGCACAGGAGGTGTGTCCGTGGTTACTAGTGACTGTCACAGTAGGTGTGTCCTTGGTTACCATGGTCACAGGTGGGTTTCCCTGGTTACCACAGACTGTCAGAGATGCCTGTCCCTGGTTACCACCGACTGTCACAGGCCGGTGTGGGCACTGTGAATGTCACAGGTGGGTTGCCCTGGTTACCACCGACTGTCACAGGAGGGCTGTCCCTGGGTACCATTGTCACAGGAGGGGTGTCCTTGGTTACCATGGTCACCGGTGGGTTTCCCTGGTTACCACCGACTGTCAGAGAGGCGTCTCCCTGGTAACCACGGTCAGAGGAGAGGTGTCCTTGGTTACCGGTGACTGTGGGTAGGGGTGTCCTTGGTTAACATGTTCACAGGTGGGTTTACCTGGTTACCACCGACTGTCACAGTTGAGTGTACATGGTTACCACTGACTGTCACAGGAGGGCTGTCCCTGGGTACCATTGTCACAGGAGTGGTGTCCATGGTTACCACTGGCACAGGAGGTGTGTCCCTGGTTACCACTGACTGTCACAGGAGGGGTGTCCTTGGTTACCATGGTCGCAGGTGGGTTTCCCTGGTTACCACTGACTGTCAGAGATGGGTGTCCCTGGTTACCACCGACTGTCATATGTGCGTGTCCTTGTAACCACGGTCACAGGAGAGGTGTCCTTGGTTACCAGTGACAGTGGGTAGGGTTATCCTTGGTTACCATGTTCACAGGTGGGTTTCCCTGGTTACCACCGACTGTCATATGTGCGTGTCCTGGTAACCACGGTCACATGAGAGGTGTCCTTGGTTACCAGTGACTGTGGTAGGGTTGTCCTTGGTTACCATGGTCACAGGTGGGTTTCCCTGGTTACCACCGACTGTCAGAGATGCGTGTCCCTGGTAACCACGGTCACAGGAGAGGTGTCCTTGTTACCTGTGACTGTGGGTAGGGGTGTCCTTGGTTACCATGGTCACAGGTGTGTTTCCTTGGTTACCATCGACTGTCAAAGGAGGGCTGTCCCTGGGTACCATTGTCACAGGAAGGGTGTCCTTGGTTACCATGGTCACAGGTGGGTTTCCCTGGTTACCACCGACTGTCAGATATGGGTGTCCCTCGTTACCACCGATTGTCACAGGCAGGTGTCCCTTGGCACTGTGAATGTCACATGTGGGTTTCCCTGGTTACCACCGACTGTCACAGGTGAGTGTACATGGTTACCACTGACTGTCACAGGAGGGCTGTCCCTGGGTTCCATTGTGACAGGAGGGATGTCCTTGGTTACCACCGGCACAGGAGGTGTGTCCCTGGTTACCACTGAATGTTACAGGAGGTGTGTCCTTGGTTACCATGGTCACAGGTGGGTTTCCCTGGTTACCACCGACTGTCATATGTGCGTGTCCCTGGTAACCACGGTCACAGGAGAGGTGTCCTTGGTTACCAGTCACTGTGGGTAGGGGTGTCCTTGGTTACCATGTTCACAGTTGGGTTTCCCTGGTTACCACTGACTGTCAGAGATGCGTGTCCCGGTTTACCACCGACTGTCATATGTGCGTTTCCCTGGTAACCACGGTCACAGGAGAGGTGTCCGTGGTTACCATTGACTGTCAGAGTAGGTGTGTCCTTGGTTACCATGGTCATAGGTGGGTTTCCCTGGTTACCACCGACTGTCAGAGATGCGTGTCACTGGTTACCACCGACTGTCACAGGCCGGTGTCCCTGGGCACTGTGAATGTCACAGGTGGGTTTCCCTGGTTACCACCGACTGTCACAGGTGAGTGTACATGGTTACCACTGACTGTCAGGGGAGGGCTGTCCCTGGGTACCATTGTCACATGAGGGGTGTCCTTGGTTACCACTGACACAGGAGGTGTGTCCCTGGTTACCACTGACTGTCACAGGAGGGGTGTCCTTGGTTACCATGGTCGCAGGTGGGTTTCCCTGGTTACCACTGACTGTCAGAGATGCGTGTCCTTGGTTACCACCGACTGTCATATGTGCGTGTCCTGGTAACCACAGTCAGAGGAGAGGTGTCCTTGGTTACCAGTGACTGTGGTAGGGTTGTCCTTGGTTACCATGGTCACAGGTGTGTTTCCTTGGTTACCACCGACTGTCAAAGGAGGGCTGTCCCTGGGTACCATTGTCACAGGAAGGTTGTCCTTGGTTACCGTGGTCACAGGTGGGTTTCCCTGGTTACCACTGACTGTCAGAGATGCGTGTCCCTGGTTACCACCGACTGTCATATGTGCGTTTCCCTGGTAACCACGGTCACAGGAGAGGTATCCGTGGTTACCATTGACTGTCACAGTAGGTGTGTCCTTGGTTACCATGGTCATAGGTGGGTTTCCCTGGTTACCACCGACTGTCACAGGAGGGCTGTCCCTTGGTACCATGGTCACAGGTGGGTTTCCCTGGTTACCACCGACTGTCAGAGAGGCGTCTCCCTGGTAACCACGGTCAGAGGAGAGGTGTCCTTGGTTACCGGTGACTGTGGGTAGGGGTGTCCTTGGTTAACATGTTCACAGGTGGGTTTCCCTGGTTACCACCGACTGTCACAGTTGAGTGTCCATGGTTACAACTGACTGTCACAGGAGGGCTGTCCCTGGGTACCATTGTCACAGGAGTGGTGTCCATGGTTACCACTGGCACAGGAGGTGTGTCCCTGGTTACCACTGACTGTCACAGGAGGGGTGTCCTTGGTTACCATGGTCGCAGGTGGGTTTCCCTGGTTACCACTGACTGTCAGAGATGGGTGTCCCTGGTTACCACCGACTGTCATATGTGCGTGTCCTGGTAACCACGGTCACAGGAGAGGTGTCCTTGGTTACCAGTGACAGTGGGTAGGGTTATCCTTGGTTACCATGGTCACAGGTGGGTTTCCCTGGTTACCACCGACTGTCATATGTGCGTGTCCTGGTAACCACGGTCACAGAGGAGGTGTCCTTGGTTACCAGTGACTGTGGTAGGGTTGTCCTTGGTTACCATGGTCACAGGTGGGTTTCCCTGGTTACCACCGACTGTCAGAGATGCGTGTCCTGGTAACCACTGTCACAGAGGAGGTGTCCTTGGTTACCTGTGACTGTGGGTAGGGGTGTCCTTGGTTACCATGGTCACAGGTGTGTTTCCTTGGTTACCACCGACTGTCAAAGGAGGGCTGTCCCTGGGTACCATTGTCACAGGAAGGGTGTCCTTGGTTACCATGGTCACAGGTGGGTTTCCCTGGTTACCACCGACTGTCAGATATGGGTGTCCCTCGTTACCACCGATTGTCACAGGCAGGTGTCCCTTGGCACTGTGAATGTCACAGGTGGGTTTCCCTGGTTACCACCGACTGTCACAGGTGAGTGTACATGGTTACCACTGACTGTCACAGGAGGGCTGTCCCTGGGTTCCATTGTGACAGGAGGGATGTCCTTGGTTACCACCGGCACAGGAGGTGTGTCCCTGGTTACCACTGAATGTTACAGGAGGTGTGTCCTTGGTTACCATGGTCACAGGTGGGTTTCCCTGGTTACCACCGACTGTCATATGTGCGTGTCCCTGGTAACCACGGTCACAGGAGAGGTGTCCTTGGTTACCAGTCACTGTGGGTAGGGGTGTCCTTGGTTACCATGGTCACAGTTGGGTTTCCCTGGTTACCACCGACTGTCATATGTGCGTTTCCCTGGTAACCACGGTCACAGGAGAGGTGTCCGTGCTTACCATTGACTGTCAGAGTAGGTGTGTCCTTGTTTACCATGGTCATAGGTGGGTTTCCCTGGTTACCACCGACTGTCAGAGATGCGTGTCACTGGTTACCACCGACTGTCACAGGCCGGTGTCCCTGGGCACTGTGAATGTCACAGGTGGGTTTCCCTGGTTATACCGACTGTCACAGGTGAGTGTACATGGTTACCACTGACTGTCAGGGGAGGGCTGTCCCTGGGTACCATTGTCACATGAGGGGTGTCCTTGGTTACCACTGACACAGGAGGTGTGTCCCTGGTTACCATGGTCGCAGGTGGGTTTCCCTGGTTACCACTGACTGTCAGAGATGCCTGTCCCTGGTTACCACCGACTGTCACAGGCCGGTGTGGGCACTGTGAATGTCACAGGTGGGTTTCCCTGGTTACCACCGACTGTCACAGGAGGGCTGTCCCTGGGTACCATTGTCACAGGAGGGGTGTCCTTGGTTACCATGGTCACAGGTGGGTTTCCCTGGTTACCACTGACTGTCAGAGAGGCGTCTCCCTGGTTACCACCGACTGTCATATGTGCGTTTCCCTGGTAACCACGGTCACAGGAGAGGTATCCGTGGTTACCATTGACTGTCACAGTAGGTGTGTCCTTGGTTACCATGGTCATAGGTGGGTTTCCCTGGTTACCACCGACTCTCACAGGAGGGCTGTCCCTTGGTACCATGGTCACAGGTGGGTTTCCCTGGTTACCACCGACTGTCAGAGAGGCGTCTCCCTGGTAACCACGGTCAGAGGAGAGGTGTCCTTGGTTACCAGTGACTGTGGGTAGGGGTGTCCTTGGTTAACATGTTCACAGGTGGGTTTCCCTGGTTACCACCGACTGTCACAGTTGAGTGTACATGGTTACCACTGACTGTCACAGGAGGGCTGTCCCTGGGTACTATTGTCACAGGAGTGGTGTCCATGGTTACCACTGGCACAGGAGGTTGTCCCTGGTTACCACTGACTGTCACAGGAGGGGTGTCCTTGGTTACCATGGTCGCAGGTGGGTTTCCCTGGTTACCACTGACTGTCAGAGATGGGTGTCCCTGGTTACCACCGACTGTCATATGTGCGTGTCCTGGTAACCACGGTCACAGGAGAGGTGTCCTTGGTTACCAGTGACAGTGGGTAGGGTTATCCTTGGTTACCATGGTCACAGGTGGGTTTCCCTGGTTACCACCGACTGTCATATGTGCGTGTCCTGTTAACCACGGTCACATGAGAGGTGTCCTTGGTTACCAGTGACTGTGGTAGGGTTGTCCTTGGTTACCATGGTCACAGGTGGGTTTCCCTGGTTACCACCGACTGTCAGAGATGCGTGTCCCTGGTAACCACGGTCACAGGAGAGGTGTCCTTGGTTACCTGTGACTGTGGGTAGGGGTGTTCTTGGTTACCATGGTCACAGGTGTGTTTCCTTGGTTACCACCGACTGTCAAAGGAGGGCTGTCCCTGGGTACCATTGTCACAGGAAGGGTGTCCTTGGTTACCATGGTCACAGGTGGGTTTCCCTGGTTACCACCGACTGTCAGATATGGGTGTCCCTCGTTACCACCGATTGTCACAGGCAGGTGTCCCTGGGCACTGTGAATGTCACAGGTGGGTTTCCCTGGTTACCACCGACTGTCACAGGTGAGTGTACATGGTTACCACTGACTGTCACAGGAGGGCTGTCCCTGGGTTCCATTGTGACAGGAGGGATGTCCTTGGTTACCACTGGCACAGGAGGTGTGTCCCTGGTTACCACTGAATGTTACAGGAGGTGTGTCCTTGGTTACCATGGTCACAGGTGGGTTTCCCTGGTTACCACCGACTGTCATATGTGCGTGTCCCTGGTAACCACGGTCACAGGAGAGGTGTCCTTGGTTACCAGTCACTGTGGGTAGGGTTGTCCTTGGTTACCATGTTCACAGTTGGGTTTCCCTGGTTACCACTGACTGTCAGAGATGCGTGTCCCGGTTTACCACCGACTGTCATATGTGCGTTTCCCTGGTAACCACGGTCACAGGAGAGGTGTCCGTGGTTACCATTGACTGTCAGAGTAGGTGTGTCCTTGGTTACCATGGTCATAGGTGGGTTTCCCTGGTTACCACCGACTGTCAGAGATGCGTGTCACTGGTTACCACCGACTATCACAGGCCGGTGTCCCTGGGCACTGTGAATGTCACAGGTGGGTTTCCCTGGTTACCACCGACTGTCACAGGTGAGTGTACATGGTTACCACTGACTGTCAGAGGAGGGCTGTCCCTGGGTACCATTGTCACATGAGGGGTGTCCTTGGTTACCACTGACACAGGAGGTGTGTCCCTGGTTACCACTGACTGTCACAGGAGGGGTGTCCTTGGTTACCATGGTCGCAGGTGGGTTTCCCTGGTTACCACTGACTGTCAGAGATGCGTGTCCTTGGTTACCACCGACTGTCATATGTGCGTGTCCTGGTAACCACAGTCAGAGGAGAGGTGTCCTTGGTTACCAGTGACTGTGGTAGGGTTGTCCTTGGTTACCATGGTCACAGGTGTGTTTCCTTGGTTACCACCGACTGTCAAAGGAGGGCTGTCCCTGGGTACCATTGTCACAGGAAGGGTGTCCTTGGTTACCATGGTCACAAGTGGGTTTCCCTGGTTACCACTGACTGTCAGAGATGCGTGTCCCTGGTTACCACCGACTGTCATATGTGCGTTTCCCTGGTAACCACGGTCACAGGAGAGGTATCCGTGGTTACCACTGACTGTCACAGGAGGGGTGTCCTTGGTTACCATGGTCACAGGTGTGATTCCTTGGTTACCACCGACTGTCAAAGGAGGGCTGTCCCTGGGTACCATTGTCACAGGAAGGGTGTCCTTGTTTACCATGGTCACAGGTGGGTTTCCCTGGTTACCACCG